>BTPG01000006.1:149027031-149044282 GCA_036245525.1 Semisulcospira habei
AGCAGACCTTGAAAGGAGGATACAGGCCACTGAAATGAGATGTTTTCGAAGGTTGCTTGGCATTTTATACAGAGATCACATCACGAACGAGGAAGTGGAAAGCAGAATCGGGCAAGCCATCAGGTCCTATGAAGACACTGTACTCAAACCAAGGGGAATCACAGCGCAGGACAAACAAACAGTTAGATCCCCTGCCCCCGCCTATCAGGCACCCAATCGCCAGCCCACAGAGAAACTACGCAGGTATAGAACAAGACGATCATTTCCATCCTCAAAGACATGAAGACATATTAGCCATTGTGAAAAAACGCAAACTAAAGTGTTATGGGCTGGATCAGGATCAGGAATTTATTTAATGTCTTTTCACACCGCTTTGGCCGTGATATTAGACCAAAAATAAATAAATATTTTTTTTTAAAATGAACAACCAAACACACAACTTGTGAATATCAAATGGGCATGGTATGGGCAAGTGGTATGGGCATATCACGCGTTCAGCAGGGCTTCCCAAACAATCCTGCAGGGCACTGTGCAAGGAGGACGAAGGCGGAGAGGAAGACAGAGGAAAAGATGGAAGGCCGGACAATATTATCTCAGAGTGGACAGGACTGAAGCTGGGCGATACGCGAAGAATGGCTGAGAACAGAGAGGAATGGAGGGAGCTGGTTGCCAACTCATCAGTGGTGTCCCAACGGTCGGCAAGACTCCGGGATATAGATAGATTCTTGCAAAGGAAGTGTGGAGTTCCATCCCATTGTTTGTGCATCCCTGGTGGCTTAGGCTAGCTAAATTGGCATCCTATTAGATTCATTATGAAAATGCTAGAATGGGCACACATCCATATACTGATTTTACAATAATTTCATGAAACGGTGATGTTTATTAACGAATTATTATGTAATGTGTCACCTCAGCACAGTTTCAAGATACATACAGTAAATATTGTAAGCATGCCCACAAAATTAGGATTGCCTACTACAGTCATTTAGAACAGGTTATCCCGGCTGAAAACTCAGACTGCTTGGTTGTTCAATTATGGGTACCATTTCCAGAATGATGACAATACTAAAGAAAATATCGTTTGATCCCCTGCATGGGCTTTTTGTTCTCAGTGCTAATGACCACAAATAGATTTTGAAGTACAAACGTTATGACATGAGGTTACATTTTGTGTCACGGTGTATAATCAAAACCCACCAGTGCAGGTCAATCTAAGTTTGACTGTTCAGTGCAAAAAATGGCTGACCTTTCCAAATCTGTAGCAGTTTATAACCCTTCAAGCACTCACTTGGTGTTAAGTAGTAGTAGTAGTATGTGTGAGGACAAAATAAGCCGTGGGGCCTTTGTAAATGTCCTTTCTTCGACAAGTTTAATTACTTTATGGGTCTGTTATGCATGCAAATTTTCCTACAAATCATTCATCATAGCAATATAAAAAAAAAATTCCTTTAAATTTTGGTAATTCATCCAGCTGTTTTTTTAAAAGAATTTATGTTAGGTGCTTTTTTTTTATAATGAAACTGGTAAATCAATCCAAACAGTAACAACTCTGTTAGAAAAAGAAAACTTCCGCAGGTTAATGTTGCAATGCCGTACAATGATTTTCCCCTCAGGGTTTCGGGTTCTGTCGCAAATCGGTGCTGCAAAAAAAGTCATTCCAGTTTAGTCGTTGATGCCATTATAAATTTTAAAAACTTGGATTAAGTCTCCACGTATTTTACGTCCAAACAAGGAGTGTAGTCCAAAATATTTAAGTCTGTGTGAGTAAGTCATATTTTTACATTCTTTAACCAGCTTTGTTGCTCGTCTCTGTACCCTTTCAAGTGCAACTGATTGTCTCTTAAACCTGGGTAGCATACAGTGTTTGCATATTCTAAATGTGGTCTGACTAGTGATTTATACAGTTTACTAAAAATGTCCTTATTCAGATAATTAAAGTCTCCCTTAACTACTCCAACCATTTTGTTGGCCTCATTGATACAGTTCTGAATATGAGGGTCAAAAGATAGAACTTTATCAAAGACGACACCTAAGTCTCTTTCCTCCTCACAAGATACCACCTTTTTAATGTCACTGTTAACTGTCAACAAGTAATCATGTTCAGGATTGTTCCTTTCAGCATGCAAGACCTTAATCCCATATGTCCGACCACTCTTGCAAGTGATCCAAATCGTACTGCAACATGTCTTTATTGCTTGATTCATTGTAGAATTTAGTATCGTCTGCGAATACTTTGCACATGCTACTAACACAATCTGATAAGTCATTTATAAATATTGTAAATAATATAGGTCCTAGGATGCTTCCTTGAGGTATATCGCTCAGCACCCTTTATTTTGTCTGATATTGCTTTTCCAATCTTCACCACTTGCTCTCTTTCAAGTAAAAAATTTCTTACCCAGTTGGAAATGTTTCCAAATACACCATAGGCCTTTAGCTTCTGAAGAAGCCTTTCATGAAGAACAGTGTCAAATGCTTTTCTAAAGTTAAAGTATATGATGTCAACCATTTGTTGTTGTTGTTGTTGTTGTTGTTGTTGTCAAGTAAGAAAGTTATATCATTCAAGCAGGATCACAGTAAGACTATTATACATGATAAGGAAGTTGCCATTGTCCAGAAGTATAAATACTTAGGCACCATCTTCGATGATAAACTGAACTGGGATGACAATACTGAAACTGTTGTGAAGAAAGGCCAACAGAGATTGTATTTTCTGAGAAAGCTGAACTCTTTCTCTGTTGACAGGACCATTTGAACTTTGTTTTACAAATCTTTCTTAGAAAGCGTCCTGACTTTTTCGTTCATTTGCTGGTTCCCAAATCTTAGTGTTAAAAAAAAAAAAAAACAGTCTTCAGAGAATTGTTCATCTCAGCTCCAAGATCATTGGGGAAGAACTACCTTCATAGCGACTTAGGCATACACACCTTACATTCATGTTCTGCGATCGTCAGATTGTAAGCTACTTCCATCCTGGCCTGGCTAGTGATGCTCACGTGATGAAAGACCTCTTTGAATTGCTCCCGTCTGGCCGCCGATACAGCCAGCCATCATGTAAAACCAACCGCAGGAAACTGTCTTTCATCCCTGTTGCCGTCCGACTGTTAAATATTTTGTAAATCTACACAGCTGTTAAAAGTGTGTGTGTGTGTGTGTGTGTGTGTGTGTGTGTGTGTGTGTGTGTGTGTGTGTGTGTGTGTGTGTGTGTGTGTGTGTGTGTGTGTTTATACAGCTGTTTCATCGCGGGGGTATCGCTGGCCTGGATGGACAGTTGTAGAGGGTGCAAGTGGAAAGTAAGACGTTAATGTGTTCACTGATAATGTCGCTAATAATGCTCTTTAAGTTTTAAATAATGTTTTAGTAATTGTATTAGTTTAGAGTTTTAATATGTCTTAATATCAGTATTATAAGTCTTACAGATTTAGCATATTAATATCAGGTACAAATGGGACATTAGAATTTCCTGATATTGAATTAATGTTTATTGAATGACTTTTATTTGATTGTTCCCCCCGTCCACACAAATATAATTACCCGGTAGCGCAAACTATAGCTTAACACTCTTGCTATACACTACTCTATACACTGGAAAAGACTAAGCTTAACCAACCGCGTACTACCTTCATAGCGACATAGGCATACACACCTTACATTCCTTTAGTCATCCATCTCGGTAAATAACTGTATACCAAAAACACCGGTTACTTCACTGAATTCTAAACCAACATAACTGAACCAAACCGGCCAACACTATACAAGCAAATTACTCTTAGCAACGCATACTGTCTTTAACTAAGCAACTATCAATACTATATATATAGAAACAAACCTGAATTCTAGGTTTCAGAGTCTTGGAATACGGGCTAGGTATCTCAAACACATCCGTTTCATACAACAAGAAAGCCCGTACTAACGTGTTCACTGCTCTGCCAGACAGCTTCCGCCTAGAACTCACTATAACAGAACTCACTAAAACTCCCGTGTTAACCATGTCTTACAGATTTCACGTGGACCACGGGCCACACGGACTATTGGCACCAAACAAACCGTTAACAAAAACCGTACCGTATTTAACCTAATGTGTGAGCACTATGCACGAGCATAGAGCTTCATCACATGCCCTTTAAGGGATAAATAAAGTAATTTGAATTGAATAAACTGTAGTAATTGTGTAACACATGATCATTTCTTTATGAAACCATGTTGGCATTCAGTGTACAAATTATTCACAGTAAAATGATTAACGATCTCGTCTTGGACTATAGACTCTAAAACTTTACATACAATTCACGTTAAATTTACTGGTCTCTAATTTCCTGCATCTGATCTAGAACCTTTTATAATTGTATATATATATATATATATATATATATATATATATATATATATATATATATATATATATATATATATATATATATATATATATATATATATATATATATATATATATATATATATATATCACTTACCTCTGCATATATATATATATATATATATATATATATATATATATATATATATATATATATATATATATATATATATATATATATATATATATATATATATATATATATATATATATATATATATATATATATATATCACTTACCTCTGCAGTTCGCCAGTCTCGTGGTACAATACCTGATGTAAGGGAAAATATTTTTTAAAAAGTGCAAAGTGGTTCTGCCAACTCATTACACAACTCTTGTAAGACTCTGGGAGGATACAGTCTTGACCTTGAGCTTTGGAAGGATTTAATTCTTTTAATTTTTTCTTGACAATATCAGGAGTTATTACGATATCTTTTATAGTGCACCCATTCTATTTGAGCCTCTACCAAGCAAGGGAAATTACTCAAATTATCTTCCACAAATACACTTGAGAAAAATTTATTCAAGGTTGCTGCCTTCTCATGATCTACTACAGCAAGGGTGCCATCATCTTTTTTAAGGGCGCAAACAAGAGAGACTATTTTGCCAAAACACAAAAATACTAATCTATACATGTACTTATGTTGGTTTTTTAATATCGCTAATAACGAGTATTAGGTGAGCTTGGGCAGGGTGGGCATCGTGTCTAGTGAAGGGCTGGGACCCTAGGGAACTTACAAAAGTCGGTTCTAAAGCTTTTTCATGGGTAGTTGCTCATGGTTTTGAAAAATGCTCACGATGATCCCAGCCATGACTGGAGGGAATTGCATAGGTCAAAGTTTACCTAATTACTGACAATTTTTAATTTTGTCATGTTATAATATTCATTGTTATTGTTTTTTTCGTTATATTGTGGATTATGTGATGTGATATGTGTTGATGTCTAGTTTGTATAGCTGTGAACTTTGTTTTTATTTATATATGTATGTTTAAATTGTAAGGCACTTAGAGCCAATTGGAATAAGTGCTATATAAATACACATTATTATTATTATTATTATTATTATTATTATTATTATTATTATTATTATTATTATTATTATTATTATTATTACATTTCATGTGTTCAACATAAAAAAATTATAGACAAGTCTTTTTTTTTAAAGCACCATTCGCTTTCTGGGTCATATGAAATAGGTCAACTTCCACCGACGTCATTTGTCGTTGAGTAAGCTGAAAAAAGGGCACGGTTATCTCGAAGCGAACAAAGTATAGGCGAGATGAGTGGTACCTGGGGCGAGTCGACCCCTCACCATGGCGAATAGGACTGGACGAGATAACATATGGGCGAGTTGACCAGCATCCTGTATTGCGACCTCACATGGTCGGTAATTACCTGTTCCGAAATCACGTCTCACACTTAAAGTTATTATTACGGTTAAGATGATATAATATCTTCAAAGGTAATTGCTTTGTGTTATTCTTTCCAGTCACTTCCAAACACACAAAGACAACGACAGAAACGTGTTAAAATGTAACTATACTGAAGTCGAACCTTGAGAACGCATGACACATTCCCAGTACTTGTACTTCCTGTCTCTCCAAAAATGGCACTCCTTCAATAGGAATGTTATTCGCAGCTGGTTGTGTGTACAGTTCATTGTATTTCGCGCTATCCTGTGAAAGTGCACGTTAAGCAGCAGAGTGCGTGTTTTTTTCTCTCTCTCTTTTCTTCAGGCAGGAGTTGCGTTAATAATTTTAGAGGGGATTGGCTGATTTACTGTACGGTAAGTAACACCATCATAGTTCTCATTGATGCTGGGGGCTCTGCTCTGATCTCAAAGCAATCCAAGTTTAATGGGTGTTGTTTGTTTGCTTTTTTTTTTTTAGCTTAATTTTTTTTTTTAAATGTTGTTTGTGTTTTTTGGGGTTCTTTTTTAACGATCAAAATCGTTAGGCCACATAAGAAGTTTTTGACTCGATGGAGTGGGAGGGAAAGGGTGCGGTTTTTTTTCTCTGAAGTTAGCCTTAGTACCTTCTATGAGAATTGTCTATTTTCACTAGATCAAAGTTCAAACTTGTTACTGTCTAAGCACATTTGTGACAGAAATGCTTCAATGTACAGCGGGAAAAATGAACTAGGGTTGTACTTGTAGAGTTCTGATGTGTTCAACTTGCAGCCTTGTAAGTTGTATAGATTTAAGATCTGTACATGTACGAAGTCAGAACAGGTTTTTTTGTAATAAATCGACCGAGGCGGTTAGCTGAGTTGCGGGGCATGCTTGTACCAGAACTTACCAGACAAGATTAAGGCAGGTTTCAGTAGGTGACACTGACATAGTATTGTGTAGCAACTAGATCACAGATTTCTGCATGTATTTAGTCGGTTGATGTGTGTCACTGTGTGCGTGTTTTAATAAGTATATTTGGAAGATTATGACATTTACTTCAGTTATGACAACTCACTTTTGAAGAGAGAATTAAGTATTAATGTCAGGTATGCAAACTTAATGACGCCATTCTGATGGTGGTGTTTTTTTTTTAATTTAAGATACAAATTTTGGTCTCATCAAGAGACGGATCTTGATGAGCCCCCTGCAGTTACAGGGGCTCATGAGGATCTATGTCTCTTGCAGCTATTTAATTTTAATTAAATATTTTGTTTGCAGCATCAGTTCACCATGTATCATCTGATCCTTGTGGTTTTGGCCATATTGGGGGTTGATGTGGGATTTGGTCAGCCGCGGTACAGTTGGTTGCCAGAGGAGCTGCCTAATCCCCAAACCAACTCCAGAGCCTGCGGCCTTGGGATTGAGCCAGGATACATCTGTGATCCTAACCACATCTTGTCCAAGCGTGAATGTAAGCTGATTTGAAACTGTAGATTTGCCTGATTTTTGTCTGTAATTTCCTTGTGCATGTGCACAGCCACAGGTAGTGGTACTGTAAACAGTACTGGTGGACACATGCACATTGGCATGGGTAGGCTACCGATTGGAGAATTTAACAAGTACTTGTTCTGCTAAAACACAAAGTACTTTGTGTTTTAACTGTGTACTGAATATTATGTTTGTATTCACTTTGCAGTGGAAACAGTCAACTGGCATCTAGAGGGTATCGCAGAGACACAGGGTGGGAGATGTCCATGCAGCCAATGGTACTGTGACAAGCAGGCCCGTGCCAGGCTCCCTCATTTTTACCAAGTGGCCATTGCTCTTATTCCTAGTCTTCGCCTGCCTCGCGAGTGAGTTGTGGTAGAGTAGTCCTTCCTTTCTCTACAGATATCACATTCACAGTACACGCCTATGTTTGTAATCTCACCCAAATTCGAATGGGTCGTTGACCTAACGAATAAAATGTTCAGTGTTTGTGTTTATCATGTGTTTTGTCTCATTATGATTATGTTGTATTACTAGACTATCACTGTATCAGTAGAGATCTTATGTTTCATTGGTAGTCCTATTAGTAATGGTAGTTCCAAAATGGTAGTTCACTCTTAAAAAATACAGAATCTTGTCATTGTCACTCCCCCACCCACCCCTCTCCCTCTGTCTGTCATCGTCACTACCATTCAGTGTACCTACTGTCACTTCAAGTTTATATAAATTAGATATAGTTCAAAGGTAGTGCCAGAATAGCTTGGCGCCTGAAGTTACAAGCTGTTCTGGCACCACCCTTGAACTAACATGCTTGATCTATCTCCTTATCTGTAGTGTAGCGTTCATAGGACAAGCAAATTTTAAAAAAATCAACCTCAAGGTGTAATACGTTAAGTACGCTAATTTGCTAGATTTATGCTGAAAATAAGGTTTATTTCCTATACTCTGTGGCTATGTTTCAGTACCTTGGGAAGGGAGGTGGATCCATTGGACCAAGCCCAGACATTTGCATTTCGACTGGAAAATCAACTTTGGAACATCAGTGCTTGCGAGGAAGATATCGTTATCTTGTACTCCAGAGATGACAATGCTGTGAGCCCTGATTTTTCATTCTAACTTTTTTGAATGCAATGAAACCCCTCCGACAAATAACGTATTTGTTTTCATTCCTCCACTATTTTCGTAAAAGAAATCAAAAAGACATCTTGCGACCTGGATCACGACAGACATGACTGATGTCAAAGGAATATACATTTATACATAATAGACTTATGACGTAATTTAAAATATGTCATGACGTTGCCGTCTCCAGTACTGAGTGTGCTTGTTGTTTCGAACAACACTATGTAACTTTGTACTTTAGAACGTTTGGCAATCTTTTATAAAACAAAACTGGCATCCAAGATGCGTCATCGAGAGGGCTACAAAACATCCGCCATTTTTCGCTACAGGGGTTTTTATATCACGGTCACATGGGGTGTAGGGGGCTCTGGATAGAGGTAGTACCTTTGCTGTTCGGCAGCTGCGTCCTACATAGGACGGACGGGCATCACTGGTCCTCATCCATCTCCTTAATCTCTCATGTGCTGGCTCCAAGCGCCACACCCTGGCAAACCACCTCAGCTGGTGGGCTAAACCACGTGAGGGGGTGGTGTTCACATTGCACCACTAGGCGGATGAGCTGTTTCTGACAGCCAACGGCTAGAGGACGGAGGAGATCAGGTTGGATCCAACGGCCAAATGTGGGGGAGTAAACCCTTCAAATCAGGAGTGGAGCCCCGAAGGCAGACAGCTGCCTGTATTCACGCACTGTTCTGGCAGCTCCTGCAGCCAAACTGATGCCAAACGTACTGCTTTGCATTCCTTTGGATACATCAGCGAGGCCGAGAGGGGGATCTTGACGACTGGGCATCCCAGGATCTCCATACACTTCGCCCAGGCTTGCGCACTGGAGAGGTCACTCCAGTGACTGACCCAGCAAGCGCATACTCCATTGTCTTCCGAGACAGGATGCCGAAAACATGGTATGGTTTGCGCTAAAGTGACTGGTCGTGTGATTTAGGGAGGAAAATACAACAAAACAAAATATATATATACGGAGCCCCCGTGACTGCAGGGGCTTGTGAGGATCTATGTCTCCTGCAGTTGAATCCTGTTCAGCTTTTGTCAGCAGTGAAGGGGTTAATTCTTTGACTGCGAGCAGATAAATTGTCTTTGACCATGGCAAATCTAGCACCAAGCAATCCCGTCTGTGCAGAAAGGTGATGAGCCCCTATTCATGATTTTCTTTTCCTTTTATTGTTGTGTGGTGTTCACATTTTTCCAGCAGTGAAAGGGTTTTTCAAAGGCCTAAGTAGATCGGGAGGCTTGTGTAGGCAGTAGCATGATTATCACATCAGCAATTCTAGTTAATTCATTATTTTTGTTTGTAACTACCAGTACCTTCTTTGTATCAGTTTTTCTTTGGTTTGAAATTGTCAGTTACATGGGTTTAAGTAGAAGCGAAAATTAGGACATGGTTATTGATAGAAGTTGTATATATGTTAAAGCAACAAAAATAAATGGTGTGTTTACAGTAACATAGGGTCAGTATGATTATGTAGGAATTTTGTGGTCAAGGAATGGACGAAGAGTACTTTAGCACGGGCCCACATCAGAGAAAACGTCACAGAGACTATATTTTCTTTCTAATGATCTTGTTTTCTCCAAATGGTCCTACCTGTGGAATATATAACATCTAAAATGTCAGGCCACGGAACACAGTGCCGTTTCCGTACTGCCCAGTCTCTTAGCCTTCGTCAGTCTCAGTCATCCCCTAATATTTTAACCTTTTGCCACCGTAGTCTACCAACTTGATTTTTTCCCTGCTACCGTAGTAATTTTGACAAATTTCATTGGCCTTGTCTGTTGTAAAAATCTTATCATACCCCAACATATTTGGTATCAGTGGAAAAAGCAATTCAAGGTGAACTCGTAGACACTATGCTGAAGAAAATATTTTGTAATGTTAAGATTTTACAGGTGTATAAAGAAGATGGGGTAAGAAGCCAAAAATCAAAAACAGTTTCACACTGGGTTCCACTGAAACTGAACATGCTGTTAGTGTATTAGTTAGCCAGAGTGTGAAAATTACACTCACCTAGCATTCCAGAGACATATTCTAGTGTGTCACCAGTAAATAATCCAGAAAGAAAGGCACAACAGAAAAGTTTCTTCACACATAAAAGTTTTTACACCAAAATCCGCCATTTTTTTTTGCACATGGGGACGTTTTGTATTAGAGCTTCTAATTCGTTGGTTTCAGCCCATACAAACAAGAAAAGTCACTCTACAAGTAAAGAAATGAGTGCTTGACATATTATTGTAGATTGCTTCCCTTAGACCATACTGCCGGTATTGGCAATGGGGAAACTAGGCCAGCGCACATATGTGTGCGTCCCGTCGGCAACGGAGCTTTGCTTGGGGCACACATATGTGTGTTCCGTCGTCAAAAGGTTAATCCCCTAAAAATCACTACCGCCTACTAGCTGCACATTTGCCATGCACAAAATCCCCAAAACCCAGCGCATTGGCAGTCTCATTTCTTGGCTATGAACCTGATTCCTTACTAACCCCACACCCAAACACAGCTGAAATCAGCGTGCCCCTCAAATCACTACGTCAACGGCAACTCAACGTAGGCCCACAATTGTCCACTGGATAAGCTCAGGATGGTATGAATCAAAGCACCAAACATGTCTCCTCTTATCTAACCAGAAATTTCCAGCAAATTTCAACATTCAGCCGGACTACAAATTTTCAAACAAGGCAAAAAGTTATTTTTAAAAACACTGGTTCTCTTAATGCCTCAACTGCCCAGTTTGAATATGTAACATGACCTGGGGCCATTGTTTTGAAGCCTGGGAAGCTACTTGCAACATAATTTTGGGGATTCCCTCCCTGTCTGCCTGTGAATGAGGTGGTGGTAATTTTTAGGTCATCTTACTTACTTATGCCTGTCACCCCTACCCAGGTATAGGCCGTCGACGAGAGACCTCCAGCAACTCCTGTCCTGTGCTTCTCCTTCGATTCTACTCCAGGTGGTTCCCAGTCTCTTGATGTCTGCTTGGAGGTCTCGACGCCAGGAGTTTCTCGGCCTACCTCTTTTCCTCTTTCACTGGGGGTTCCATGACAATGCCTGCCTAGTGATACTGGAAGCTGGCTTTCTCAGACTGTGACCGATCCATCCCCATCTTCTTCGCCCAATTTCATTCTCTGCTGTTATCTGCTCTGTTCTCTCCCAGAGTCTGACGTTGCTGATCTTCTCTGGCCAGTGGATTTTCAAAATTCTTCTTTTTGGTCATCTGCACACCTCATTTGTTTACATGTACATTTAGATGTGTGAAAACATGTGGATCAATTACACGTGAGCCATAAGGGCTTTGCCTTTATTGTTCTGTTTGATAGTTGGTGACAATGGCAGGAGCCACAGCTCGTCAACAACTTGATGCATTTTCTCGTCGCACAATTCACGCTATGGTGGGCCAGCATTTTGCTGAAGGGCGCATTGTGGAGGGTCTTCTGCGTATGGTCTATGAGATAGAGTAAGTTACCTTTTGTTTGTTTACATATGAAAAGCATTTATCAACTAATATCCATAAGAGACTGGCAGATGCCCAGAAACGAGTTGTAATTACAGGCTGTGTTTTCTAAGCAGTCCCATGAAGCAGTCAAAATTTTGCGTCAACAAGCAACTAGTGTGGAAATCTGCATGGTTCGTTTTATAGTTGATTCAAATCTTCCTTTGTCCTGTGTGGATTCCATGTCCGGGATGTTTAAGCAAATGTTTCCTGTTGTACGGAATGGTATAGTTTATCAGTATAAATTGATTTTTCTATTGTTTGTACGTTTTGATAATAGTCTGCTACAATTTTATGAAAATACTATTTTTTCCCCAAGAATACTATTTTTGGCGATTATAAATACTATAAAAAAAAATTGGTGGTAGGCAGGTCTGCGCATATATATACACAAAGAAATCACATATGCAGTTGTGTGGGTGATGATTTTGGGGATGATTGCCACCTGAGGTGTGAAAACTGCCATTTGTATCAAAGTGACTGCCGAAATGCAGATGTTATGAAGCTAGTGACTAACAGTGCATGCAGTCATTTGTTTCCTCAAAAACATTACCGATGACATTACTGTCTGGAAGTGTCTACTAATTACTAAATTTCAGCCTAAGAACCTGTTGTGTTCCTACACAACCCGGGAGGCACTCAGGGAACCCTGACTAGGGCCGAGAGTTGTCTCCCGCCCCTTGTCCCTGCCCATCCGGTCACACACCACGTGGCCCAACCAGTCGTTCTACTTAGCTCGTGCTGTTCAGACATGTGTAGCCTACAGGATCTGGACTGGTTTTCACCAGTTTTTAAAGGGCCGTTCACCTTTGGATTACTGTGGTTTTTGGACTTTGTGCGCTTTTGTGTTCCCTTGTGTGCTTTGGATTACGGTGCTTTGTATTTCTGGGGGACTGTGGTTTCTGGCTTTCCTCTCCGTGGGCTTTTCGGTGATTGAGTGCGGACTTCGAGTCGCGGGAGCCCGGGACTTCTTCCGCCGACGCTCACTGTGGGTACCATGGAGGTTCCTTCCCCCATCCCCGCAACTCAGGAGAGGTAAGGTATCGGTCGCAACCTTCAGCCGGCCCCCGGACCAGGTGCCTGCTTCGGTTTGAGGCTTGGTTTTCGATCGTACAGTTTCGCACCGATCTCTCGTTCTCGTTGGCGGAGCCTCGCAGTGCCTGCGCCCGGTTGCCTGCCATGTCTGATTTATGTTGCAGTAGCCAAGTGCTCACCTGCCCGCAGTGCGGCGACTTCCAGTGGTCGAGCGATACTCACAAGTTCTGCCTTCCCTGTGCTGGCTGCGCGTCGGACCACACCTGTGATGTCTGCGTAGCCTGGCCGGAACAACGCTGGTCGCAGCTGTGGGGGTTTTATCGGCGCAAGCGCCCGACTCCGGCAAGTGACCGTTCGTCCTTCGTGGAGCCCCCTTCCATGCCCGGCGCTGTACCCAGACGCTCTCGCCCTGACCTTGGGGAATGGACGACACGTCGGACACTTGAGCCCAGCTCTTCCCACAAGACTGCGTCATCCGTGACTCCTGCCCGGACGAAGCCCGCTGACTCTTACGGAGAGTCCGCTTTAGGGCAGAGCGCCTGCCCTACGGAGGCAGGCCTGCAGAGACGCGCATCGCACCGTCATTTGTCCGTGGACAGTCCTGAGAGGTCTCGCCATGGGAAGTGCCCGCCTTACGGAGGCAGGCCAGCAGAGACCTGTGTCCAAACGTCCACGGACTACTGATAGTCTTGACAACTCTCGCTCGGCCAGCAACTCTAGACGCTTTGGCGCATCCAGTGACGAACGGAGGAAGCATCGTGATGCTCTATGCAATGGCCATCACAGCCCCTGACACGCCTCATCCTCGTCGTGTATGTCTACTTCGCGAGCTTCAGACCTGCGCTCCACATCACGCAGGTTATGTCGCCCGTCGCCTTCACTGCTCAGGCCCCGTAATAGGACCTCGGCCGATGGGTCGCAGTCGCTCCCGTCATCGCAGCCGTTCCCATCATCGCAGTCGCTCCCGTCAACGCAGTTGCTCGCCCTCGCGGTCGCGGCTAACCGGGCAGCGTATCACTCGTCGATCAATGCCATGGCGGCCGCCTCCAACTGTGACCTCATGCGTCGGGATGCCGTCCTACAAGCCTGTCATGGAATGCCCCCCGATCTGAAGACGCAGCTGCGTCGCGCTCCCCTTGGTGGCCGCCTTCTCTTCGGTGAGACCTGACAGAAGGTGAAGGACGGGAATTCGGACCACTGGCCCAGCAGAATAGCCACCTCTCACTTTCAAGCAGCCCGCAAGGCCATGGGTTGTGCCCTGCGGACCTCTAGATTGTCCTCCATTCCAGCTCCTGCTAAGGCGCCCAGGCGGGCTCCCGCCTTCGGCCGCGCTAGACCCGTTAGGATCTCTGCCCTCGCCGCCCTGGGCGCGGGCGGGCCCCCTGACTCGCTCCCGCTCCAGCCCCCGCTGACCGCTCCGGGGTCTCCTGTCGGCGGGAGGCTCGCCCTTTGCAGTGACGTGTGGTGGTCGCTGCTGCTGGACGACCCCTGGGTACTCTCCACCATCACCGAGGGACTCTCGATTTCCTTTCATTTGCTCCCGCCGCTGAGACGCTCCCCCTTCTGGACAGAGATTCCGTCGGACGAGTTCAAAGCCATCGCTTTGTGCGGAGAGGTCGACTTGCTTCTGCAGAAGGCCGCCACGGAGATAGTTTCTCATCCCGACTCCCCAGCCTTTTACAGCCGTCTCTTCGTGGTTCCCAAGCCGGGCGGCAAGTGGCGTCCTGTCATCGATCTCTCGGCGCTGAACAAGTTTATCGTGGCTCCGACCTTTCACATGGAAACCGCCCGGACCCTCAGGGCCGCTGTGCAACCGATGGACTTCGCGGTCAGCTTGGACCTCTCAGATGCGTATCTCCATGTCCCCATGCACCCGGCCTCCAGGAGGTACCTCCGCTTCGCTTTCGACAGCGTGATCTACCAGTTTCGGGCCCTCCCGTTCGGTCTCAACCTCAGCCTGTGGGTTTTTACTCGCATCATGGACGCCGTCGTTGCCAAGACCAGGCAGTCGTCATCCAGTCCGACCTCCAACTACTTAGACGACCTCCTCCTGAGGAATCAGCCAGAGTCCGTCCTGAGGACGGACAGGGATGCCCTGCTCCTGTTGCTGTCGCGTTTGGGGTTCCGCGTCGGACCTCACGCCATCTCGCCGGTTTATTCATCTCAGGATGGAATTTGCGACCCACCTCAACAGGGTGAGTTTGCCGGAGCCTCGGATCCAGAAGTTGGCCTCCCTAGCCGCCCAGGTAGCACAGGCGGAGTCAGTCCCCGCCAGAGTTTGGCTGCAACTGCTCAGCTTGATGAATGCAGCGGTGGATCTACTGCCCCTCGGTCGTCTTTACTCCCGACCGCTCCAGCTACACCTCCTGCTTCATTGGCGTCCGTCCTCCGGCGACATAGTGCCTGTGCCTCGGATCCTTCGCCCACATCTGCAGCGCTGGACGGACACCTCCTGGCTCGCTTCTGGAGTTCCTCTCGCCTCACCGCCCCCTCAGCTCTCGCTCTGCGTGGATGCAAGTCTCTCCGGGTGGGATGCACACCTGCTCCCGAGCTTCCTCTTGACGTCCGGCCTCTGGACTCCGTACCTAGCGGGAAAAAAAACATCAACTGGCTAGAGCTGCAAGCGGTTTGGCAAGCCCTTATCGAGTGGGAAACGCGCCTTCACCACCAGGAGCTTCTCGTCCTTTCGGACAACACCACAGTCGTTTCCTACATTCAGAAGCAGGGAGGTACCCGCTCTCCCGATCTGTGCATTCTCCTCTACCGACTGATGCGCTGGTGCGAGGACCGCAGCATCTCCCTCCAAGCTCGACACATCCCAGACACCTGAACGTGTTGGCCAACTCCCTCTCTCGGCGCGGCCAGCTACTCCACACGGAATGGACGTTGCACCTGGACATCTTTCAGATGATCTGCACTCACTGGGAGACACCCATGATCGACCTATTTGCCACGAGGTGGAATCGCCAGCTCCTCCTCTTTGTCTCCCTGATTCCAGACCCTCAATCCTGGGCAGTCGATGCGCTCTCCATTCCGTGGGACGGGCTCATCACGTACGCTTAGCCCCCGACGGTTCTCGTTCCCAAAGTCCTACTCAAGCTCAGAGGTTGCAACGCAGTCGTGTTGCTGGTCGCCCATTCTCCTGGAACAGGTCTTGGACCACCGACCTCCTTAGTCTCGTCATGGGTCCTCCTCTTCGTGTGCCCACCTCGAGGACTATGCTCAAGCAGCCCCGCCAGCCGCTATTCCACCCGTGCCCGGAGCGGCTGCTCCTTCACGCCTGGAGATTGTGCGGCAAGCCCTCACCGCAAGAGGCTTCTTGAGTGCTGCAGTGGAAGCTATCGCTTCAGCCCGTAGACCTTCGACCAGGCGAGTTTATGAGGGAAAGTGGAGAGTACTCCAGTCCTGGGCCGAGGACCGGCATCTCTCTCCCACCGAATTGACTATTCCACAGCTTGCAGACTTCTTCCTCTGGCTCTTTGGAGATCTAGGCCTAGCCCCCATCACGATCTGAGGATACCTGTCCATGATTGCTGACACTTACCGTCACCTAGGCCACCCAGACCCTGGCGAATTCAAAGACCTAGCAGACCTGATGGCGCACTTTGGCCTGCAGCATCTGGTTCCCTGCTCACTGATTCCTCGCTGGGACCTACCCTGGGTACTGACGTGGCATAACTCAGACAGGTTCGAACCGCTTTCCCTGGCTCGGTTCGCTGATGTAACACGGAAGACCTGTTTCCTTTTGGCCCTACCCACTGCAGCCAGAGTGAGCGAGCTACACGTGCTGTCGGCAAGTCCTGCCTACCTCAAGTTCAGGACAGATGGGTCCGTGCAACTGCTCACAGACCCGGCCTTCCTCGCCAAGACCAGGTCTCCCTTGACTGCGCCCCAGGTGATAACCATTCGGCTGCTGAAAGACGCAAGCTTTCCCCAGGAGACCAGGCAGCAAGATCCTGTGCGCACCCTCCGCGTTTACCTATGCAGATCCAAGCCCGTCCGTCGAGGACGGTCACGCCTCTTTCTGCCTTTGGCCCCAGGCAGAAATGACATAACAGCCCAGACGATATCTTCCTGGCTACGCTGAGTCATACGGTCGGCCTACCAGGACCTTTCCCCAGACGGTGCGAAGAGGCTCAAGATACGCGCACATGAGGTTCGAGCCATGGCTACGAGTATCGCCTTCGACGCAACTGTGCTGTTCGAGACATCATGGCAGCAGTGGGCTGGCGGGCAGAATCAACCTTCGCCCGTTTCTCCCTCAGGGATATGTCGGGCCAGCGAGACAACCTTGCCCTGGTGGGGGACATAGCCGCAGCGCAATACTCCCTCCCGGTGCCAGAGG
>BTPG01000006.1:149044425-149139425 GCA_036245525.1 Semisulcospira habei
GCTAAAATTGTTAAGCTAAGCGAAGTATTCCTAGTAGTAATGCCGTTGGTAAGTATTTTTCGAAAAAATACATTTTAGAGAAAAATTTATTTTTTGTCAAGTCGCATGTTTGTCCAGGTTTTTAATCCACTGTTTTCATCAAAAGGCATGTTTGTGTGGGATGTTAATCCAGCATTTCAGTCAAAACACCTGCAATTTTTACCTACTTCTGACCTCCAAACAGTGTCTACTTTCAGTTCAAGCTCACTCTGGTTCTTCAATTTTCATTTTTCTCAATATTTCAGTTTGGTGTTGAACGGTAACCGCTACCAGGACTACATGGCAGCTGGACAGACATCAGATTCTCACCGTCTTCTTCCATCCATTTCTCTCATCATTCCGCTCACAGCTGTCATCATGAGCATCACATTAAGACACTAAATTATTATCAGTTTCTAGTTTGTTTCTTCCTTTGGCTGTTGGTAGTGCATTTTGTCAAGGCGATTCCTGCTGAAATCACCTCAACATAAAGCACTGCTGACGGCCAAAGGGTTAAAAGCAAAATACAGTTCTTGTCTGAGCTGTGGGAGTAGAATCTACCAAGCTGCAGTAGAACCTTATGTGAGCGGTCACTTCTTTTTATGATCACCTGCTGTATATGGTCACATTCATGTTGCGCGCATGATGTTTACTATACAAAGTATTTTGATTTTAGTGTCACATGCTAATTGCAGCCAGTGGTCAGCGTATCAGAGCCAGACACAGCAAAAATACCTGAAATTTATGGCCACAGCCAGACTGGCATGTTAAAGCCATCAAGCGTGACAGCTGGGTCAATGACAGGTCACTTAAGACCCTAGCCAGCCACCGAACACTGTGACAAAGCCCAGACATTGTGTCGTTACGCTGTGACAGGTATGCCATCGGCTTTGTGAGTGGTCCATAACAAAGGTTGCACTATCTATTCGAGTGTGTCCATCTTTGTGTGTGTAATTTTAGGAGACTGAATCATGTCCAGAACATTTATTTCTCCAGATCTATGAATTCCACGGCTCATAAGTTAAAAAATCAAAGCATCAAAACGAATCAGTGGTGGTCAGTTAATACTGAAATGAATGACTTGTAACTTGCCAGTAGTAACGACTCCATACGACACTTGCTGGTGCTTAGCCAAGGAAACAAATGCTGAGAAAAAATAATAACACATAGAAAAAGAAGTGCTATGCATTTTGCCTCTGGTAATTATCAGGATAGTAGGGTAACCAGACATTGACCATGGTTCCCTACTTCCCAACCTGCCCCCTCCTTTCTCATTTCATTTGTTTAAGACAAAAACATGGCAGAAACACATCGACATGCGCCACCCGTACTGGGACACACAAACACAATTTTTTTTTTTCGTTACTGAAGGTAACAAAACATTGCCATCACTAGTACATGTATCACCCTTCACAGAAGTGTGAAGAGGATGTAGGTCCTGTTTTTGTGTAAAAAGTGATGACACATCCATATGCTCCTATCGGATTGTCACAAGCTAGCCTACGTCCGTGTCCTCATCAAACCTGTCATGAACGACTACCTGCTGTTAATGGCCACTTTTTGTTGGAAACAGGGGTGACCACTCATAGGAGGTTCTACTGTAGCTCAAATGTATTGCCTGATTATCTTGGCACCTTTCAGCTGATTAGAAACTACGCTCAAGCTAAATCCATTTCCCACAAATGTATGGGATAGGTAGTAGTTTATTTTAAAATGTGAAAGTTATTTGTGATTTTTAAAAAAAGTTTTCAGTTACAAAGCTTTATCCATTTATTGATTCTAGAAATCTTGGCTTATAGTATATGCCACTTGGTCAGTGCCAAAATATTGTTCTCACGCATGATAAGCAAACTTGCTTTGCCTGTTGTTCAGTACAAGGTCTGTAGTGTTACCAACAGTGTGTTTCTGATCTCGTGAAATAATTGTCGAGCGTTTGTTCAGTTTGTCTTGTGGTGCACTCGGTGAGCTGTTTGTCTAAAAAAAAAAGAACAACAAACGGATGGCATTTATGTCTCGTAATATCACTTGACTTTTTATAATGGACTTTCTGTTAATCTATGGGCATTGTGTACATATGCAAGGGGGGCGGTCCGTGGCGCAGTGGTTAAGGCGCCTGCCACCAATGCCAAAGGTGCGTGGTTCGATACCGGGTTCCGGCGTTGGACTTTTCTCCTCTGGTAAGTGTCACCGTTAATTCGGGCGGACCATCGGGGGTTCTTTCTCCGGGCACTCCGGTTCTTCCACCCCCACCCCCCACACTTTGGTACCGGTCTCAGGCCACTTTACAAAAAATTTCAAATACAAGCGAGCAAAAATCTCTGTAACTTCAGTAGCTGACTGGCCCTTCGTTTGTCTTGTACTGTGTTTGTCTTAAATGGCGTAAATCCGTGTCTGTTTCGTGAGTGTGTGTGTTGGGTTTCAGGCGCGGCGCTTTGAGTCGATTTCCCCAAAATTGAGAAAAAGCGCCTATATAATAACGGTATTATTATTATTATTAAGAGATATGCAACCTAGAGTTTGCTTTTGATAATTTAATCTTACACTGTTTGTATTTTACATGTAATACTTTTCATCTATGCTCTTGTCTTTGTATGTTGTGTGAGCACAGCTGACATTGTATCATTGAGTTTACATGGGAACTGAGGAGTGTGCCTAACTCTGGTAGTTATGCTATGAACTGTTACCAGCAGTAGGAATTAGAGTACTAATGGCAACATGGCTGTCAGTGAAGTTTTTATTTAGAAGAAGCCTAGCACAAAGATTTATAATTGTGAAATGGCAATGAAAAACAATATTTTGTTGTGTAGAATATATGTATTTACATGTACTTGTGTTTCCTGTTAGATCTGATGGTGAACAACGAAATGTGTTTAGTAACTTGTACTGGTATACTGGTGATGCATTAACCCTTATCATTCGGATTACATCAGTGTGTGAAATAAGTTTGACTAAAATTGTTCAAGGGTGGTGCCAGAATAGCTTGGCGCCTCTATGTGTCTAGCTATTCTAGCACTACTCTTCAACTAAAGCCATTGGTTCTATATCCTTATCTGTAAGTACTGTAATGTAGCTTGCATATGGCAGTGTACAAATTTGAAGCTTTTAGCTTCAGTATGATATGGGTTAATTTACAGTGATTAGAAGGAAATAATGTGTGTCTTGGACTGACAGTCTTTTGTCAGTCTGTTAGAGATTTTTTTGAAGGGGGTTAAATGTTTTATATACACATGGGTGACAGTCTGGAAGCTGATTTAGCTTTATCAAAATCCCAGAAAGCTGAATTCAGGACTTTTTCTGTTCAGACAGAACAGCCATTCAGTCATTTTGTGCCATCTGCAAGGCATGAATTATGAGCCCCTGCACATGCAGGCGCTCATGACAATTTATTTCTTTTGCTGGCCATAATTTATGGGATATAGTCCGTGGACTGTTTTCAGTCATTTCAATTTTTCACACTGTCACCTATTTACACATGATTGTCATGTTTCCCTTGCAATTTTTAATGGATTTTTTTCTTGATCCATGAAGAAGTGGGCTGGCAGGCAATACAAGAGGGGTCGATTCTCAGTTTCTTGATTAACAAAATGTGTTCTGATCCGTGTTCTTGGACCTCAATTTACAACTGTATTGTCCAAAATCACAAATAAACTCAGAAAATAGATTGAGTGAAATGTTAAGCCATATTTGTAACAAACCCCCCACCTCAAACAAACAATACCCCATGGCCCATGTCCACCCCCCCCCCCCCCCTTATACAGCCAACCCTCACCCCATCCCCTCATTTCTCCCTTCCTTGTTTTTTCTTCCCATGCAATTGGCAGGGTATGGTGTGTGTAATGTTTACTGTTATTTGCTCTCATAACTGGTGCTGATCATATATATATATATATATATATATATATATATATATATATATATATATATATATATATATATATATATATATATATATATATATATATATATATATATATATATATATATATATATATATATATATATATATTATAACATGCTGTACATGGGACATACAGTCACCCTCTATGTTTAACACATAGATTGTATGTGCATATACTCTGTTTCTTTTTGTTTTTGATACATTTTATACTGTGTTTATTTGGCATGATATGATCTTATTATTGGTTGTATGGTTGTAGTTACAGGATATTTATGTTTGATTACATTTCAGGAATTTTCTATTTTGAGCCTGTTCATAAGACATTAGCTGGAGTCAGCTAGGGACTGCTTAGGAAATATATACATGTATATATGTGCTAGCCTGTGAGTTTAGATCAGATAACAAACCCAGCATTTTGACTATGTGTTTTTGTGATGCTAGGCTGTAACTGCAGATGTAACTGCCATCACCCTTAATGTGGTCTCTTAACCCATTCAGTCCTGACGCACTACAGCTTGAGACGGGTTGACCATGATAATTCAAGGGTAGTGCCAGATTAGCTTGGTGCCTGTCGGCACCAAGCTAATCTGGCACTGCCCTTGAATTATCATGGTCGATCCATCTCCTGCAACTGGTGCATAGTCATTAGATGATGCCTCCAAAATTTGGGAAATACGTGCATCGGGCTGAATGAGTTAAGACATTAAGCCATTCAGCCCTGATGCACTACAGCAGCAGGTGGATCGACCATGATAATTCAAGGGTTACGCCAGATTAGTTTGGTGCCCAATGGCGCCAAGCTAATCTGGCACTACTCTTGAATTATCATGGTTGTTCTATTTCCTGCAGGTTGAACATGGCTGTTAGGTGACCACTAAAACCCAGCCTATGGGTTAAATGGGTTAGGTATTAATGCTGATGTAATGCTTCCTAACATTGACTATAGACAGTTTATTTGAATTGTATGCTGGTTTGTGATTTTGGACCAACAGCTTAAGGTTGTGTGGTCCAAAATCACAAACTCGGATCCATTTGTAGGTGACACCATTTGCTAAATTGGCTGCAAGTTGTGGAATGGAGACGTGTCAGCAATAGTTTCAGCTGATGTAGCAGATGTATGTGCTGGATGACTGTTTAGGCTTATTTTCACACACTTGATATAGCTTCTTTTACGCGTACAAAGTTGAAGAACATTTTTAGTAAACGAAATATTTCAAGAAAAAGTTCATGTTGCGAGGTTCAAGGGAGTGTGTTGTTTGTACATATGTGGGCTGAAATTTGATTTTCGACGTTTTATCTCTGGGCTGTCAAGTTCAAAACCACAGACTAGCACATGTTACTGCATTTATTGGTTTTATAAATCTTGGCTTGTCGTAAATGCTACTTTTTCCAAGCTTGTGATGTGAAAACAGTGCAGATTATAATTCTGTTTATATTTCAAACTTGTACCTGTTGTTCAGAGTGAGAAGAGAGTATGTATCTGGACCTGAGAAAAATGCCAGAAAAAAATGAATTTTGCACTTGCAGAACTGCGTCCCCACCCCCCCACCCCCCACCCCCACCAAAAAAAAAAAAAATAATAAAAAAATCCCTTTTTAAAATGGCCACTTTCATAACCATACACACTACCATAGACACCTGGGGGGGAGGGGGAGGGGCAAACAGCTGCTGATGAGATGTCAAAAGAAAAGGGTAAGATTTTCTGGCTCACGTGCGAAGCAAGTTTTGGTCCAGTGGTCTGTCCATGGTAAACTTTAATGTTGGCATTTTCTCGGAGACTATTCAAGCCACAGTCTTCAAACTTGACCAAAGGATACTTTTTGGCAACACCTTTCTAAACATACCAATTTGAGTGACCTCTCACAAAGGTCAAGGTCATGGGATCAGGAAATATGTCAAAAATAGCTGTATTTTGACATGCTTTATTTTTTTCTCAAATACTATTCACAACTTCCAACCCAAACTTGGTACAAAGGTACCTGATGGTAAGACCTTTCTATGCATACTAATTTGGTCGATCTCTTGGAAAGGTCAAGGGTCACAGGAGCTCATGAAAATTGGTGAACAATAGTCACATTTTGGCAAAATGTTTTTTCTCAAATACTGTTAACAACTTCAAACCCAAACTTGGTACAGAGATACCTGATGGTAAGACCTATCTATGCATACTAATTTGGTTGACCCCTTGGAAATGTCAAGGGTCACAAAGGCTAGGGAAATAGGTCCGAAATAGGCATATTTTGACAAAGATGTTTTTTCTCAAATACTATTCACAACTTTAAACTCAAACTTGCTACAGAGGTACCTGATGGGAAGACCTATCTATGCATACTAATTTGGTTGATCCCTCAGAAAGGTCAAGGGTCATGAGAGCTCAGGAACTAAGTAAAAAATGGCCATTTGTTTTTTCAAAATACATTACCGATGGCATTACTATCTGGAATACACTCTATTGCCTATAGATTTCATAATGTGTGTAGCACACAACTGGGGAGGAGACACCGGGGATCCAAGCACTAGGACCCCGGGTGGCCTCCCCTTACTACCCTATCCCGGCGAGCACAGGGCGACCTCGTCAGTTTCACTCATAGCTCGACCGGGGACGGTCGAGCTTTTGCCTTTCTCCGTTCAACGGGTTTTTTCGTCTTCAGTGGTTTTTGACTGTGGGCTTGAATTGGAGTCTTCGATTCAGCCCTGGACTCACTACATTCGTGGCTTTTCCTTTTGACAATTGGACTCATTGTGAACTGTGCGCCGACCGGTTTTACCGGCTCTGACTTTGTGAGTTCACCCTTGGCTTTGCCTTGGGGTTCGACGACGCACGTGACTTGTGCCCTGCTGTTTTGTGCACGGTTGACTTTCTTCGCCGGCATAGTTGGCTTAGGGCCTTATGGCTTCTTCTGTGTCGAAGACTTGCCGCCTTTGCGGGGACGTACAGTGGCCGGACGATGCACACGACTCTTGCTTGCCGTGTTCGGGCTGTTCTTCGGACGGAACGTGTGACGTTTGCGCCGCTTGGACGGAAGACCGGTGGTCGCGCATGTGGGACTTCTACAGGCGTGACCGGGCCCCTCGCCCGCTTCTGTCTCCCCGGGATCCTCCACGGGTGGACGTACTTCCCTCGGCGCTTCGGGCTCCTCTCCGCTCCGTCGTTCGGGCTGTCCGGCCCACAGGTAAGTCCCCTTCTTGTACCGTTACCTCGCAGGTTCTCCCTCCCCTCTCCGAGTCTTCGGAGCAGGGTAGGCGAGTTTCGGAGTCACGCTCCCCACGCTCTGCTTCGTTAGCGCGTGGCTTGAGCCCCATATTGTTTCCCACCCCCCGCTCTGCTTCGGGCGAGCGGTCTGGGAGAGATGAGCGTTCGTCGGCCACCCCCGGCTCTAGGTCTCCGGAGCGGGGGCGGGTGACTGAACGCAAGCATAAAAAAGAGAGTAAACGTGATAAGAAAAGCTCTCGCTCACGCACCGAGGCTTCGGAACGTGACTCGAGACCGTTATTAATGCTGCCTCCCCGCTCTGTATTTTCCGAACGGGCACGGCATGCTTCGCTTTCTTCCCCCCCCCCCCCCCTCCCCCTCCCCCCCGCCCGCCCCGTCTCGCCTGGGCGGGCCCGGGGTGTGGTTGACTCTCGCCCCCCACGCTCCGAGGCGTCGGAGCGGGGGTCGCGTGCACATAAATTGTCCCCTCCCCGCTTCGCCTGAGCGGGCTTGGCGTGACCTTAGACTGTCCCCCCCCCCCCCCCCCCCCCCCCCGTCTCGTATCGACCAGACGGGCCCGGTGTGACTTGGACCCTCGTCCCCCTCGCTCCAAGGCTTCGGAGCTGGGGCAGCGGGCTCATAAATCGTCCCCTCCCTGCTCCGCCTTTCCTGAGCGGGCTTGGCGTGACCCTAGACTGTCCCCCCCCCCCCCCCCCCCCCCCCCCACCTCGTATCGACCAGGCGGGCCCGATCGCGCGTCCTCCACGGTCCAAAGCATCGGACGGGGGGCCGCGTGCCCAGTATTCGTCCCCTCCCCGCTCCGCCTTTCCTGAGCGGGCTAGGAGAGACACTTTGCGGTCCCCCCCCCCCCCCCCCCCCCCCCCCCCCCCGCGCCGGTTCTCCCGGGCGGGCCAGGGGTGACCAGGCCACTTCCTCGGTTTTCCGATCGCGGGTTTGTCACGTCGGCTTCCGCGTGCGGATCCCGACTTCGAGGTGGACCGTCGCTTTGCCACGGTCCCTCCGTCGCCGCGGCGCCCCTCTTTGTGTGCGTCGCGGGCGGCTGCGGCTGCGTCTACCTCGCGCACGGCGGTGCGGCGCTCTTGTAGCCGCTCGCCCCTTTCGTCTTTGCCGCGAGAAGATCAGTTTTTGGAACCGGACGTCCTCAGCCTTCATCCGACGGACTCGGCCTCGGCGATCTTCTTGCAGGACTCGGCGGCTGGTTCTCCTTCCCGCCTTTCCACTGTCTCGTCGGCCTCCGCCTCGTCAGATGTTGCCGGCCCTTCGCTCGGATCACAGACGGTCCACGCTCTGGGTGAGGCTTCCAGGCTTATCGCCAAGTACCTACCGCCCGACTTCTGTCCGCCTTCGCCTCCTCCGAAGAGACAGGCTTTGGCCATGGTCGACGCGCAGAGACAAGTCAAGCGCCGCAAGTCCCTCCCGCAGCCAGCCGGCTTCCGGGACCTCACCGAGGCTTTCTCCGCCCAGCTGCGAATCGACGCTTTCGGCGACACGGGATACTTTACCGCCGCTCGATGGCCGGTGGGAATCAACTTAAGCTTCCGTCAGGCCTGGTACGCTGGACACTCCCAAGCCTTCGCCATACCTCTTCCAGCGGTGGATGCGGCGGCCTTAGTACAGGCGGGCGGCCACAGACTCGTCCAGAACTCATGGCCTCGGCCTCTCGACAGGATCGCCTCCTTAGCGCGAAACTCGCTGGCGTGCTCGGGTTTTTTGGAACTGGCTACCCAGGCAGCCCTGCAGTGCCTACAGGATACGTGGGACCTGGAGGTTCAGTCCCCGCTTCGTGATGTGCAGTCCATCCTGATAGCGGCCAACCGGGCCGCCTACCATTCTTCCGCCAACGCCATGGCAGCAGCTGCCAATTGCGACCTCTGGAGGAGGGATACCCTTTTGCGCCTCTGCTCGGACCTTCCCTTGTCAGTGAAGACCCAGCTCCGTCAAGCCCCCTTAGGTGGTCCTCAGCTGTTCGGCAACACTTGGCACACCGTTAAGGAATCTTCCAAGGACTTGTGGCCCAAGCCTGCATCTAACCCAGCCTCGACCCGCTTTCGCGCCCCCCGCCCGGCCGGGGGTCGTGCCCGGCGGTCTTTCAGGCCCTCCGTTCCGACAGTCGGATCTTCACGAGGTCGGGCCCGTCCATTCCAGGCTACTCAGGCCGGCCCCGCCCCTCGCCCTGCTTGGCCCCGCGGTGCCCGTAGATCGGGCCGCGGTCGGGCTCATTGACTCGCCACCGCCTCCGCCCCCGCCCTCAGTACTCGGGTCTCCTGTCGGCAGGCGGCTGTCGCTCTTCAGCGATCTTTGGAGATCGCTGTTCCCGGACGATCCCTGGATTCTTTCCACCGTTACCGCAGGCCTGCAGCTTTCGTTCCTGTCGCCTCCGCCTCTTCGCAGATCACCCATGTGGACCCAGGAACCGCTCTACGGCACACAGGCGGACGCTCTGCGCGGGGAAGTGGCGGCCCTTCTCACCAAAGCGGCGACAGAGGTGGTTTCGCGGCAGGACTCTCCGGCGTTCTACAGCCGACTCTTTCTAGTCCCCAAACCAGGCGGCAAGTGGCGTCCAGTTATCGACTTATCAGCGCTAAACAACTTATCAGCGCTAAACAAGTTCATCGCATCAGGATGGAGACGGCCAGGACACTCCGTGCGGCCGTCTGGCCGATGGACTTTGCGATCAGCCTCGATCTGTCAGACGCCTATCTGCACGTCCCGATTCATCCGTCTCGCCGGTACCTTCGGTTTGCCTTTGGGGGGATCGTCTACCAGTTCTGCGCCCTTCCTTTCGGCCTCAACATCAGTCCGTGGGTATTTACGAGACTGCTCGACGCCGTGATAGCCTACTTCCGTCAGCGCTCCTTGAGCCCGGCCTCCAATTACTTGGACGACCTTCTACTACGCAACTTGGTTTCCGCAGCCCTCCAGACGGACAGGGATGCCCTGCTTTCCCTTCTGCGTCGTCTCGGTTTCCTACTCAATTTGGGGAAATCCGTTCTTTCTCCCTCTCGACGGTTTCTACATCTGGGGATGGAATTCCTGACCGACCTCAACCTTGTCCGCCTGCCTCTGGCCAGGCGACAGAAGATCGTCGACTTAGCGACTTCGATGGGGATGGGATCCTCTTTCACCGCCAGGGTCTGGCTTCAACTCCTGGGCCTCCTCAGTGCGGCTGCGGACCTGCTTCCCTTGGGCAGACTTTATGCTCGGCCTCTCCAGCTACATCTCCTTCACTGGCGACCCTCCTCGGGCGCTCTGTCGGATCTAGTACCAGTCACGCCTCTGGCCCGTCCTCACCTCGAGAGGTGGGCGGACCTCGCTTGGCTGGCTTCGGGGGTGCCCCTACACTCCCCGCCGCCTCGGTGGTCTCTCTGTACAGATGTGAGCCAGGCCGGCTGGGGCGCGCACCTGTTACCGGATTTTCTCTCGGCCTCGGGCGTTTGGCCTCGGGAGCTGTTAGGGAATCACATCAACTGGCTGGAGCTGAAGGCAGTTGGGTTGGCACTCGACGTTTGGCAGGAGACCCTGGCCAATCAGGAAGTTCTCGTGCTCTCCGACAACTCGACGGTGGTGGCTTACATACAGAATCAGGGGGGCACTCACTCGCCCTCCCTTTGCATTCTTCTGTACCACCTTCTCCTCTGGTGCAGGGATCGAGGCATTACCCTACGAGCCCGCCACATCCCTGGCCACCTCAACGTGATTGCGGACGCCCTGTCTCGTCGCGGACAGTTGCTCCACACGGAGTGGTCCCTACGCCCGGATATTTTTCGCCTGATCTGCTCTCACTGGGAAACGCCGCTAGTGGATCTGTTTGCCACCAGATGGAACAACCAGCTCCCGGTCTACGTCTCTCCAGTCCCGGATCCACTCGCTTGGGCAGTGGACGCGCTCGCCATTCCTTGGGACGCGACGGCCTGATTGCTTACGCCTACCCCCCGTCAGTCCTCGTTCCGAAGGTACTGCGGAAGCTTCTGGGATGCTCGGCGGTCCTCCTGCTGGTGGCCCCCTTCAACTGGACCAAGAGCTGGACCACGGACCTCCTCGCGCTTGCGACGGACCCTCTCCTGGAGCTTCCTACCCCTCCCACGATGCTCAAGCAGCCCCGTCAGCAGCTTTTCCATCTGTGCCCGGAACGCCTCCGCCTACACGCTTGGAGGTTGTCCGGCAAGCCCTCGCCGCTAGAGGTTTCTCGGATGCTGCAGTGGCGGCAATTGCAGCAGCCCGCAGACTCTCTACAAGGAAGGTGTGCGAAGGCAAGTGGAGGGTCTTTCAGACCTGGTGCACCTCCCATGGGCTCCCTCCCACTAACCTAGCCTCCCACCAACTGGCGGAGTTCTTCCTGTGGCTCTTCGACGACCAGGGCTTAGCCCCGGTCACCATCAAGGGCTACCGCGCTATGATCGCGGACACCTGCCGTCACCTGTGTCTTCCGGACCCAGGCGCCTGCAAGGATCTGTCGGATTTACTGGCTCACTTTGAACTCCGACGTCCGGTTTCACGTTCCCTAGTACCCCGGTGGGATCTGGCCTGGGTACTGACGTGGTTGAATACGGACCGGTTTGAGCCCCTCCCCTTGGCTCGGTTCTCAGACTTGACCCGGAAAACCTGTTTCCTTCTGGCTCTCGCTACAGCGTCCCGAGTCAGCGAGCTTCACGCGCTCTCGATGCTCCCAGCCTGTTTGCAGTTTCGTTCCGACGGCTCTGCGCAGCTGCTACCCGATCCGTCCTTTCTGGCCAAGAACCGCCGCCCCGCGGCGGCTCCTCAGGTGCTAACTATACGGCCCCTCCGTGGAGCGGACCTCTCCCCTGGATCGCGGCAACAGGACCCAGTGCGGGCGCTAAAGATTTACCTGCGACGCTCTAATCCGCAGCGCCGGGGGCGCTCGCGCCTCTTCTTACCTTTGTCCGCGGGCAGACACGACATCTCGGCCCAGACCGTGTCATCCTGGCTGCGGTGGGTGATTAGGTCAGCCTACCAGGACCTCTCCCCACGCGGCGCTGAGCTTTTACAAATCCGGGCGCATGAAGTGAGAGCAGTAGCCACCAGTCTAGCCCTGGACCGCAACTGCTCGGTCAAAGATATTGTGACAGCGGGTGGCTGGCGCTCAGACTCCACTTTCGCACGCTTCTACCTTAGAGACCTATCCGGCCAACGTGACTCCCTGGCACGAGTGGGCGACATCTCCGCGGCCCAGCACTCCCTCCGAGAGCCGCTGGCGTCTTAGGTACGTCATAGCTGAAATCGTCGGGAGTTCTCTCTCGATGGGGCCGGCGGAGTGGATGGGTTATGGTTAGATACGGCACCCTCCGCCTGTTCGCCATTCTTCCAGATAGTAATGCCATCGGTAATGTATTTTGAAAAAACAAATGAATTTTTTTTCTAAAATGTATTTTTTTGAAAAATACTTACCGATGGCATTACTCGGATGGCCCTCCCACCTGCCCCGCTTAACTCTTGTGCCTAAGTGTGAAACTGACGAGGTCGCCCTGTGCTCGCCGGGATAGGGTAGTAAGGGGAGGCCACCCGGGGTCCTAGTGCTTGGATCCCCGGTGTCTCCTCCCCAGTTGTGTGCTACACACAACTTTTGCTGAAATCTATAGGCAATAGAGTGTATTCCAGATAGTAATGCCATCGGTAAGTATTTTTCAAAAAAATACATTTTAGAAAAAAAATTCATATTTTGACAAAAAAAATTTTCCTCAAATACTATTCACAACTTCAAACCCAAATTTGGTACAGAGATACCTGATGGGAAGACCTATCTATGCGTACTAATTTGGATGACCCCTCGGAAGGTCAAGGTCACAAGGCTGGTAAATTATGTAAAATGCCAGTTTATTATAAAATTGTAGGTATTGTCAACATTTTTGCAAATTTTTCAACCAAATTTGGCACAAAGATAGCTGATGATAAGATCTTCCTATGCATACTAATTTAGTTGACTCATCACAAAGGTCAAGGTCACGGGGGTTTACAGATGTGTGAAAAATGCTTACATTTTCAGAAAACATGGATTTTGCTGCTGCAGAAGCCAGCCCTTGTCACAAAGGTCACATGTAAATCGGTCGTACATGTGAGCCATAATGGCTTTGCCTTTCTTGTCTCTTTTTTTTTTCTGCACCTGCACAAATGTAACAAAGCAAACAAAAATGCTGTTTAGGCCGGTCTCATAATTATCAGATGGAAGAATCGTTACCGTCCAGGCACATTTTACATGTTGTTTCACTTCATCTTTGATATTTTTCAGTAAAAAATTAATCGGCATTGAATGACCGCATTTGTCGCCATGTTGCATACTGTCTGATTACATCACCTTGCCTGTTACAGTGATGTAGTGTCGGGAATTTCTATGCAACCTTCCCATGATGCCAGCCTGATTTATGTTCTTTAACCCTTTTCATTCTGATACACTACAGCTTGAAATTAAATTGACTTTATGATAGTTCAAGGGTGGTGCCAGAATAGCTTGGCGCCTGAGGCGCCAAGCTATTCTGGCACCACCCTTGAACTAGAATGGTTTAATCTGTCTCCTATAATCTGTAATGTCTTTCATTTGACAATACGCAAATTTTAACATAATCAGCCTCAGGATGTCACGGGTTTAAGTCTGCATACTTGTTTTTTTACGTCACTACAGAACCTTGAAGCTAGACAATCGAATATTTCACATTGACTAAAGTTACAACATAATACTTCATGTGCGGCCGACGTGTTGCATACTTATAGTAATAGACTTATGCCCCAACAAAAGTGGATTGAACTGATCAGTTAGGTAGTGCAAATTTACATACAAGTGAGTACAGTCTGGAAGAGAAAGACGTGCATTGTTTGCATGCTTTTGTGGGGCAGCAGAGTGGAACAGATTTTTTTTTTTCTCTCTCTCTCCCACACACACACACATACTCAAATGTCATACTTGTTGAACAAAATGTTTATTTCTACATGACTATGGTACACAATTCAATGGCGATGTGGAATTTAACAGGGAAAAAAGTTTACAACAATGGTTCACTTTCCTACCTCAACAAAACCTCTTTCTTCCGACTGGCTAACAGCTCAAGGTCACACCTGATAAGCTTGGCACTTGTCTAAAAGTCAAGCTCATCAGACAGTGCCAAAAACAATGAACTATCATTGTCAAATGATCTCCGATAACAGGTATGCAGCCCTGTGGAGACAAAGGTCAGAGCTGAGCTTGACACTGTGAGGGTTAAAACTGACGGCTGTTACAATGGCAGGCAATTACAGACTACATACATCTATTATGACAATTTTGTTGCAACATGGTCAACATGAGAATAGCAAAATGCAAGAAAATCCATTCATTATGAAAATGATGAATGGTTATTGTACAAAAATGCAATTACCATTATTTATGGAACACTTCATAGACATGAAAAAAAAGGATGCACATCATTCATTCTTCAAAACAGGTTTCATGAATGAGTAATAGGTGGTGGCACAATATTTTTAGGCTGACATCAAAACAGCATAATTAAAGCTACAGGGCCAGTTAGTCAATGGGAAGGACATTATGTAAAGCATAAATCAATGATAAAATCAAGCCAAAAGGTAGCATGCAAAGGGCCTTCCAGTAATTCTCTTTCTATGATCCCCTGATCGAAGGCATAGCTGTACGTCACATGTATCGGCCTATGTCCTCCATGCCAAACAATCCCATAATATTAGCCCCAATATTTTTTACGATAGATAAAGCAGTTAGATTTTAAAACAAAGATGAGAGTGGAAACATCAACTAAATAAAATATGTGTGCTATTCTGTGACTTGGTATGTTCTGCTTAGAGCTGAAATATTTAAAATCACAGATCCGTACACAAATATTGATGTAGCACTTCAGAGGATATAGAAGACTATGGTACAATGTGGTTAAGTACACTGCCCTGTCATACTTCACAATCACACAAACAGCTTCATCCATTTAGAACTCTGGAGTCAAAGAATGCTCTGTTATTTTGATACCAGATGCTTGTCATATAATATGCTACCATTACAAATGACCCACAAAAAACAAAAACACACAAAAAAACACAACGAAAATTACTGCTCATGCACAGCCAAAAGTATATCATCATCATCATCATCAGTCCCTTGCCCGAACTGGGCGTTGGGGGGACTGAAAGGCAGCAGCAACAGACAGTGCTCTCTACTGAGTTCTATTTTGGGCGGTGGCAAGCAAGTCTGGCATCTCGAGTTCGGTCCATTCTTTTATGTTTGCGACCCAACTCTTTCTCTGACGACCTCGCCGACGACTTCCTTCGAGAGTGCCTTGGAGGATAGTCTTGGACAAGGTGTTGTGTCGGGTCACGTGGCCAAACCAAGCAAGCTTGCGCCGTTTCACAGTTGCCAGAAGGGGTTCATGTGGGCCCACCAGGGAAGTGACGATGCTCCGTACATATTCGTTGGTCTTGTGCTCGCGGTACGAGATGCGGAGCAACTTCCTCAGGCACTTGTTCTCAAAGGCCTGGATTTTCTTTTCTGAGTCTGCAAGCAGTGTCCAAGTCTCACAGCCGTAGAGTAGAATAGACACTACGAGGGACTTGTAAAGCCTGTACTTGATGGTGAAGCTGATGGAGTTACTTCGCCATATCCTGTCCAGCCTGGCCATTGCGGATGTTGCTGTACCTATCCTGATACGGATCTCTGCTATGCAACTACCGTCTTTGGACAGGGTGGCTCCCAAGTACTTGAAGCTATTGACCTCTTCTAGCTTCTGGCCGTTCATGTGAATGTTGCTGCTGCTGTCGCTTGTGGTGTTGATCATCACTTTGCTTTTATCCGTAAGTATATAGTATATACCGTATGCAAAATTGAACCAAATATAAATTCAGATAAATAATCCAATACTCTACATTGTAAGAACATAAAATAGAACAAAACAAAATAAAAAAATAATAATAATAATAATAAAAAGCTCTGAACACAGTCTGTAAAACTTGTGCCTCCATAAGCATCAATCATAGATTGAAAATAATATGTTCAGGACTTGTACAGACATGAAACATTTTGGGCTGGTAGACATTTGGTGGAATATTGTACACGTGGAAATTCAACTTTCAGCATAAACAGTATTTCATGACACAAAAATAAAAATCTGGGAATGGATAAAAGCTAGCACGCGTGTGTGCTACACATATCTCTAATATTAACCCCTTTGTGCATGCGGCTACTGGTATTGTACACAGTACCAGTGGGTGCATGCAGATTGGGCTCATAACATAAGCAGCGCAGGGCAGCACTGGACATACATGTAATTGTTCCTTTATAAACGGTTTGGACTTTGTGAAATTCTGAGCAAGGATTTTCAAGTAAGTGTTGTGGTACGAGGTAGGCTTTTGGAGAATTTGTGCTTGACAAGCCAATCATGTACTGAAACTGAAGAAAAACAAGTAAGACTTCTGTATTATTACTCCCATACTGTGTGTGGGTGTACTGCCAGGTAGTCCCACTTGGCGAGTACACCACAAGTACACTTCTATTCAAATGAGATGCTTCACATCTCATTTGAATAGAAGTGTACTTGTGTACTCTCTGGGTTGGTCTATCTTGCAAATATACCCGCACACAGTATGGGTTTCTTAAAAGTAACCCTAGAGCAGACTGATTGACTTGTACTGAGCTTAACATCCTGACAGCAGTCCGTGGCGCAGTGGTTAAGGCGCTTGCCACCAATGCTAAAGGTGCGAGGTTTGATTCCGGGTTCCGGCGTCAGATTTTTCTCCTCTAGTAAGTGTCACCGTTAATTCGGGCGGACCGTCGGGGGTTCTTTCTCCGGGTACTCCGGCTCTTCCTCCCCCTCCACTTTGGTATCAGTTTCAGCCAACTTAATAAAATTTCAAATACAAAACGATTTCCAAATACCATGTAGCTCGCTTGAGCTTGCCCTTAGCACCACGTGAATGTTCTGTGTTTACGTACAGTGTGTGAGTGAATGCGTGTGATTCACGTGAGCGTGCTTGTTGGGTTCAGTTCGCGGCTACATTCTGCGCATTGAGTTATATTATAAATATGAGAAATGCGCCATATAAATGCTATGCATTATTATTATTAAAGGCCTATAGGGTAGGGTCCTGAAGGTGTACCGTTACCTTGGTTTAGCCGTACAGCAGCCAGCTGTATGTTTTTGTGCTGACGGCTAGGATTCAAATGACTGATCGGCATAGTGAGAGTGTTTGTATGGGCTGGCTCACGGTTTAACAAACCCATCTTTCCATCTGGACTTTTCATTTGGAGAAAGACAACAAGTTGACACCCAAAAATCATTATGAATTAATTTCAGTAATATGCTGAGTATTGTTTTGCCAGGCACACACACATGCATGCATTTGTATATAAGAACCTAAACAGGCTTTCATCAAAGTGCAAACATATCGCGGCTCAAATTATCATCTAAGCAATGTATATCTCAATCAGGCCTGACACACTACAGCAGAAGAGGGATTAAAAACGGTTCAAGGGTAGCGCCTGATTAGCTTGATGCTCTAAGCGCCAAGCTAATCAGGCTCTACCCTTGAACTATCTTAGTCGATCTATCTTCTGTATATGTTACATGAGAAACTTTACATGTCCCAGTCCTAGGCTTGAAGGTGATATATATATATATATATATATATATACAAGCAAGAACTAAAGGGTTTGGCAGCTATATATGGTACTAAATGTGAGACAGCTGCCATATTCAGGGCCTTAATCAACGCAACATTACTGACAGAAGGCAGAGGGGCAATAGCAATGAATAACTGGGGAAACACGTATGATCTAAACTTAATGACAATTATTACAGCAAGTAAACAAAACATACAGGGTAACCATGGCATGATATTGCATTAGGCATCAAAATAAAACGCAAAAACTCGAAAATTAAGGGGCCAAAAACTAATAATTGCCAAACAAAATATAGCACTGAATTTACACATAAGACCACAGTCAAAATTTGTGCAATAATGCTTCAGTGTGTACAGTTTGAACAAAATCGAAACAACATTTTTCTTTAAATTTACATTTGTGCCTTGATCTGCTGCAGCATCATGTCCTGTTATACTTTCAATTAACCAAATGCACCATTAATTACACCACAGCAAGAGAGGGATCAGGCATGCTAGTTCAATGGCAGTACCAGACTAGCTTGGCTTGGGACGATGCCACACAACCTTTGAACCACCATGGTAGAGTTATCTCCAACAATTTGTAAACAGTCTTTCTAGAGGTTTGCCAAAGTCACAAAAGTCATTGTTGGATGTGAATGACTAAAGCATTGCCACTGTCTACAATTTATTCCTTTGGCTGTTGGTAGTGCTGTTTTTCACAATAATTCCTGCTGGCCCAAAGTTTGTCCCTGACATGACACAGTGCACAAGCATGCATTATGTGACATGGAACAGGGCGTTCAATATTTGTGCCATACAATCAACAAAACCTTTATGGTAAAAAGAAAAACAAAAACCGACTCTTATGCATCACATGATGACTATTCTTATGCAACAGTCACAGCAAAGTGAGGACAATTAAAAGTGATGGTCTGTGATTATGGACCTTATGGCTCCAGGCTGTAAGGTCCCAAATCACAGACCATCACACAGACCTGAATCTTCAACCAAATGAACTTTACAGAAATTTGTCTTATGACAAGTGCATGAATGAGAATGCATGAATACATCTATGAATACCCATGCATATTTCTTAGAAGCAATACAGCCATACTGAACAAGTATCATACTCATATCCATGGATGTTCTGTGATCACTTGTGTGTGCAGGCCTGTGATTCTGGACCTCACAGTGTAGAGCCATCAGTTCCACACTCACAGACCAGCACACAAATAGTGCCTCAACCAGACTGATCCATCTGCAAGCGCATTGGCATGAGCATCTATGTCCTTTGCCGGCAGAGACTGGTCATATCAAATTATTCAGATTATAGATTATAGACTGCATTTTAAGTAAACTGTCATGGCCACTTCGAGAGACAAATTAACTCATTCAACCCAAGGCCGTATTTCCCAAATTTGGGAGGCATCATCTAACAACTATGCACTACTAGTTGCAGGAGATGGATCGACCATAATTCAAGAGTAGTGCCTGATTAGTTTGGTGCCCTGTCTGAGCCAAGCTAATCTGGCACTGCCCTTGTATTATCATGGTCGATCCATCTCCTGCTGTAGTGCGTTGGGGCTGAATGGGTTAACATTCAATCAAACAGGACACAATCCATGGTTAGTTAGAAATCATCTTAACTGGTGGCCTTGTAAAATAATAAAATCATTTTTTAAGTCCTACAAACAATGGCTGCACTACTTTTAGCAGCTTTGTCTCAAAGAGAGGACACATGACAAAAAGACTGATTGACTGTGTTAACCCTCTGGCTGTCTAGCGCAATTTGGTGAGGTGATTATTTGTAGGAATCACCTCAACAAAAGCACTGGACAGTCGAAGGGTTAATCAAATGACCATGGCCACTCAAAAATGGGCAAATCCCTGATAGGTTGTGAGTGACTAGAATGTACACCTTAAAATAAAATACAAATGGGTGATTACAAAATGAAACAATGGAAGAGAGGGAAAGAAAAGACAGAAAAAAACAGTGCCATAGCACGTATGCAGCAAAATGTAAAGTCTTCAAATGTAACCTTAACACATACAGCAAAAGTACACCAATAAAACTTCTTATGACATTTATATACAACCCGTGTTGCGCCCATTACAGTACAAGCATCTCAGAATTAGACTAGAGTTAGTTGATGTCATCACTGTCGTTCAGGGTACTGCAAAGTAATTTTTCAGTGCATACTGCTCATTCACAGCTAATGCTGAATTTCCCCGCTCCCATTTGCAAGAGGCATAGAGAAACACAGTTGTAAAAATAAAAACAGCAAGAGGCATAGATTCTAATCAGCCCCCACAGCTCAAAGCGCCTTTTTTATATGCTGATTTTATTTTTACAACTGTGTTCCTGACAGAGGTAGGTGGGCATTCGGTCTGGAGTTGATTCCCTCAGAACTTGAGTGTGCGACTCCAGTGAACTGCTCTTTTGGCTAACTCTAGTCTGCATAATAATATTCTTGTAGTCTGGAATGCAGCGGTACAGTTTTGTGCAACTTGCACCACAAAAATGTCCACTTGCCATTGTAAAAGTTCAAAAACAGAACATCTCTCAGCAACCCATGCTTTTATCTCAGAATATCTGATACCTCATCATACATCAAATGACCTCATTGTCATCCTTCTCAAAATCATTATAATCACAATTCGTTTGTTGTCATCATCACCACTACCATTGGTCCTGAACCACTCCTTACAAAACGAAAAACATTCACAAATTCTCAATTGATCAAAATCTTCTTCAATGACATTTCCCTGAAACCTCCAGTCATCTCTTCACTGGACCAAACATCCAACGAAAATGAAGCATCCTTTGTGACCCAAACAAGCAAGATTCACTCGCCATTCTAACTGTCTGATTCTCACAATCCAGCTTTTTGCGTGTCAATGAAGCCTCAAATAAGTGCATCAATTCACAACAATAGCAATAGTCAATTCACGAACAGCAACAATTTCGGCCTGCTCCCACTTGACATTTAAACAACAGCAATGTATGTCTGTGGCCTGAGTTTGTAACAACAGCAATGCTCACTCTTTCAGCAGTTCTGCTTAGTAATGTTATTGACCACTGTCATCAGGCCATATACACAACAGAACAAACAGACCAGCCAATGTGGGCCTTCCATTCTGCCTATATTTAAACCTTCAGTGTCAGCTCAGGAGGAATGGATTGACCAGGACAGCTCAAGTGTAGGGCATGAATACTTCAGCACCTTTAAAAGCACCAGCCAAGAGGTGCCAAGCAAATTAGACTCTATTTTTAAGCTGTCAGGCACCTGTGGATATGCCGAAGTTCTCGTGGGACAGGCACCACACTAATCAAGCATACCCCTTGAGCTATTATGACTGATCCATCCCTTAAAACTTGCCTGCAATGACTCCAAAGTATGATCCATTCAGGCACCCAAAGTGGCTGTAACTTCACACAAGACTGACATGAGTGATATCGAACCCAGCCAATGCATTACTATTTTCCGGGTAAACCTGACCCCTTGACCTTCCTCCGTGTTGACCCTGCACGTTCACATAGGGTGGGGGGTATCTATACTCCTCCTCCTCCTCGAAAACAGAATCTGACTCTGAAGCGCTGCGGTTTCCACGCAGTGATGGTCCTTTGCTGCGGATGGAACTGTAGGAAATGTTTCCGTCAAAATTGGACTGCCTGGAAACATTTCCCTCAAGGCTGGAAAGTCTTGAAGACATTCCATCATAGTTGGGCTGCCTGGACACGTTCCCATCATAGTTCAGATGTCTGGAAAGACTTCCGTCATGGCTGAGTGGCTGTCTGTCCCAAAAAGTGAGGGTGGGTACAGGGGTTGTGCGAGCACCGCTGCTGCTGTTGCAGTTGTTGTTCATGTCATCGCTGATGACCCGGGTATAGGGGTGGTCGGAGGTGGCCGAGGAAGCCGAGGACAAGCGGTGGTTACGTTGCTGGTTGTACTGGGCTGGCGAGCTGTACAGATCCTGGTCAGAAAACTTGCGCTGCAACGCTTTTATACGATTCACATCAGTCAAATCCACGATCAAGCGCTCGACTGGCGGCTCCTGCAAGCGCTCGACTGGCGGCTCCTGCACTGAAACCACACCATAAGTCTGAGATGAGGAGCTGGACCGCCGACCATCCAAACCATTTGACATGAAGGGCACTGGTGATGACATCTGTTGAGAGGGGGAGGTCGGGGTGGGAGGGTTTGACCCCAGTCGTGTCATGCTGCCACCATTCTTCCCACCCGCAAAGATGGCGCGGGAATATGGCCCCACAGGCCTGAAAGCTGATGCTGAATTTCCCTGCTGCTGTGGGGTGATGTTAGGGTTGATGCCTGCAGCCTGTGCCCTCCCGTCCTGAAATTCTGGCAGCAGGAGTTCTGGTGCGTGGTTCAGCAAATGCAGGTACTGTGGTACTTGGCGTGGACGGGGTTCCAGGTAGCCCATGGCATCATACTCTCTCACAGCAGGGAACTGGGCCATACTGTAAGCGGTGCGAGAGGCATCTGACACAGATGAGCGCTTGGAGTCCAGGGAGGATGTGCGTGACCTGCCCATGCCAGGGATATCCACTACCAGCTGAAAAAAACAAACAACAGTCTGTACCAAACATCAATACAAAAATTTGACAATGACATTTATGCTTAATCATTTGCTATAAACTATTTAAATAAAATATGCAACTGTTAAACATAAAGGAAAAATAAATGTTAAAAGCAGGAAACAATACATTACAGTCATAGGATCATCTCCATCTAAACCAAAAACAAGAAAGGCAAAGAAGTACCCAACGGAGAAAGGAACACGCTTAGAAAAGATGGGTACAACACAATTTATTAATATTTCGGGTAAATACCCTTTGTCAAAATAGACAAACAAACTAAGAAATCAGCCGCTACTTATCTTCATTCCCAGAAGGAATGTCGCAACTGAAGGAGATGACGTAAAATAAAAGAAAAGGAAAAACAAAAGTGCAGAAAAAGTAAAAATGACGTCAACGAAAAACTCATAAGAGAGAGACTCGGAAAGAAACTGAACACGAGAGACAAGAGTGTGTGTAAGCATGCGCAGGAGCGAGCAAAAGTGAATGCATGTGTGTGAGGCCAGAGAGAGAGAGAGAAGGAGAGAGAGAGAGAGAGAATGAATGAATGAATGAATGAATGAATGAATGAAACTTTATTTTCCAAGGATAGAGAGAGAAAGAGAGAGAGAACGAACCCTTGGGCACGAAGTAGGCTGAGTGTCTAATACACAAAGCCTGCTAAACACCAACCCGAAGGCAAACTTTATATCACCTTCAAGTTGAGGACTACCTCAGGAAAAAACGGTGGACCCCGGGGAAAAAAAAACAGCATTTAGCACGGTACACAACAAGTAATAAGTCATTGAAAGAAAGCAAATAATCAAAATCCGTAAGAGAATATCAGTATAAGTGGAGAGTAGGTAGTTGTGAAATCGTCTTCAAGGGCAACTCGAAAGAAAAAAAAACACCGGGGAGGGGGAGGGGGGGGAGAGAGAGAGAGAGAGAGAGAGAGAGAGGGAGGCGGGGGGGGGGGGGAAGGGGGAGAAGGAAGTGGATGGGTAAGGGAAAAAGCGTAGAGAGAAAGAGGGAGACAGAGAGTGGGGGGGTGGGGGGGGAGGAAGAGAGAGAAAGAGAGAGAGAGAGAGAAATGGAAAAAAAGGACAAAAGGGGTGGGGTGGGGGGGTGGAAAGACAACCAGCCAGAGCCACCAACCCCACCCAACAGGTACCCACCAGCCCACAGAAAAACACACAGGCACGCAACAGGACGACCACATACATCCCCAAGGGATGCACACGATCAGACAACCAAGAGAGAGATCGACAAATACAACTGTTCCACCGAAAACTAGTAGAACGAGGGTACGAACAAACGGAATTGACAACGCAGACAGAAACGGTTACCAACATACCACGGGGTACACTATTACAAGAAAGAACACAAAACGGAAAGAAAAAGAAAAACCAAGCCCCACCCTTGGTAATGACAACCAGGTTCAAGCCCAGAACCAAAGGACTATCCAAGGCAATTAAAAAACATTGGCACATAATAACGAGAGATCAGGACTGCAAAGAAATTTTCAGTTCCCCACCAATAGTCGCGTACAAATGCCACAAAAACCTAGGAGACCAAATTATCAGATCAAAACTCAAAACCGAGAACAGATGATCACACTGCCTAAAACAAACACGAACAACGATGCGGGGCCTACGACAACGGCACAGGCCAAAAAAACCTGGAAGCGCGCGAACCTGAACCAAGGCGTGGTATATAAAATTATACACACCAGACAAACGACGCAAAAATTCCAGAACCAAAAACAATAACAGGAAAAAGTTTTTAATGCCTGGACTGAACAGCATGACCCTCCCAACGCGCCAAAATGGCCTAGAAACACACTCATAACAACAAATGGGGAACAGGAGGATCAGAAAAACACTTGTGATGAAACAATGCAATGAACCAAAACCGAAAATGGATAGAACCGGCCGCACGCAGCGCAGAAAGGAAAGGAGGAATGATCAACCAATCAACGTGCGCCAACAACAAAACTCACGCATGTCTCACACTGGGCCGCGCTGTGGGTATAAAGAAGCGCACGGCCGCGCGCAAAAGTCATTCCGACGCCGAAGGCGATGAGAAAAACAGAGGCAAAACAAAAGGCCCCTAAAACAACAACATGCAATGTAAAACATCGACCCCACAACAACACAAGAAAGGAAATAATACAGTAACGGACGGACGATAACACAAGAGCGACTCCCCCACCAATAACAGCACACAACAGTCCGTAAATGTGGGTTCCAACTTTACGCATGATAACAAATGCGAATACATAGCACGCGCACACGGGCCTGAGCAGCAGATGACTCAGACAAAAAACACTGACTCACGAACACTAGGGGAAAAAGAGACGGGCGACCGAACAAGAGTGCCACTAACGTCAAACAGAACAGTCACAACAAAAAAGAAACGTTTGGTGTTAAACACCATTGTGGTTAGGTTGGTCCGCTGATGAGAGCAGTCCCTAGCTTCTTGAAAGCAAAAATGTGCTCGAAATACACAATGGGAATGAGTGACAAAACAAAATCTAGACCTGTGTCATAAAACCTTGTGTATACGGCCAAGCCAGAATAAACAGGCTAAAAGAACGTATTGTTGGTGTGCGATGTTTGGCACCATTTTATACACCCACATACATCCCCAAGGGATGCACACGATCGCCTCGCCCCGCCCCACAACCGCGCACCACTCCGCGGGTCTTACCATCAGGTATCTCTGTAGCAAGTTTGAGTTTAAAATTGTGAATAGTATTTGAGAAAAAACATATTTTATGAGCTCTTGTTACCCTTGACCTTTCCGAGGATAAACCAAATTAGTATGCATAGAAAGGTCTTCCCATCAGGTATCTTTGTACCAAGTTTGGGTTTGAAGTTTTCAATAGTATTTGAGAAAAAATACATTATGTCAAAATAATGCTATATTTGACCTATTTCCTGATCCCCTGTAAGAGGTCACTCAAATTGGTATGTTTAGAAAGGTCTTGCCACAAAGTATCCTTAGGCCAAGTTTGAAGACTATGGGCTTGAATAGACTCCATGAAAATGCTAACATTAAGGTTTACCATGGACGACAGTGGATGGATGACGGACGGATGACCACTGGCCCAGAACATAGACTCACTTTTGCTTTGCACGTGAGCCAACAATTGAACAAATAGAGACTTCACTTACAAACGCAACACTTCTGGGATGTCCCAAATACACTTTTACAAGCCAATTGATCCATTCCTAAACTACTTCAGAAATGTGTGCATTAAGGTGAAAAATCAATGGCCAGCACAACTGCAACAACAAATTGGGTCCACATGGCATTTCGTTACATAAAAAGTTCACTCCATACCTTTTCTTTGTCCTCAGCTCCACCCAACAAGTGGACAAGTCGTTTCTTCTTGCTGGCGGGGGTCAGACGCTCAGATCCACCTGTAGATCAAGACAAGTTTAGTTTTGTACAAAAAAATGATTTGTCTCCTAAAACAAATATAAACTTTTTTTTTTTTTTTAAAGACAGGAGTGAGCTTCATTCAAAACAGTACTGCTGTAACTACAGTGTACATGGGCTCAACTAACATTTCATTCAATCAAAGCACTCATGTCATTAGTAGATTGTTAGTAAACATGCTGGTTTACATGCAAATCATTGAAGAGAACAGTGGTCAATAATGAAAGGAAATGATCTGCAAGAAGTCCAAAATATCAAACCAGTAGACATACTGTAATTTAGTGTAAACTGGTTGAGAGGGTCGTCATGGGGGAGGGTGTCCAATACTTCTTTGATAAAAACACATTCTCACATGTTGGTTATAAATACAGAGCAAAGCAAATATTGCTAACAAATTTTCTCCACGATGAAAAAATGACATGAGGAAATCAAGGCTGTGTTAAAGGTACACTGTCACTGAAACTCAACCTACAAATAAAAGAACATTTTAACAGGCGGTGTACTGGTCTGTGCTGTTGGACCTAACGGCTTTCAGGTGCAATTTCCAAAATCACAGACCATAGCACAATTATACACGTCTGTTTTGGGTCATATGAATAATCATTAGCACAGAAACACTTGTAAAAAGCACTGGGCATGTACAGTGCCCCAGCACCACAGATCAACAAATGATCTCCCTTGATGCACAAAACTGCACTGTGAATTAATAAATATGCAAATAATACAATGAACACAAGGCTGTTTTGAATACTAAGAAATAGAACGACAAATTAACTGAATAAAATGAGGAACAAATAACAATTTGGGGGAAAAGTGCACATAACAAAGTCACACAGAGAGACAAAGGAAGAGCTGAAGTAAGTGAAACCTACATCATAAGCTAACATGAAACTAAAAATAAAAAATAAAATTAATAAAATAAAATAAATAAATCCAGAGGAAAACTAAACATGTGTACAGAACAACGCCTTCGGCACAAAACTTAAAATTCACAAGCACAAAAAATGATAAAAACCAAAAGTTTAAAAAGGAAACAAAATAAAACAACAGAATCACATCTGAACCACAAATCATCCCAACCTTCAGTACAAAATCATCAGCGCAAAAACAAAGACTGACTGACCATTAGCTCTATGGCACTGAGCTCCATCCAACTGCAACAGGCATAGATTCTCATGAGCCCCTGCAGGTGCAGATACATCTGAATCTATGCCAGTTGCTGGCTGGAAGGACTGTGATTTAACCTCCTCAATGCCAGGGAAATGAGGACACCACCCAAAGGCAAGAGGCAAAGGATGAAGTTCTTTGCCTCTTGCTGGTCCTACTTAACTGGCCATGGTTTGAAAGACACTTTGCTACTGCCGACAGTAAAGGGGTTAAGCAAGCCACTCAAAAGAAAATGAAAATCCACGAAACAACCACTGAGAGACCGCTGTGACACACTGAAAAGAAAAACAAATCCACCAAACATGTGCTGGTCTGCAATTCTGGAACTTATGGCCTGTGTCAAGAGGTCCGAAATCAGAGACCAGCACCCAAAAACAACCACTGACAGCTGCAACACAGCGCTGCGAGTACCTCTCCGGTGAGTTCTGCGTGACGGAGACTGGGGCACGTAGACCTGAACTTGCATGGCCGATGAAATGCTGCTCCCGCTGCTACATGTACTGCCGTCGCTGCTTATGCTGCCATTGCCGATGTAATGGCGGGAGTTGGGGGCTGCTTCCAGTTGCAGGTGAGATAAAAGCAGGGTCAGACATGGGGAAATTTACACATGAAGGAGATGGGTGATATGTTGGGGGGGGGAGGGGGGAGGGAGTGAGGGGCTGAGGGGGGTGGGGGGGGGGGGTTGGGGAGGGAGGAGCGGGGGTTATGCTATGGAAATGTGGTGGACAACCGATTTCACTACACCACAGGCAAAGGAGGAATTCATGTTTTTCCTAACCCCTTTCTGCATGCAGCCATTGGTCCTTTAAACAGCAAAGTGGATGCACACACATAGAGGTTAATGTGAGTGAATAAATTTGTTATTTTGATGAATCTGTAACCTACAAAAAAAAGTTTGTGCAAAGACAGAACAAGACAGACCCTACCATATCTAACATTAGACGTGGGTATCGTAACACCGTCATTTCTTAGTTTCTGAAAGACATAATGTTATGAGGAGCTGTAAAAAATATTTTTGAGCTCAGAATTACAAATCATGCACACCAATCAAAGACTCAGCAATGCAAGAAGTGGACAGTAACCTGCTTAATAAATACCAGCAAACATAACACACAGTTACTTCATCTCAAGCAAGCTGCTGTCACATGCACCCAGAACTCAAAGGGGAAAAACCAGTGAAATATCACCGCTCTTTTGTCCATCACATCTTCTTTATCATGCACCATGATTTGAGAAACATTTGATTAAATGTTGGAAAGTAAAACATTTAAATCGTAGAATATCACATACATTTGCAGTATATACAATCTATCACAGATTTTGCAATACACGTGGCACATCATGTTATCACAATCACATGTAAAAAACTTCTGGTAGTCTATGCTGGGAAGGTTTCATTAATGATATTGTACTTGTTGACTTTGAGGCCACACCAAGAGGCTAATCGCTTATTGTCTGCACAAACTACTGCTTTAATGAATATGTGACTTTGGACCTTATGTCCAAAATCATAAACCTGCACACACAAATGATTATAAACATACACTGATGAGGAGGTACTGGGAAACACAACCCTGCTTTCCCAAGTTGATGTCTGACTAACTATAGCTGGCAAGATTTCTTTATTTTCTTGATGTTTGAAATCTTTGCTGTCATGCCTAGGATTTTGTGGCTGCTCGCTAGGCTCATATGTCTCTGCAAAAGTATTTGGAAATGGGTAGCCAAAATTTGTTCTTGCCATTTAATCAAAACCAAAATGTGTTTTTTCCCTTGACTCAAAAGTGAAATTTGTTCTTAGTTTCAGATGTACTGAAAAAAAAGTGTGATCTTTCAGAAGAATTAACCGTAGGGTAAGGGGATACAGGATGCTCACCTGCTTGAAACAGAGGCCTGGTTATAGGCAGAGTGGGGTCCAGTGCAGGAGACATTTGACTAGATGGATGAAATTCTAATCTATGTCTATGCAAAGAAAAATCTAGCTGAAGAAATGACTGAGTAGGTTTCGGAGGGGAAACCCAGAAACTGGAGTCAGTCCTGCAGCAGATCCTTTCCGTCTGCAAAAGGCATTGATTCTCATGAGCCCCTGTGGTCCTAGGGGCTTAAGCGAATCGATGCCTTCGCTGGTATAGATAGACTCCATTCATGCACATCTCTGTTCCTCAGACCAACAGAGCTATCAGGGTATGTCTGTGATAACGTATGGCAAACCAGAAACTCGGACAATCACAAGCCCTGAAAAACCTGAAACCACCATCTGATAAATCAAAAGTTCTGCCATCGCAATGGGGAGAGGTTTGATCTACTCGATGCACAGAAAAAGAGGTTTTGGGAAACGCAAAACTTGGGTTGGAGAAGGGTAGGCTGCGACCGCAGCTAGGTTGGTTAGGGTCATAGCCGGGAGAGTCTGGGTCATAAATGGGTGAGGCAAGGTCATATGAGGGTGAGGTGGGGTGAAAAAAAGGGATGGGTGGATCCATAAAGGCCTGACGATAGTGCTTTGACTAATGCAAATCCGCTGGGCCCACTAAGCTCAAGTCACAATACAAGGGAGGAAACGAAAGGCACACAAAGCGACAAAGCACTGTGATTCTAGAGCAGTTTTCAAACCTTAAAGCAACAATCCACCAAAAACCTCGAACTGAACAAACCCAGCAGATATTTTGCCACAAATCTATACCAACCTTGTCCTCCGAGCCAAACTGATAGTGTAGTATCAAGGCTTTTTGCACAGTCAAGCATTATTCATAGCAGACGTTGAGTTGTTCGGTTTTAGATGTGGCCGGAAATGCCCCATGCTCATTTTTCATTGGTTTATGTAAATTAGCATATTTAATGAAATTAAAACAAGAGTGCGTCTTACTGTCAACAAGAACTTGTGACCTGCACGCAGCAGTCGCTTTAGGTACGTATTTCCCCTAGCCCGAAAAGGTCTACTTTAATGGAGTCTGGTTTAAACACTGCTCAGTTGTCAATATCTTTTCGAGTTAGTTAGTTAGTTATTTGGGTTTAACGCCAAGTAGGCAACTAAGGCCATCTCACGGTGGAATATCTTTTTGAGTAATTAACTTCGACTTTAGAGTAAAGACGGCAGAAAACAATGGATGCACTGCAGTGGCCTCTTTCACGGCACTCTACTAAAGGGTTTAAAGTTAAACTCTAGATGTTAAGAAAGAAGTCTGGGATACTTCCGGCCACAGCTAGAATTTCGCAGGTGTGCTTCGTTTCTTCCCTTGTATTCTGACTTGAGCTATGTATGCTGTGGCCGCGTGCACACGGTGGCGCAGCGGATTTGCATTACTCATCAGGCCCCTATGGGTGGATCAGATGACCACGGAGGAGCATACAGTGGCCATCCCACAGCTGTTTGTCACCCAAGGTTTCATGCAGGACAGGCACACATGCAAACAGACAAAACACAGGGTTGGCACACAAACATGCATGCAAGCAAACAAACAGTGAAAGCAAACATATATATGCAAGTGTACAAGCACAAACATCATGCACTAAATTACAGACATCTATCAGTGTGTAGTTAAAAAAACAAACTGACTACAGTTAACTAATTCAAGACATGCTGCATCCAGATCCACACGAATCGGAATACAGCACGTCTTGAATGTGGCAACAGTTGCAATCAGCAGATTTACTGATCACACCACTGTTCAAAACCCATTCAGATACTGCTAATATTGTGTTGCAAGTCTCTTATATGATGTCAAGCACCAAGCTAATCATGCACTACTCTCAAGTTATCACATGTATATCCCACTACCTGTATGTCACATAAACTGTCGGCAAGCTGATTCAGGAAGTGCAGATGAAAACGAGCACAAACATGTGCATGCACAATAAAATCCACATCCAGCAACTAAATGCTATTCATTTAAAGCTACTTACCAGCTACATCTAAATCTAATGAAAAAACAAAACAAAAACATGCAAGTAGAAAAAGCTACTGGTTACCCCATGCTTGGTTAGTAAAGAAACCACCGTGCCTTAGAAAACCCACACCATTCAAGCAAATCATGCAACACACTGCACAAGCTCCTAGTTGTCAGGATCAAACTGTCTACTGGTTCGTGATTTGGTACCTTAGGATCTAGCATGGTCCAATATCACAGACCAGCACTTAACCCATTCGGCCCTGATGCACTACAGCAGGAGATGGGTCGACCATGATAATCCATGATAATTCGAGGGAAGTGCCAGATTAGCTTGGCGCCTGTCGGTGCCAAGCTAATCTGGCACTGCCCTTGAATTATCATGGTCGATCCATCTCCTGCAACTGGTGCATAGTCATTAGATGATGCCACCAAAATTTGGGAAATATGGCCGTCGGGCTGAATGAGTTAAATAGTTTGAAAGTAACATGCGCTGTATGGTATAACACAATGCAGAGTCTGAGGAATTACTTGGAGCAAAGCAGCTATTCATTTGTAGATGTCGCAGCTGTTAGAAAATACCTTTCCTTTTGATTTTGACAGTTTTTCCTTTTGCATGAAATCCAATAATACATAATAATAATTCTGGCAAGAATCATCACGACAAAAACCGCTTTCGACAGCCAAACGGTCAATGCTAATCCATTACTTAACATTTTCGCAACAACTATTACTTAACAACCTCGCAAATGACACATTTTCTAAAAAAGCAAAATTCACAGATTTTGAGAATAACTATCTCACCATCAGCCCCAGTGGGAGAGTGAAGTGCAATTTCAGCCTGGGTCATGTGACCACATTTTTCTTCATACATCTCCAACTGCTGCAGGAGATAAGCAAAACATGGGCGCTCCTCTGCGCTGAAACTCCAACATCTCTGCATCAAGCTGAACCTGGGAAAGAAAACAAGCACAGTTCATCAATGTTGTGTTGTTTTTTTTTTTGTTTTTTTTTCATTTACAAAAGGCATAGATTCTCATGTGCCCCTGCAACTGCAGGAGCATGACAGTCTATGCCTCTTGATGGACTCAATTACGGATCAAAGCCAAAAGGTCCAAAATCACAAGACCAGCACAGTAATGTTGTCTCGAGCTTTCAATGTGAATTCTTTGCTGTAGTGAACAACTGTGTTGGCAGTACCAACAGGTGACTGTTACTACTGGTACCACAATTGATGTGGCAGCCTGTTAGGTGTCAGTTCATCACCCATCCCGTACCCACCCCACCACTCACCACACCGACTAGATTCATGCCTGGTATACTCTTTTGAATGTTGTGCTCGACTGAAGGCCAACTTACATTTCATCAGTGCATTTGTCTGGGCGTTCCAGTTTTCCTCCTGCCCTGACAAAATGGAGGACCTCGATGTTGGTGCGTGCAGGGTAAGGCTGTTGGCCCAAGGTTAGCACCTCCCACATCAACACTCCAAACGCCCTATCACAAAACACACACATCATGTTTTCATCATGCCAAATCACCCAACTCTAAACGTACAGATAACAGATCACACATGAGCTAAAAGTGTGGATTTTCTGCGAATGTCTTCAGTGTCCTCATAATTTTCCAGACCAGAAAGGCCTCATGTTCTCATGATAAATGGCCTTCACTAAAATCAGCTGGTGTGAACTAAGGCTGAGGATTAGCACTCGTTAGATAAATACAAGGCCATGTTACACTACCAGTTTGTGGTCCTCATAGAACACCTCTAGGATTCCACGAGGACCAGCCATTTGTGAAGAGAATCATGGATTGAACATGTTGGAGAAAGTCAGGCTGCCTAAGAATCAACCCTTTACGTGTCGGTAGTGTTTTTTGTCGCAATAATTCCTACAGGAATCATCGCGACAAAACCCACTACCAACATGCAAAGGGTTAAGTGTACAAAACAGAAAACTGACCATATATCAGACTGCGTAGTGAAGACTCCATCGACCAGGGACTCTGGAGACATCCATCGAACGGGAAGCAACCCCTCCCCGACCTTGCGATAGTAGTCCTGGGTATACACCTCGCGAGCCAGGCCAAAGTCACCAATCTTCACCACCATAGTTTCCGGCTCTGAGCAGGACACAAGGCAATTTCTTGCAGCCAGATCTCTGTGAAACAGAAACGTGTACAAGTAGGTATAACAGTCTGAGAAAATAAAGGCATGTAAGAAAAAAAGAGAAGTTCTATTTCAGTACTTGCGTGTGTTCACAAATGTGCAGTCTATGAGTTTTCGCACTCCCTTGACAGGTTTAAGTGCCAAGGACACCCATTAGAAGATCGAATCTAACAAATCTGAGGACAAAAACACACACCAGTGTATTAACCCATCCTGAGGATGAGTTTGTAAATTGGCTTATTGCCCTATGCAGGCTACATTACAGATTAGGAGACAGATCAACTGTTTTAGTTCAAGGGTGGTGCCAGAATAGCTTGGAGCCTCAGGCGGCAAGCTATTTTAGCACAACCCTTGAACTATGAGTCAAATTTATTTCAAGCAATGGGTGTATCAGGATGAAAAGGGATAAACACAAAAGTGTGTACAAAACACAAACCTGTGAACAAAACACAGACTTGTGTATGGAACTCAAATCAGTGTATTGCATACAAACCTGTGTACAAAGTGTTTGTCCTCCAGATACTTGCAGCCCTTAGCCACATGCACACAGATCTTCACCAGATCAGGAAGCATCAGTTTGGCTGGACTTGTCTGCAACAAAACATTGACCAGTCATTTAAGTAATTAACCCATTACATCCTGAGGTGGATTTTCTAAAAAAAGTGGCTTATTGTCCTATGAAGGCTACATTACAGATTAGGAGATAGATCAACCATTTTAGTTCAAGGGAGGTGCCAGAATAGCTTGGCGCTATCAGGCGCCAAGCTATTCTGGCACCACCCTTGAGCTATCATGGTCAAATTTATTTCAAGCAATGGGTGTATCAGGATGAAATGGGTTAACGATTGACAACTGGTATTTAGCAAAAAGTTAAGTCTTAGATTGTCAGCTCTGCAAATTGACTCATTCAGCCCTGACACAACACAACACAAGGCAGAACAACCATGTTGGTCCAAGGGTGGTTCCAGAATATATTTGGCGCAACTCTAGCTCAAACCATCCGTGTTCATGGCCGTTCTACCTCCAAAGCTGATTTATGTAGTCTATAGCAGATGACTCCCCAGTTCTTGTCACAGTAGGGAGGTGATCGGAAAATGTTTTTATGAGCCATGTGTGTAAAAATTATGAAAGTAAGTTGACTGTTTTTTTTGAAAACAACATATTTACTCCATCACATCTACAGCAGGCATGAGGCTATCAGTCTGATATCAGCCACAGCCCAATGACTGTTTGCCTACTGGATATGTCCGTATCCAATCATGGTGGTAAAAAGGTGTTCCTCTTGCATGATTAATGTGGAGATACAGCTGTATCTGTAATTACACGTTTGTCCAGGCATACCAGTGTGGCGCGTGATGACCTGAGGAACGTCAGAAGATCTCCGCCCTCCATCAGTTCCATGATGATAAAATGTGGATCATTGTCCAGACATACGCCTAGCAGGCCCAGAATGTGGTCATATTGGAAATTGCGCATCAGCACAGCTTCTTTCAGAAATTCTTCTTTCTCATGGTCTGAGGCACTTTTACGAAGGGTCTGAAACATTAAGCAAATGTGATAGTTTGATAAAGTGCAAATGAAGGCTCATTAAAGATTTTTTGCTCAAAATAAAAGTTGACCTAATTTAGTCTTTAGGGTACGTGTATTAGGAATTTCATCTGATCCACCAAACATCTTCATGACTTAACCCTTTTAGCCCCAACACCCTACAGCAGGAGGCTGATTGACCATGATAATTCAAGGGTAGTGCCAGATTAGCTTGGCGCCTGCAGGCGCCAAGCTAATCTGGCACTACCCTTGAATTATCATGGTCAATCCACCTCCTGCAACTGGTACATACTTAAAAAAATTGGAAAAGCACCTAAAAGGGTTAATTGCTAGACTGAAACTGAAGTATTGTAAATGATGCAGCTTATAGTTACATGCTAGATGAGTCTGACAGAAGTTACACATCTGAGACATGGCGCATACAGATATATAGCCACACCTCCATAAATGGCACTTCTCAAATGGAGGACTTCAGCTGCAGCAGTTTATGTGATAAGTGAGGACATTTAATCAAGGCATGGACAGTACTATGGTCTATTTGCATACACTCAAATCTTCACTTGCGTAAGATGGGTGATATCCATCAAAATGAGGTTGCCAACAAATGAAATAGATTCTCATGTGCCCCTGCACACACCTGCTATCTGCAAGAGACATAGATTCTTATGCAGCTATCTGCAAGAGGCATAGATACTCATGAGCCCATGCACCTGCAGGGGCTCATGAAAATCTACGTCTCTTGCATGCAGAAACTGTGAGTGATTCAAAGCCACACAGATGTAAGAGTCAAGCGACCTACCTTGATAGCACACCTAACAGGGCCGGAGCCGTCAGCCAGTATGTCCCTGGCCACCCCCTCGTACACTTCACCGAATGCCCCACTCCCCAGGAACTGCGTCAGATCAAGCTGGTCACGACACACGTGTGGAAGGGCAGCAATGTCTGCATCAGTGGGGACAAACCTGAAACAACAGCAAAATCAAGATAAATGTCTCCATAGTCTTACATAGGTTACAACACTCATTAAGCATGTTTCATGAGATGGAGTGAAGGGTAGTGTAAATTGCAGGCACTGAAAGAACAAGATAACAGAAACAAGAAAGGCAAAGCCATTATGGCTCACGTGTATGACCTATTTACATAGTGTGACCTTTGTGACAGTAAGTAAAGGACTGGCTTTTGCACCAGCAAAATCCATGTTTTCTGAAAATGTAAGCATTTTTTACACATCTGACAACCCCCCATGACCCTTGACCTTTGCGATGAGTCGACTAAATTATTATGAATAGGAAGGTCTTATTATCAGCTACATTTGAGCCAAATTTGATTGAAAAATTTGCAAAAATGTTTGTAATACCGCAAATTTTATCAAAAATTTGCATTTTACACACACTTGCCAGCCTCTTGTGACCCTTGACTTTTCTGAGGGGTCATCCAAATTAGTATGCATAGATAGGTATAACCATCAGGTATCTCTGTACCAAATTTGGATTTGAAGCTGATAATAGTATTGATAACAAACATCTTTTGTCAAAATATGGCTATTTTTGACCTATTTCCTGAGCTCGTGACCCTTGACCTTTCAGAGGGATCAACCAAATTAGTATGCACAGAAAGGTCCTCCCATCAGGTATCTCTGTAGCAAGTTTGAGTTTGAAGTTGTGAATAGTATTTGAGAAAATAAAACATCTTTTGTCAAAATATGGCTATTTTGGACCTATTTCCTGCACTCTTGTGACCTTTGACCTTCCAAGGGGTCATCCAAATTAGTATGCATAGATAGGTCTTACCATGAGGTATCTCTGTACCAAATTTGGATTTGAAGTTGTGAATAGTTTTTGAGAAAAAACATCTTTTGTCAAAATATGGCTATTTTGGACCTATTTCCTGAGCTCTTGTGACCCTTGACCTTTCTGAGGGATCAAGCAAATTAGTATGCGTAGAAAGGTCTTACCATCAGGTATCTTTGTACCAAGTTTGGGTTTGGAGTTGTGAATAATATTTGAGAAAAAAATAAATTATGTCAAAATATAGCTATTTTTGGCCTATTTCCTCATCCCCTGTGACCTTAACCTTTGTGAGAGGTCATTCAATTTGATATGTTTAGAAAGGTCTTGCCACAAAGTATCCTTGAGCCAAGATTGAAGACTTTGGCTTGAATAGTCTCTGAGAAATGCCAACGTTAAAGTTTACCACGGCGACGGCGGACGGACGACAGATGGACGACCACTGGCCCAGAACATAGACTCATTTTTGTTTCGCAAGTGAGCCAAAAATAAGTTTTAAGTCTGAAGACTTACTGCAATCTTTCTCTTCCTTTGAGTACTCTGCTTTACAAAATGACATTTTTGAAGATGTATGCTGAAATCATAATGCCATGTACAAGTCTTTTTGCCAGAACTGCTTGCATTTTATTCACAAAGAAACACACTAAGGATGAGGGAAATAAATTCACATTCATTTTTATAGCTGTCTGAAAGACAGAATGTGAATACCTCACAGTGATCATAGTCTGTTATTTGCTTACAGTTACAAAGGGAACATGAAGATGATGTTTTTTTCACAATCCCATTGCAATGCTTACGGCAAGCCATAGAGAGTGTTGCTCTGTAGGAACGTTGACTGAGGGTGCTGCCTCAAGTTGGCAAGTTCCGTGTCAGGTCCCCTGATTACCAGTAACTGTTGCTTCTTTTTCTCTTCTCTCTGTCTCCGTGCACCTGTTAAATTACAAAAGTAAAGTGCACAATAGGAAGAAAACTAAGAACAAAAAGTATAGGCATTAGAAGTAAACTGGACAGACTTATAGGATTGAGAAAAGATAATGAGAATTTGAAAACAAAACTCCAGAAACTTACAAATGCAAGCTGGAATGACGACAGCCACGAAAATAGCGACAAACACACAGACGCCAACGATGGCTCCGGTGGTGACCTCATTTAGTCCACTTTCCACTGCTGCTGAAAAATGAACAGGAAAAACCACTTGTATCCATTGGTCTCATATGGAAAGGTCACCAGGCATCTTTAATTTGTGGCCACTGACAGTGAAGAGGTTAATCACTTTATACATGCAAACACTAGTTCTATTGACAGCACCAGTGGATGCATGCGCACTGAGGTTAATAATATCAGTTCCACAGCAGGAAAAGCTAGCAATTCATAGGTACCTGGAGGAGCAAGGAAGACGGAACTGTTGATGCTGTATGGGCCCCAACCCTTGGCATTACTGGCTGCCACGCGAAACACGTACTGGACCCCTGGCCGCATCAGTGTTTCATCCACTACCCAGCGCTGCTCAGGACCATTGTAAGCCACACTCCATTCATTGTCCGTTAGGGCACTGGTAGCAAAAAGAAAAATAAATGCAACGACTGTTTTTATCACTATCGCTCCAAAGTATTTATACATGCACTTACAGTGATGTTTCCTGAAATTCTGATTTCCAACTACATGTACCTATGTAAGCAAAACACACACGTGGTAATATGTCACCTAGCTGTAAAGATACACATGCAGCCACGCTAATCAGGCACTATTCATAACACATCCATCTTTCAGACACCAATGACTGGCCATAACAGTTCAGTGCCAAATTAGTGGCACTTTGGAAGATGCCAAGCTAATCAGACTCTACCTTTAACCTACCATGGTTGACTTATCTCCTTTAGATGGTAAACAGTAATCGATCCATTTAAAGTTGCAAAATCGTTTCTGTGTTTTCTGATTTGTTATTAACCATTTAAGTCCTGATACACCTTGCATGAAATTTGACCATAATAGTTCAAGGGTGGTGCCAGAATAGCTTGATGCCTGTGGCGCCAAGCTATTCTGGCACTACCCTTGTATTAAAATTGTTGATCAATCTCCTAATCTGTAATGTAGTCTTCATAGGACAATACATAAATTTGAAAAAGTTCACCCTCAGGATTTAATGGATTAATCCTAGTGTTTAAAGCATGAAGGTCAATATTGGAACAATTTGACTCTCAAATCAAAGAGGGAAGAGAAAGTGTTATATGAGACTTACCAGTACTGAAGCGCGTAGGTCTGAATTTGATCCCCATTGTCTTTAGGTTCTTCCCACATAACCTCATATGCCAGTTCCCCTGTTGTCAGCCGACGCACTGTGGGTGCCAGTGGTTCCTCTGGGGTCCATGCTGTTGTCAGAAAAATTACACATTTTAAAACAATGTACAATTTTAACATTTGCTGTGGCCAAAACGTGCTGTACCCCTTTTTTTTTTTTAACCCTTTGGGTGTCAGTAGCAGTTTTAGTCGTGATGATTCTTGCAGGAATCATCATCACTAAAACTTCTACCAACACCCAAAGGGTTAAGAAGTGTGCCCGCAGCAAGGCATCTACTTTCAGGCCTAAAATTTTGGATGAACACTAATACAGTGCAAATGGTGATAGCAGCCTTGTTAAATCTGAGAGAATTTGAATGCAAGGTATTACTGTTGTAACAAATTAAAAGAATCTTCTAAAACAAACTAGGGATTGTACATATTAAATACATTCGTCAAACGCAAATGCATTCTCGTCAGTAAGCAGAAATCTGGCTCCCTTCCCCCCAGCCCTCTCCACCCCAATTATGACATCTAGATGGTCCAAGCAGATGCAGAGGTGCCAAAACACTCACTAAGCGTTTTAAACACAGCTTGTGTGAAATCCTGTGGCCAATTGTAGTTGCGGATGACGGCTGTGGTGTAAATGGCATGGCATCGGAAGGCGTAACGAGTGTTGGGTGTGAGTCCTGTGAATGTTTCATTGTAGGTCATGTCTTTAACTGTGATGCCCGGCATGACCATTCTCTGCTGCCACTCCAGGGGCTGCTCTGCATCCCTTAGCTACAAACAAACACACACACAGATTCTTTTTAACCCTTTGTGTGTCAGTAGCGGTTTTAGTCATGATGATTCCTGTAGGAATCATCACGACTAAAACCGCTACGGACACACAAAGGGTTAAGTCATTCACAACTTTGTAATAAATCTTAATATCTGACAGATAACCATTCGTGTGGAGATGCAGAATGATGCTTTCATGCCGACAAATAGGATTTAAATATCACGCTGCACCTGTGTGAAATTTAATAAATAAATAAATAAATCAGTGCATTAAATAGGTGCTTTATCCCAATTGAAAATCGGCTCAAAGCGCTGCCGCGAACTGAATCCAACAAGCATGCTCACGTGAATCACGCGCATTCACTCACACACTGTACACAAACACAGAACGTTCACGTGGTGCTAAGGGAAAGCTCAAGCGAGCTACTGAAGTTTTGGAAATTCAAATCATTTATATTTGAAATTTTGAATAAGTGGGCTAAAATTGATACCAAAGTCGTGGGGGAGGAAGAGATGGAGTACCCGGAGAAAGAATCCCCGACGGTCTGACCGAATTGTGACACTTACTAGAGGAGAAAAGTCTGACACTGGAACCGGGTATCGAACCTCGCACCTCTAGCATTGGTGGCAGGCGCTTTTACCGCTGCGCCATGGACCAAGGGTCCAGTCTCAAAGGAACATCTTTGGCCAAAGCTGCAGCGTGGGCTGCGCTATGCATTCGCACTGACAAATGGGATCAATATGATGCATCGGGATTGTGCACGCATTTTACATAAGCTAGCCAATAGTCAAACTCCCTAACTGCTACTGACTATATATTATGGAGGAAAAGACGCATTGGTACAAGTCTTTTTCTGCTGAACGGTAGGGTCAGTAGCTGAGGTCAATTCACCTCCAGAAACCCAAACCAAGCTAATCTGGCGCTACCTTTAAACTGTCTTGGTGGATTCAACACCTGAAACTGGAATGTGGGCATTTGATGGTGCTTACAAAGTTATGCATCTCATCCATGGGGCTGCATGTGTCAAGTATTTTTACACCTTACACTCAAGTGGAGAATATATGTAGGTCATTGACAATGTCATGCCACACTGTCTTTAACCCTTTTAGCCCCAACACCCTACAGCAGATCGACCATGATAATTCAAGGGTAGTGCCAGATGAGCTTGGCGCCTTCAGGCGCCAAGCTCATCTGGCACCACCCTTCAATTACCTGTATCATGGTTGATCCATCTCCTGCAGCTGGTACAAAATTTCGAAAATGTGGCTGTTGGGTTAAATTGGTTAATCTATGCCTTACACATACATCTCAAGAGGTTAGTTTTAAAAATAAATTCTGGTGGCATTCTCTCGTGTCTGTGTACTATTTTACCAGGTATGAATTCATTAGAGGCAATACTTTAGCGCCCTCAAGCTATCGTCAGGCAAGAGATTCTGAAATGCCAAAACATAAACTGTGCATGACTAAATGTCATTAACAGCCTCCACTTGTAAAGAGGCATATATTCTCATGAGCCAATAGAATTCATGCCCACTGCTTGTATGATTCAAAACAACATGAATCCGTGTTCCTGGGCCTTTAAAAAGCTGGATTTCTGCTGCTTGCCTGAAAGCTCTCATGCCTGGTCATAGCTGATTCATCTCCTGTAAATTGCACAGAATTCAACATACTTTTATTACAGGTCTCACACTCCTTTGATTTCTACATGTACAGTGCAAGCCATAACATTTACAGAGAAAAGCAAAGCATCATCTTACAAAATCTCTACCAACTTGCGACCCAACTTGCACAAAAGGTCATCAGGTCAACGTCAGCTGCAGTCGAACTGTGCAGTTGTGCACAGGCCCACTGCAACCAATGGCAGCCCAAAAACCTTTTGCACACTGGGTACAGACATACCTCAGCAAATTCAAAATTGTGTCGACTGATGCTATTATCTTGGGGTGACCGCCAAACCACAGTGACGGAGTCATGTGTAGCCGAAAGAAATTTGATGTTGTTCGGAACGTTGTATGTGCGAGCTTGCACCACAACACTGTCATTGCACAGACTAATGCTCTTCATGCAGGCCTGAACCTATAGTGAAAAAAATGTTTTGTGCATGGTTATGTTTACTGAAAACATGTAAGAACATAGATAAGGTAATAAATACAAATCTTAGAAAAGAATTGTCAATTATATAGATATTGTAAACACAGTACCAAAAAAAAAAAAGTCTCTAGCGTAAAAATTACAATTGTACATGCAATTGTTCGATCCACTGCAATTCAACTGCTCACAAAAATATGTTTAAACAGTGCATTTGTATGTAGCAGTTTGACTGATTTCAATCTGATGCAAGCGTAACATTCTGAATAAACGAAAAGAAAAGGGGAGACTGCCGGTGCTAATATTTTAGGAAGGTTACAAAGTAAAGTAGGTAATAGCACTGTCAGGGGAGAGAAGTGTGCCTGATCGACCAGTGACCTTGGGGGACCTAGATTTAAATTTCCATGCACTGAGTGGCTGGAACAGTGGGATGTGATATGCCCCCCTTCGGGGGGGGGGGGGGGGGGGGGCTTCCATATGCATTGCTTCCAGTCACATTTTTAGCGCCCCTCTTTTTCCTATCTTTTTTTTTGTTTTGTTTTTTATGTGCTTTGGCCACAGTAGATCTATGATCACTGGTCGATCATGCACACTTCTCTCCCCTGACAGTGCTATTACCTACTTTACTTTGTAACCTTCCTAAAATATTAGCACTGGCAGTCTCCCCTTTTCTTTTCATTTATTACTACAATATCGACTGCAACCCCTTCCCCCCTTTTGGTAGGTATGTGATATGCCTCCTTCGAAAGGGGGGGGGGGGGGGGGCTTCCATATGCATTGCTTCCAGTCACTTTCTTATCCGCCCCTCTCTTTCCTATTTTTTGTGTGTGTGTGCTTTGGCCACAGTAAATCTATGATCACTGCTCGATCATGCACACTTCTCTCCCCTGACAGTGCCATTCTGAATAAACGTTTGTCAAAGAAATTGACAATCAATCATCACACACCACAGTAGGAAATGAATCAACAAAGATATTTCAAAGGATAGTGCCAGTTTAGCTTAGTGCCTTCAAGACACCAAGCTTATCTGGCACTATCCTTGAAATACCATGGTTGATTCACCCTCTTCAACATAAGCAGTAGCCAAGAAAGGACACTTTGCACATTTGAGAATTTCAGACTCACAGAACTTCATCCACCTTACATCTGCAGGAGACAAAGATTGGCACGAACCGCAGCTGCTGCAGAAGCTCATGTAGTAGTAGTAGTATTGTGAGGACAAAATAGGCCGTGAGGCCTTTATAAATGTCCTTTCTTTCTTTAGTTCCTTTATGGGTGTGTTATGCATGCAATTTTCCTATAAAATCATTCATCATAGGAATAAAAAATCTCTTTAAATTTTGGTAATTCGTCCAGCTGGTTTTTAAAAGAATTTATATTAGATGCTTTTTTAGTGAAACTGGTAAGTCATTCCAAACAATGGCAACTCTGTTAGTAAAACAAAACTTCCGCAGGTTAGTGTTACAGTGCTGTACAAAAATTTTCCCTTCAGAATTTCGGGTTCTGTCACAGAATGGTGTTGCACAAAAGTCGTTCCACTTTAGGTCGTCGATGCCATTATAAATTTTAAAAACTTGGATTAAGTCTCCACATATTCTACGCCCGCGTAAGGAGTGTAATCCAAAGTATCTGAGTCTGTCTGAATAAGTCATATTTCTACATTCTTTGACCAGCTTTGTTGCTCGTCTCTGTACCCTTTCGAGTGCAGCTGATTGTCTCTTTAAACCTGGGTACCATACAGTGTTTGCATATTCTAAATGTGGTCTGACTAGTGATTTATACAGTTTACTAAAAATGTCCTTGTCCAAATAATTAAAAGCTCTCTTAACTACTCCAACCATTTTGTTGGCCTTATTGATGCAGTTCTGAATATGGGGGTCAAAAGATAGAACCTTGTCAAAGACCACACTTAAATCTTTTTCCTCCTCACAAGATACCACCTTGTTAATGTTGCTGTTCACTTTCATCAAGTAATCGTGTTCAGGATTGTTCCTTCCAGCATGTAAGACCTTGCATTTCTCTACATTAAAATTTAAGTCCCATGTGTCGGACCACTCTTGCAAGTGATCCAAATCATGCTGCAATACGTCTTTATTGCTCGATTCATTATAGATTTTAGTATCATCTGTGAAAATTTTGCACATGCTATTAACACAATCTGGCAAGTCATTTATAAATATCGTAAATAATATAGGTCCTAAGATGCTACCTTGAGGTATACCGCTCAGTACCTTTATTTTGTCCGATTTTGCTTCTCCAACATTTACCACTTGTTCTCTTGCATGTAAAAAACTTCTTATCCAGTTGGAAATGTTTCCACATACACCATAGGCCTCTAGTTTCTGAAGAAGCCGTTCATGAGGAACAGTGTCGAATGCTTTTCTAAAGTCTAAGTATATGATGTCAACCGTTTTTTTGTTGTCAAGTAAGGAGGTTATATCGTCCATAACCTGTAGTATCCAACTACAGAGGAATCACCTTGCTGTCAGTACCAGGAAAGGTCTTCAACAGGATCATCCTAGAGAGAATGAAGAGCTCCGTTGACCCCCAGCTGAGAGACTAGCAAGCAGGATTCAGGAAGAACCGATCATGTACAGACCAGATTGCCACTCTCCGCATCATCGTGGAACAGTCTCTGGAGTGGAGCTCCCCCCGCTGTACGTCAACTTTGTGGATTATGAGAAAGCATTTGACAGCATGGACCGAGAGACTCTGTGGAAACTCCTACGACACTACGGTGTACCCACAAAGCTCGTCCGCCTGATCAAGAGCAGCTGTGATGGCATGACATGTCGCGTGATCCACGAAGGGCAGTTCACCAGAGAGCTCCAGGTCAGAACTGGTGTCAGGCAGGGGTGTCTGCTGTCTCCATTCCTCTTCCTACTGGCCATAGACTGGGTCATGAAGATGACCACAGAGCACAGACGAAGTGGAATAGAGTGGACACTGTGGACACAGCTTGACGACCTCGATTTTGCTGACGACTTGGCATTACTGTCCCACACTCATCAACAAATGCAGGACAAGACCACGAGGCTTGCTGACATCTCGTCCCAAGTGGGCCTCACCATTCACAAACAGAAAACTAAGACAATGAGGCTGAACACAACCAGGGACCTCGCGCTGGGACCATATGGCGTTGAGGCGCGTCCCCTGGGTGGTGGATAGGGGGTCCCTCGTGAGAGGGGTGCACCGAATGAAATAAGGTGCCGTGAACCAACATGGTCTAAGGGAAGGTGACCCCGACAGAAAACCCCTGGTCCTCCTAGTAAGGGGGTTGGGCGTGGGGGTAGCTTCCCCACCCTGCAAAAAAGGAAATAGCTACAAAAACGCCGACGAAAAGACTAACAGTAATTCCTTTCCTGGAGGAGGAAGGTTCTTCTACCAGAAGACTTATGACGTCCTGTGGTGAAAGCCGGAAGTCTTCGGAAGCCACAGGACCGAGCCGCCTCTCTCTATCCAGGGATACAAACATGAGCACATGGAACATCAAGACCATGTACCAGAGCGGCAAGGCCGCCCAGATAGCAGCGGAAATGCAAAAGTACAACCTTTCCCTGCTAGGTATCAGTGAAGCCAGATGGACACAGTCTGGCCAGAAAAGGCTGTTAAGTGGGGAGATGATTCTGTATTCAGGTCATGAAGAGGAGAATGCCCCCCATACAGAAGGTGTAGCATTCATGCTGTCACCAGTGGCACAGAGAGCGCTGATGGGCTGGGAACCTCTTGGGCCAAGAATTATCACAGCAGCCTTTAGAACCAAGAAAAAGCTCAAGCTGAACGTCATCCAGTGTTATGCGCCCACTAATGACAGTGACGAGGAAGAGAAACAAGAGTTCTACGACCGACTCCAGAGTGCCTTGGACAAATGTGCTGAGTGAGACATCACCATCGTCATGGGCGATTTTAATGCCAAAATAGGGGAGGACAACACCGGATACGAAGAGGTGATTGATTGATTGTACATTGCTTAACGTCCCGAAAGCAACAAGACTTTCTCAGGACGTGCCTGCACTGCTTGTGAAAAAAAACAAAAAAAATAGAATATTGAATGTATGTCGCCAGCCGGTCCAATATGTTAAATAAACCTACAACATGGGGCCTAAATAAAGCTAAGACCATTTAGCAACACACATCCAATATCAAGAGCTACAGGCAGTGCAGACAGTAGGGAGAGTTTAAAAAAGGAAAATATAGGTGAATGGACCAAGGGTAGACAGAAACACATGCCCCAGAGTAGAAGGCAAACCCACCCTGTGGGGCTGACCAGGGTGACCCTGGGAACTAAAAAGTAGTTAACCCCACCCAAGTCCCCCAGGGCAGACCCGGGTGGGCGAAGAGGTGATGGGGAGACAGGGACTAGGCTTGGAGATGAGTGAGAACGGGGAGAGGTTTGTAGACTTTTGTGCTCTAAACCGACTTGTCATTGGAGGCAGCATCTTCCCACACAGAAGAATACACAAAGCAACTTGGGTCTCACCTGACCATACAACAGAGAACCAAATAGACCATATCTGCATTAGCAAGAAATTTAGAAGATCCCTTCAAGATGTTCGAGTGAGGAGGGGAGCAGATGTCGCCTCAGACCACCATCTGCTTACCTTAAGAATGAAGCTCAAGCTAAAGAAATGGCGCACAGAGACAACAAGAAGACAGCGCTATAATGTAGGCCTCCTGAGAGAAACTGGAGTTAGAGAAGAGTTCAAACTGGTGCTGTCCAACCGGTTTCAAGCGCTACAGGAGCAAGTAAATGAAGAGGAGGCGGTCACCACAGAGCAGCAGTGGAAGGCAGTTAGAGAGGCGCTGAACTCAACCTGCAAAGACACTGTAGGGTTCAGGAAACACTATCACAAGGACTGGCTGTCGGCACAGACCTTGAAGAAGATAGAAGTGAGGAAGCAGAAGAAAGCAGTTGTTAACAACAGTCGCACGAGAGCAGTCAAAGTAAGAGCACAGGGGGAATACTGGAAAGCCAACCGCGAGGTGAAGAGGAGTATCAGGGCAGACAAGAGGGCCTACACAGACAGCCTGGCAGCAGAGGCAGAAAAGGCAGCAGGCAGCGGCAACATGAAACAGCTCTACGACATTACCAGAAGATTGTCAGGCAAGTATGGCCATACAGAAAGACCAGTAAAAGACAAAGAAGGCAAGCCTATTGCAGACAGAGCAGACCAACTCGACAGATGGGCCGAGTATTTTGAAGAGTTACTGAACAGACCTAGCCCACCCGACCCCCCAGACATCCAGCCGGCAGAGACCGACCTACCCATCAGCTGTGACAGACCCAGCCAGGAAGAGATCAGAAGAGCAGTGGCATTTTTGAAGAACGGCAAAGCAGCAGGCCCAGATGGCATCCCAGCGGAGTCTCTGAAAGCAGACCTAGAGACAACAGTGGAGATGCTATACCCACTGTTTGGAAATATCTGGGAAGAGGAGGTGATGCCGGCTGACTGGAAGGAGGGATACCTAATCAAGCTTCCCAAGAAAGGCGACCTCAGCAAGTGTTCCAACTACAGAGGAATCACCTTGCTGTCAGTACCAGGAAAGGTCTTCAACAGGATCATCCTGGAGAGAATGAAGAGCTCCGTTGACCCCCAGCTGAGAGACCAGCAAGCAGGATTCAGGAAGAACCGATCATGTACAGACCAGATCGCCACTCTCCGCATCATCGTGGAACAGTCTCTGGAGTGGAGCTCCCCGCTGTACGTCAACTTTGTGGATTATGAGAAAGCATTTGACAGTGTGGACCGAGAGACTCTGTGGAAACTCCTACGACACTACGGTGTACCCACAAAGCTCGTCCGCCTGATCAAGAGCAGCTACGATGGCATGACATGTCGCGTGATCCACGAAGGGCAGTTCACCAGGGAGCTCCAGGTCAGAACTGGTGTCAGGCAGGGGTGTTTGCTGTCTCCATTCCTCTTCCTACTGGCCATAGACTGACTGGGTCATGAAGATGACCACAGAGCACAGACGAAGTGGAATACAGTGGACACTGTGGACACAGCTTGACGACCTCGATTTTGCAGACGACTTGGCATTACTGTCCCACACTCATCAACAAATGCAGGACAAGACCACGAGGCTTGCTGACATCTCATCCCAAGTGGGCCTCACCATCCACAAACAGAAAACAAAGACAATGAGGCTGAACGCAACCAGGGAAGAACCAGTCTTGCATGCTGGCACCCCATTGGAGGAGGTGGAGTCCTTCACCTATCTCAGGAGCATCATAGACAAAAAAGGCGGCACTGATGCAGATGTCAGAGCACGAATCGGTAAAGCCAGAGCAGCCTTTCTCCAGTTGAAAAAAGTGTGGAGTTCCAGAGAGCTGTCACAACACACCAAAGTCCGGATTTTCAACTCCAATGTAAAAGCAGTTCTCCTATATGGAGCAGAGACTTGGAGATTGACAAAAACCACAGTCAACAGAGTACAGACCTTCATGAACAGTTGCCTTAGAAGAATTTTGAAAATCCACTGGCCAGAGAAGATCAGCAACGTCAGACTCTGGGAGAGAACAGAGCAGATAACAGCAGAGAATGAAATTGGGCGAAGAAGATGGGGATGGATCGGTCACAGTCTGAGAAAGCCAGCTTCCAGTATCACTAGGCAGGCATTGTCATGGAACCCCCAGGGAAAGAGGAAAAGAGGTAGGCCGAGAAACTCCTGGCGCCGAGACCTCCAAGCAGACATCAAGAGACTGGGAACCACCTGGAGTAGAATCGAAGGAGAAGCACAGGACAGGAGTTGCTGGAGGTCTCTCGTTGATGGCCTATACCCGGTTAGGGGTGACAGGCGTAAGTAAGTAACAACCAGGGAAGAACCAATCTTGCTTGCTGGCACCCCGTTGGAGGAGGTGGAGTCCTTCACCTATCTCGGGAGCATCATAGACAAAAAAGGCGGCACTGATGCAGATGTCAGAGCACGAATCGGTAAAGCCAGAGCAGCCTTTCTCCAGTTAAAAAAAGTGTGGAGTTCCAGAGAGCTGTCACAACACACCAAAGTCCGGATTTTCAACTCCAATGTAAAAGCAGTTCTCCTATATGGAGCAGAGACTTGGAGATTGACAAAAACCACAGTCAACAGAGTACAGACCTTCATGAACAGTTGCCTTAGAAGAATTTTGAAAATCCACTGGCCAGAGAAGATCAGCAACGTCAGACTCTGGGACAGAACAGAGCAGATAACAGCAGAGAATGAAATTGGGCGAAGAAGATGGGGATGGATCGGTCACAGCCTGAGAAAGCCAGCTTCCAGTATCACTAGGCAGGCATGGTCATGGAACCCCCAGGGAAAGAGGAAAAGAGGTAGGCCGAGAAACTCCTGGCGTTGAGACCTCCAAGCTGACATCAAAAGACTGGGAACCACCTGGAGTAGAATCGAAGGAGAAGCACAGGACAGGAGTTGCTGGAGGTCTCTCGTCGACGGCCTATACCCGGGTAGGGGTGACAGGCGTAAGTAAAGTAAGTAACCTGTAGTAGCTGAGTAACACATGATCGTTTCCTTCTAAAACCATGTTGGCATTCAGTGTACATATTATTCACCGTGAAATGATTAAGGATCTCATCTTGGACTATAGACTCTAAAACTTTACATACTATACACGTTAAGCTTACTGGCCTGTAGTTTCCTGCATCTGTCCTAGAACCTTTTTTAAAAATCGCACTTACCTCTGCGGTTCGCCAGTCTTGCGGTACAATACCTGATTGAAGGGAAAAAGTAAACAATGTGCAAAGTGGCTCTGCCAACTCATTACACAACTCTTGTAAAACTCTGGGAGGGATGCAGTCTGGACCTTGAGCCTTGGAAGGATTCAACTCCTTTATTTTTTTCTTGACAATATCAGGAGTTATTACGATATCTGTTATGGTGCACCCATTCGATTTTGAGCCTCTACCAAGCAACGGAACATTACTCAAGTTTTCTTCCACAAATACGCTTGAGAAGAATTTATTCAATGTTGCTGCCTTTTCATGATCTGCTACAGCAAGTGTGCCATCTTCTTTTTTAAGTGCATTTATTCCAGAGTTATATTTAGTTTGTTCCTGTACATACTTCCAAAACACTTTGGGGTTCATTTTACATTTATCTGCAATATTTCTTTCATGCAATTTTTTGTTACGCTTTATTAATTTGTTACAGTCATTTCTTAGGGTAATATATCTTTGGTAATCTCTACCTTCTTGAGTTTGAAGATATCTTTTGTATAACTTGTATTTCTTTTTAATCATTCTTAAAGTACCCTTATTCATCCAAGATGGTGTGGTTCTTTTATGTGATTTGCTCTTCACTTTTGGGATGTGCAACTCCATACCTTTCAGAATCGAAGACTTAATTAATGCCCAGAATTTTTCCACTCCGCAATTTTCAGGTTTAGTAGTTGTAAAGTCAATATTTGCCATATATGCTCTCAGATAGTCTCCCTTCCCAAGGTTAATACTCTGCGTCACCTTAACCTTAGGTACATACAGCTGGAAGAGCAAAACATCATGGTCACTCTTGCCAGTTGGATCCAAGTGTTGAATATCTGACGTTAGCAACTCGTCAATTACTAAGATTAGGTCATCTAATGTCGACCTTTGACCTTGCCTATGTCTTGTTGGGTTTTTCACCATTTGAATCAGGAAGGCGTCTCTTATGCACTCAACAATTGATTATTTTTTTCCCCTGTCCAGGAGCCATCCCATCCTGCACAAGGGAAATTAAAATCTCCAAAAATGCAAATTTTGTCATATGCTTGTATTTCCTCGGATCGTAAAAGTTGTAATAGTAAATCTGTGTTTTCAGTTGTGGAGTTGGGGCTTCTATACACACAACCAACAAGAATTTTTTCACCAGAAGCACTCACAAAATAGTACCATAAGCTCTCTTCAAACTTACTAGTGTTCAGTGTTTCACATTCTTGAGCATTTAGCTTTTTGTTAAAATAAAGGGCAACTCCTCTTTTAGGGTTTGTGTTAAGAAACATATCATAATTCGGTAATGAGTATTCTGAATCCAATGGAGTATAGATCTGGTTTTTAGCTTTTACTTCGGTAAGACCAATGATGTCAGGCTTTATATCATCAATCCTTTTTAAAAGTTCACTCTTTTTATTTAGCAGGTAATCGATATTACTATAGATGACGGTGCAAAAATTGGAATCACTTGAAGACAAAAGACAAGACGATGAACAAGAAGAAGGATGACAAGACAAAGAGGAATCTGAAGTTACTGAAGATGAATGTCTAGTATCATTTTCAGTATATGTACACTTATTTACAAATGAAGATTTTTTGTGTGGGCTGTCATACTGTCAATTGTCTGCCCCTGCTTTCGTGGCAGACGCATCCTGTTGTGCTGCATTAGCGCCAACAGGTCTGGTTTTTCTGGTGACAATCTTCAGTGCTCTGTAGTCTATCATCAAATTTTCCTCCCCTCCCTGCACCCTCTCTCTCATCTCCTCCCTTAGTTCCTTAATTTTTTTCTCTTTCCTTAGGGGTACTGTCATTGTTGATGTAAATGCGCATGTTTGGGGGTTTGTTTTTATTCAGATAAAAAATCCCCTTCAACACCTTTTTCTTGGTTTCCTCAGTCTTCACCACCAGTCTCAACAGTCTTGGTCTGACATTTTGTCCTATTTTAAAGGTCCCCAACCTGACTGGGCTATCTATCTCACCTGCATCCACATCTGGCATCTTTCTCGCCAGCTCGCGTACTCTATTTCTGTCATCTCTCATCCTTTCCTCTGCTGTCTCCCCATCACTCTCACTCAGATTTGCCACAATTATGTTCAACAGCCTTTCTAACACAATTTTTGCTTTTAAGTACTGCTGTAAAACATAATATAACACCAGAACTTTTCTCGTTTCACAAAACAGCAGCCATCTTGCGTATGCGCAGACCCAGAATGAGAATCTATTATTTTGTACCTAGCACACAAATGCTCAGGGTTAAAAAAAAAAATAAAAAAAAAACGCAAACAAACCCAAAACACAACCCATGCAATTCATTACCTTGATATCATAGGTGTGGTTCACTTCCAAGTCTTTTAGGCTTCTCTCCAGCTTCAAATCTTTCGACACATTTAGCACTTGATTTTCTGTCTGCTGCATGATACGCCCTTCTTTGGTGACCGTGGAGAAATGAATTACGTAATATACATCACTGGCTGGCCCGTTTAGCTGTGTGGGGGGCAGCCATTTGACTAAAATCTCTTCTGGGGAGGCAGAGATGGCTTCCACATCTTGAGGAGAATATGGCACTGGATAGAAGATAGAACAAAACTGATTACTCTCATCGAAGCAACTGAATTTATTGCCGACTGACCATGAATGACTGACTATGAAAGCACCTCTTCTCCCTACACTTTGCCCATTTCAACTTGGACACAGCACAAGACTGTATATTACCTACATCTCACTTTGACTTTTGTCCTTGCATGCATGTGCCTGTGCTTGTATGTATGTGTGTGTGTGTGTGTGTGTGTGTGTGTGTGTGTGTGTGTGTGTGTGTGTGTGTGTGTGCGTGTGCGCATGCATGTGTGTATCCAAATGATTCTGATTGCATCCTTCAGTCACATTTTTCTTTTTGTGGCATATTTTTTGTCAACAATGTAAAATTACCTGTTAAATATAATATTTTGTGCCAAAAGGTCAGACACATTACAGACCAGCACACATTCTGAAAGAGTGAAAAACTACAGCAGCACCTGTTGTTTTGTGCAACAAGCTGTTTGAGAGATCACCTGTCATTTAACCCACTACACCCTGAGGCTGAATTTGTTAAAATTTGTTTATTGTCCTATGAAGGCTACATTACAGATTAGGAGATAGATCAACCATTTTAGTTCAAGAGTGGTGGCAGAATAGCCTGGCGCCTCAGGTGCAAAGCTATTCTGGCACCACCCTTGAACTATCATTTTCAAATTAATTTCAAGCAGTAATGTATCAGGATGAAAAGGATAAAAGAGCATCATGCAGTAGTAAATCTAAATGATAGTCATTATAGACAGGTGACTTTTTGCCCCTCAAGACTTCTCTTGAGAGAGCACCTGTCTTTTAGGAACAGTTTTTCTTTATAAAAAAAGGGTGGATGCATGGTCAAAACAAATTCTTCTGTATATACTAACCTCCAGACCGTGTGGTGAATGTCTTGGGTTCACTCATGGCCTCAGCCAGGTACTCTGTGTAGTAATTACTGACTGCAACTTGCACCATGTATTCTGTATATGGTTCCAGGTCAGTAATTTCCACTTTTGTACTGTACACCTCCTGATGATCCAAAGATAAAACAAGTGGAATGATTCTAAATAGTCAGCACCTGTGGAAGGAGGCTGTTATGTCCAACTTATAGCCTATATTGTTATATCCAAGTTGCAAAAATAACACATGATCAAAAATATCAATGATATTTATGTAAAATGTGCAAGATGTGATGACGATGGTGATCAAGGTCCCATTTCTCAGATTTTGGAGGTATTGCCTAACGATTATGTACCAGTTGTAAGAGGTGGATTGATCATGATAATTCAAGGGTAGTGCCAGATAAGCTTGGCGCCTTCAGGTGCCAAGCTCATCTGGCACTACCCTTGAATTATCATGATCAATCCATCTCCTGCTGCAGGGTCCCGGTGCTAGATGGGTTAACACCGCCAAGGAAAGCTGAGAATATCTAGCTGCAAGAGGTCAAGATCCTGTCCGTTACAGACGTATCCTACACCGCTGTCCTATTTTAACTCCTTTGCTGTCAAGAGAAAAAGGTGAACACAATCCAACTGCAAGAGGCATAGATCCTCATGCGCCCCCACAGTCGTTGATTTCTATCTTTGTGTCGGGCAACTTTAACCCTTGCCCATCAATCTCTTGTGCATTCATCCACCTGAACTGTAAAAGGTATCTGTGGCTACATGCACAAGGATGTTTTGATCATGAACCCAACTCACTTTCTTCATGCAGTCATCAGGCATGATGCTGCAGTCCTGGAAGCCAGACCTGGCCAGCCATTTGCGGTAGTACACAGTAAACTTGTCCTGGGGAACGCTGATCCCACGGCACTGCTCCGGACGCTTCACTGGCTGCAAGTCAAGCGTGACACTGGTGTTGCTGATGTTACGGGCACTCACCATGCCGCTGTACGCTCCTGGGTCAAGGCAGTCTGAGTCTGTGATGAAATTACATGATACATGTAAACTAAAGATACAATGAGCGCATCAAGATTTGGTCACCCTGACTGGAAAGCATAGAAAATCCCAGGTGAGCAAATGGTGCAAGCTGTGTATGGGCCAACTACAGGACCGTTTGCTTTCTGCGACACATTTTAAGCAGACAATAATCCAGAAATTTATTGTTTATAAAAATGCTTTCTGAAGTGATAGCATTAGCTGATGTGGAAATAGGACATGCTGGACACAGCTAGTCTGAGATTAGAAAAATCCAAGTGCAATGTTTTCTAGATACTGCATCTGGCATATTCAAATTCTGAAAGGTGCTAAAATTAACACTACTAAAGTTTTTTTGGGGCAGTTTTTTTTCCATCCTGAGACACAACTGCTTGAAATAAATTTGGCTATGATAGTTAAAGGGGGGTTCCAGAATAGCTTGGCTCCTACAGCGCCAAGCTATGCTGGCACTATCTATATCCCGTAGTCTTGCCGACCGTTGGGGCACCACTGATGACTTGGCAACCAGCTCCCTCCATTCCTCTCTGTTCTCTGCCATTCTTAGCGTATCGCCCAGCTTCAGTCCTGTCCACTCTGAGATATTGTCCTCCCATCTTTTCCTCTGTCTTTCTCTCCTTCGTTCTCCTTGCACCGCACCTTGCAGGATTGTTTTGGCAAGCCTGCTGACCGTGTGACATGCGCATACCACTTTAGTTGCATTTTATCACAATGGCTAATAGGTCTCCATAGGGCCCGATGGCATGCCTGATTCTGCTTCCCCACTTCCTCGTTCGTGATGTGATCTCTGTATGAAATGCCAAGCAGCCTTCGAAAACATCTCATTTCAGTGGCTTGTATCCTCCTTTCAAGGTCTGCTGTGAGGGTCCATGTCTGCTGTAAGGGTCTATGACTCACAGGCATATAAAAACACTGAGATGACTAAGGAGCGCATCAGTCTGATCTTGGAGCAGAGTGTGATGTTGCTGTCCTTCCATATGGTCTTCAATCTTGTCAGTGCTGTTGTTGTCTGCGCAATCCTGTACAGTATTTCTGGTTTTGATTCTGGCACTACCCTTTAACTAAAATGGTTGACTTATCTCCTAATCTGTAATGTAGCCTTCTTAGGACAATAAGCAACTTTTAAAAAGTCAGCCTCAGGATGTAATGGGTAAAACTCTTCACCGCCAACAAAAGGTAAACCTGATCCAACTGCAAGTGGCATTTATCCCCATAAGACCCCACAGATACATGGGCTCATGAAGATCCACGGATCTTACAAAACCCATTTAATATCCATCTTCCTTGAACAGATAGGGTTCTTTGATGCTCAGTTAACCCTTTTAGCTCCAAGGTCCCATTTCTCAAATTTTGGAGGTTTTGCCTAATGACTATGCCCCAGTTGCAGGGGATGGATTGGCCATGATAATTCAAGGTTAGTGCCAGATTAGCTTGGCGCCTCCAGGTGCCAAGCTAATCTGGCACTACCCTTGAATTATCATGGTCAATCCATCTCCTGTTGTAGGGACTCGGGGCTAAATAGGTTAACAAAGATTTCAGAACTGCAGTCTGCAACCAACAGCAGTGAACAGGTTTAATCCTTTGGCTGGCGGTAGCACTTTCTGTCACCTTGATTCCCAGCAATCATTGCAACAAAAAGTGCTATTGACAGCCAAAGGGTGAAGCTAGGATCTCACCAGGCAGAGGCTGGAGGTGACTGCCATAGGCAATGATGTCCTGAACTCCAGGCAGGTACTGGGTCTGGAAATTGTTGCGCGTGTCCTTGTTGACACTGTACAGTCGACCCTCGGTTCTGTTGTACCAGTACACGCGAAGATGGTCCACCGCCAGTAGGCTTGGAGGCAAACCTGAAATTACATAATAGTTTTAAGCTTTTGACTGTCAGAAGCGCTCTTTGTCGCAGTGATTCTCACTGAAACACAAAGCGTTACTGACAGCCAAAGGGTTAACCAGCTTGAGCATGTAGCTACCTGGTACCACATGCACAGAGATGTAGTCTATAGCTTCAAAAGTAAACGCCTACTTTGAGAGTCGTTACTTCACAAGTTTAGTGGCAGTCTGCTTGCTATGCACAGAGCAAAATTGGCTCTGTAGTAGTGACTTGTGAAGTAGAGGGCCAAGGACATCTGATTTGGGGTCAGTCCTACATTTGTGCATGTGTGTGGTTACATTCCTAACTGCCAGATGACCGCTGCGGCAGGGAAAGAACAGGGTCAAGATGCCACAGGCTAGGCCGGCTTGAAAGTGAAATCGCCGTTTTGCTAAATGAAATACGAGACTGAGCGGCCTGCTTTGGTCACTGAAATTTGCAGAACACCTAAACGTTATTTTAAATAAAAATGAAAAAAAGAAAAGAAAAAAGAAGCAAGTTTCAAACATAAGAAAACTAAATCACACAAGCATTGTTTGTGATATAATAACAATAGCACCATGAATTACACAAGCAAAACCTCTAAACACATCTTTACACATGGTAAATGCCAAAATAAGCCTGTGTACTCAGGTCTCCCACTGTAGTAAATTCCGCCAAATTTACTTCCTCACTGACCCCTGAAGTAAGCAGTATTACCACACCATGAATTAGAAAATGAAGCGTTTTCTTTCAAGGGAGCTCATAACTTTGAAAGGAAGTCCTTACTACACCTCTTTGCATGTGGCCCCTGTACTTTTGACAGCAATGGTGGATGCATGTACGAGGGGGGTTGCACAGTTAATATGTAAAATGCACATTAGTAAATAAATCTCACCATTCACTTGGCCAGGAGGTGGAGTGTAGACCTCAGAGCAGTTACACCCATTGATATCAGATGCCAGAATTGTGTTGGATTTAACATCAACGAATATCACCTCCGTCTTTCCTTGCTTTGTGTAGTCCATGGCAATTACAGGAGACACGTTGATCAACTCTGTACAGGAGCAGTAATATGGCAAGCTCCTTTTTTTGCGGCTATTATTATCCCATGCACCTTTTCCCAGGATGATATTTGACTCTTCAGTGCCCAAAGGAGCTGACATAATTCTGCCATGTCCTTGGTTGTCTATCTCCGACCACAGCAACATACTGCAAAAAAAAAAAAAACAACAACCACCAGATAGCTTTATGCAACAAAAAAACCCAGAGAGCTTTCCCAACCTAGTTCAAGGAATGCATTAACATTAATTTTTATCTATTTCTATGATTAGGGCATGCATTAATGTTAATTTTCATCATTGTTTCATAATGATTCAGGAATGCATTAGTGTTATTTTTCATCTATGTTCATAATGATTTACGCAATCATTAATGTTAAATTTCATAAGTTTTATGATGATTTAGGCACGCATTAATGTTAAATTTTATCCATTTTCATAATGATTTAGGCACACATTCAATGATTCATGTTAATTTTCATCTATTTTTATAATGATTTGACAAATTGGTTGTTGCATGGTCTGTGATGTCAAAGAGCCTATATCCATGTTCACTTTTGCAATGTTATCACTTGTGTACAGATTTGTGATTTTGACCCTGAATGACTGAAACCGCTGTTCTCACTGTTTAGCCCACTGCTGGCTAGGTTTCCTTTGATTTTTACACATCTTTTCGGCATGGCAAATCATTTGTGTCACCTGTGTCAAATGACATCAAAAGTTCCTGATCGTATCCCGCAACCGTGCCCTACATTCTGGATCGTGTCCCACAACCGTGCCCTACATTTTGCGCCCGTGTGGCCTATGGAACCCCACAATAAAGACCAGGCCACATTCATCATAAATTCAGTCAAAACGCTACACTAAATTAAGCAGAGCATTGTTGACCTCATACACAGTAGAACTGTATAAAGAATTGCTGTGAAATATCTGCAGCACTTCATGTTATAAAGGCGCTTTCAGGGTTATTGCAGGAAAAAAACCCAGAACTAAGCAAGATGCTTGTGTAGGCTCAGTCAAGTCAATCCAACTGTTAACCCACATCATACTGAGGCTAAAAGCTTCAAATTTGCACACTGCGATATGCAAGCTACATTATTGTACTTACAGATAAGGATATAGACCAATGGCTTTAGTTCAAGGTAGTGCCAGAATAGCTTGGCGCCCAGAAGTGCCAAGCTATTCTGGCACCACCCTTGAACTATCTTAGTCAAGCTTATTTCACACACTGGTGTATTCCAGATATTAAGGGTTAAACCTGTATGACATGAGACAAGGATCACACATGACTTGCTTTTGACACACACAGTTCTGGTTTCTTGGCTAAACCTCTCGAGCCAGAACTTTTGTGTCAAAAGCAATCCTCGGCTTGTAAATCATCTCCACTCACTGTTTCACATATATTACCGGTTCTCCTATAACTTCACCACCTACCTGGTGTATGGATCTGAGATGACGCTGCCAATGCGGTTCTGAGTAGTTATAATTGCCTGATACAGATCCTGGTCTATGTGGTAGCCCATGATGCTGTGGGTGCCATTCCCGGATGATCTGTTCTCCACCACATACAGCGTGCGGCTGATCCAATCCATCGCAAGGTCATAACCAACGCCTGTCATTTCTACCAGCTGGGGACCAACAACAACAAAAATGTTTAAAGTTAACGGATAATTAGCACATCCAGTCTCTTTTATCTGCAAGAGGCATAGATTCTCATCAGCCACTGCAGTGGCAGGGGCTCATGAGAATCTATGCCTCTTGCTGATTGATATGAGTTCCAGCTGTATCTCATACTGATGGTGTTACTACAGGTTAAGCATATGACTTAGCTAATACAAAACCAAACTGGTAATGGAGTGCAGTGTTTGCAGTAACTGACAGACACCAGAAGTACTCTTAGTACTACTTCAAGTGGAAGAGATGGTCAATCATGCAACTCCACAAAAATAAAGTGCAATCCATGTTTATGTTTAATTCTGGCACTAAATAAAAGCCACCCCCTTTTCTCTCTTAAAAACCAACCCACCACCCAACAAGCCCACCCACTCAAACCAAAATCAAAATAAAGGCAAAGACAAAAAATCATTTTGCTGCATAAGCATTACCATTAGTCCTAAACAAACTCACCTCTTTCTGCTGTGAATTTTGGGACACATACAGCGAGTCGCTGTGCTCAATCCAGAAAGTTCGGTTATCCTGAGCCAGGTAGGCTAGGGCCGATGTGGACACTTGTGGCAGAACAACACTAGTGTTGAGATCACTGTCAAATTCAGACACAGACACTCCTGAGGCCATAGCAATCATCAGCATTGGTACTGGATTCACAGCTGAAAGGGAAGTGTGTTGGTATATTATTTCTGCTGATAGTTGCCTGTGACATCATTTTGCACTTTACATGCCATGCTACTTCAGCAAGAGCTTGTAGCCTGCATATCCATTATGTACAAAAAAATGAGTTTAATTTAGATTTCATATTATTACTTAACCTCTCCCTTGCCACTGAAAGCAGATTGAAACAGACTGAAATCTTGTTAACGTAACACCAAAGAACTTTATACATCCAAGAAACATGGGTACAAAGTGGGGTCAGCAAGAGGCATAAATTCACATGAGCCCTAGCAACTGTGGGGGCTCATGAGGATCTATTCTTCCTGCATTTGGGTTCTGTTTATTGTGTTCTGGCAATCATGGGATTAATGTGTATTATACAACTCATGCCCATTTCCTGACCATGTGTTGCAAGGCTATCTCATTTTATGATTGACTATAAAGGCCTCTGTCTCCACCATGGTGGATAGTCCTCTTTTTGGTTCAACCAATGAAACACAAACATGTCAGATTCCTTCTGTGAGCAATTATAGCTCTATGACACTGATTGTTTGTTGCATAAATAAATTACATTATGAGTGGTGTTCCAATGTGGCAAACCAGTCGTGTTCAAAATGACAGATAAAATGCTCATTAAAACTCCCACTTTATCTGTCGACCCAGGCAGTAGTGATTTATTTTGCGTAATGGGAAGGAAGTCATAAATTAATCTCTATATGGTATGGTATGGTATGGTGTCTCCAAGGCGCACATATCCATCTAATTAAAGATGCTCAAGGCGCCGCCATAGGGATGGAAGCTGGAGCTTTTGAAAGCCTGCTGCTACTAAGCACTACTTTATGTGCAAACCTCCACCCGGCTATTAACTTCGATGCGTGTAAAATATTTTTGTTGCCATTTCACCGGCCCTACCGGGCCTTCTCTTTTCGATTAGTGGTAATGGGATTTTTAACATGCGCACCTGATGATTATGCGTGCTGTGCACACGAAGGCGAGACAGGCAATCGTAAGCCGAGTCTGTACGTAAATTTGACTCGATGGGAATGAAAAAAGTCCACATCCCATTCCTGCCCACCAGGGGATTCAAACCTGGGATCTTACGACTGCCAGCGCAGTGTCTTATCCACCAAGCTACGTCCCCATGTCAAACAGGCATAGTTCTATTGCAAAAATTTGCATTAGTTATGGAGCAAAATAAATGTGGAAAGGTGACAATCATGTATTGTTTAACCTTTTCATCCTGGTACACTACTGCTTGAAATAAATTTGACTATGATAGTTCAAGGGTGGTGCCAGAATAGCTTCACACCTGAGGTGCCGAGCTATTCTGGCACCCCTCTTGAACTAAAATATTGATCTATCTTGTAATCTGTAATGTAGCCTTCAAAAGATTGATTGATTGATTGATTGTACATTGCTTAACGTCCCGACAGCAACAAGGCTTTCTCAGGACGTGCCTGCACTGCTTGTGAAAAAAAACAAAAAAAAAACTAAACAGAACATTGAATGTATGTCGCCAGCCGGTCAAATAAATTAATAAACCTAACACATGGGCCTAAATAAAGCTAAGACCATTTAGCAACACACATCCAATATCAAGAGCTACAGGCAGTGCAGACAGTAGGGAGAGTTTTAAAAAAGGCAAATACAGGTGAATGGACAAAGGGTAGACAGAAACACGAGCCCCAGAATAGAGAGAAAAACCCACCCTGTGGGGCTGACCAGGGTGACCCTGGGAACTAAAAAATACCTAACCCCACCCAAGTCCCCCAGGGCAGACCCGGGTGGGGGGCCTTCAAAAGACAATTAGCAACTTAAACAAAAAAAAAAAAACAAGAAAGGCAAAGCCATTATAGCTCACGTGTATGACCTATTTACATATGTGGGACCTTTGTGACAATAAGTAAACGGCTGGCTTCTGCACCAGCAAAATCCATGTTTTCTCAAAATGTAAGCGTTGACCTTTGCGATGAGTTGACTAAATTAGTATGCATAGGAATGTTTAATCATCAGCTACCTTTGTGCCAAATCTGATTGAAAAATTTGCAAAAATGTTGATAATACCTACAATTAAAAAAGAAATTATAATAAATAAAATAATAATTACGGTATTTATAATGCGCTTATCTTATAATAATTATAACTCTAAGCGCACACTCACAACTCGTGCACGCATGCGCACGCTTTAGACAACGACTCACGTACCACAAATAATGAAATACATTACGACAGTCAGCATGGGGTGGGGAGTGTGGTGATATAGTGCTAGAACTGTTGAAAGAGGTGAGTTTTGAGGGCAGTCTGGAAGGAGGAGAGAGAGTGTTTCTGACGGAGAGAGAGTGGGAGAGTGTTCCAGGTGGATGGACCGTATACAGAGAAGGAGCGGGGGCCGAAAGTGCTGAGTTTGGTTCGGGGGATGTGGAGGCGGAGAGGGTGCGGAGGCGGAGCGGAGGTAGTGGGGAGGAGTGTAGGGGTGAAGTAAGTTTGAGAGAGAGACAGGAGCACAATTGTTCAGGGATTTGTAGCAGAGAGACAGAATCTTGTATTGGATGTGTTGGGAGATGGGAAGCCAGTGAAGGAGTTTGAGCAGGGGAGTGATGTGGTCGGATTTTTTCTTTCTGAGGACGAGGCGGGCAGCATTGTTCTGGATGCACTGGAGAGTAAAAGTGGTGGAGTGAGGGAGGCCGGAAAGGAGAGAGTTGCAGTAGTCGATGCGAGATAGGATGAGAGAGACAGCAAGTTGGCATTTACACACATTTGCCAGCCTCCTGTGACCCTTGACCTTTCCAATGGTTCATCCGAATTAGTATGCATAGATATCTCTGTACCAAATTTGGGTTTGAAGTTGTGAATATTTGAGGAAAAACATCTTTTGTCAAAATATGGCTATTTTTGACCTATTTCCTGAGCTCTCATGACCCTTGACCTTTCCGAGAGATCAACCAAATTAGTATGCATAGAAAGGTCTTCCCATCAGGAATCTTTGTAGCAAGTTTGGGTTTGAAGTTGTGAATAGTATTTGAGAAAAAACATCTAACATCAAAATATGGCTATTTTAGACCTATTTCCTGAGCTCTTGTGACCCTTGACCTTTCAAAGAGGTCATCCAAATTAGTATGCATAGATTGGTCTTACCATCAGGTATCTCTGTACCAAATTGGGGTTTGAAGTTGTGAATAGTATTTGTGAAAAAACATCTTTTGTCAAAATATGGCTATTTTTTACCCATTTTCAGAGCTCTTGTGACCCTTGACCTTTTTGAGAGATCAACCAAATTAGTATGCATTGAAAGGTCTTACCATCAGGTATTGTTTACCAAGTTTAGGTTTGAAGTTGTGAATAGTATTTGAGAAAAAATAAATTATGTCAAAATATGGCTATTTTGGACCTATTTCTTGATCGCCTGTGACCTTTGTGAGAGGTCACTCAAAATGGTATGTTTAGAAATGTCTTGCCACAAAGTATCCTTGGGCTAAGCGTGAAGACTGTGGCATGAATAGTCTCCGAGAAAATGCCAACATTAAAGTTTACTATGGATGACGGACGACAGACGGACAACCACTGGCCCAAAACATACTCACTTTTGCTTCGCATATGAGCCAAAAATCAGCCTCAGGATGAAATGGGTTAAATTGAGATTTTCATGCTCCATGAAAATGACTTACAATCAGTAGTGGCAGATACAAGCTCGGATTCTGGCCCACATCCAGCATCAGTGCAGGCAACAACCTGAAGAAAGGAGACTCCAACATTAATCATCATTAAATGTGTGCTGGTCTATGAATTTGGACCTTATGACTTAATGCTGTAAGGTCCAAAACCACAAGCCAGCACACAAATCAACCAAGGACATTTTTATATATTCTGATAAAAGTTTCCAATTTGAAATCTATCCAAGGATGTGCCTCTCCACTGACAGACCATGTTTCAGTCTTTCCAGGCTTGTATTGGCAATGTGCAGATGTGGTCCACACACAAGTTTCAGCTGAATAGTGACATGACTGAGGCCCTTCGATTGACATGCTCCTCTATGTGCAGGGCTGATCTTCTCGAGTCAATGATGGTGCGCAAGAGCACTATCTCCTTTTCTAGCTTGGCCCGTATCTTGGGTGTCACTTCTGACAACAGGCTGACAATGAAAGAGCAAGTAAAGAAAGTCTGCCAGCTTGCCTTCATTGAACTCAGAAGGATCAGCACTGTTTGGCATCTGCCGACTGTAGAAATTCCTGAGACACTTGTTACCTTCCTTGTGCTGTCCTGTATAGACTAACGCAATGCTCTGTTGTCTGGTACTCAACAAAACCTTTTTGACCAACTCCAGAGAGTTATGTACTGTGCTGCATGCTTGATTTTTCGTGTACCAAAGCGTCAACACATTTCACGTCTTCTAACAAATTTGCATTGGCTGCCAGTTTCTCACAGAATTCAGTACAAAATCTGCATGATCTGTTACATTTTCTCGTTTCTGCCCCGCCATTTCTATCTGATCTAGTCCAGCTGTACTCACCGTCACATTCATTATGCTCTGCTTCAGAGATCTGCATCTCCAGACCTAAAATGAAGATTTGGGGCCATCGTGCTCTGCGTACTTTGCGTTACAAGGAATTCTCTCCTGGCCGATGTGCACCATAACTTTCTATTTTTAAATCAAAACTTAAACCCATTTTTAACATTTTAGAACTATGTTAAAACACAGAAGTGTAAAAACTTGCAGCCCCATGATTTGGAGCATGTTTCAGTTTGATGGCAAAGGTCTATTATTAGCATTTACAGGTAAATATAATCATACAAAAAAATGAAATCCCAGGACACTCACTTGAAAGTAGTAAGTCCCTGATGAAGAGAGTGGAGTGAGGATAAAATGCCTTGAAGTCCCCAGGACCTGAATTGCCTCAGCCTCGTGCTTGTGGCCAGACTGCCAGTACATGATAACATGATGACTCAAGATTCCGTTTGTAACTAACGGGGTGGACCAGCGAAAATCAGCAGCCAGAGAATGCTGGGAGGTACTGGCATTTTTGTGCTGGGTGACGTACACACGGGGTGTCTGAGGTGCTGTGGGCTCTAAGAAATAAAAGATGTAAATCATTTTCTATGGCAGAAGCAGATAACAGATCAACAGTGAATGTGTCAGTTATCTATATGAAAAAGACAAGACCAGGGATGAAGTTATTTTGCAACTTAAATATTGAAGCAATAACTCTGACACCTCTAACATTCACAGTTGATCTGTGTTGTGCCAGAAGTAAATGAAGGAGATGGTTCAACAATGAAGGCTACTGGCAAATGCAGGCGAAGGATCAATTATGAATGTGATACCTACAGAGAAACACACGATTCCCCTAGTGGCTGCAGAGCTGCCACACAAATCAGGCATTACCCTAACACTATCAGGTTATTACATTTGTACAAGCTGTATTACAGATACAATGTTTAGAATACCTAGAAACCCAAATTATAAAAAAAAATTGAACTCATACAAGAATCAGTGTGCATCAAAATCTTTCCTCACTTGACATTGGGGACCTTATGGAGAGTGTTACAGCCTCAGCATATCCCCAGTATGTGTATGGCTGAAGGGATACCACTATCTGAATGAAAGGAGAGTAACCTTTCACGTTGTACCACGTATCAGACATGGCCTGAAAATAAAATACACACAGATGATTAAGAAAATACCAACTCAAGACAAATGAGCAAAAAATCGATTGTCATTAGCTGTGTCATCATCTTCTGAACTAAGTGGAACTGTTGTACAAACCAGTTGCTGAAAGCCCTATAACTGATAACGGTTGAAATTCCTAACTTCTTGTGTGCCCTTCTACAGACTACATACAAGTTCAGGAGAAGATCGACCACAACAGTCAAAGCGTGGTGTTGCCAGACTAGCTTGGTGCCTCTATGCAGCCAAGCTCTTCTGACACTGCCCTTGAACAATCATGATGAATTCAAATCTGGTTCTAGCGTGTAAGCCTTGAATAGGCTTCAGGTACTCCCACTCCTATTGCGAGGGAGCTGAAAGCTACCTTATGAATCTGCTGCCGTCCAATCTTGAGATACAGCTTGTAAAAGAGTGTGCCATGGTTGACTTTTGTGTCGCTGGACCAGGTCAGGTTGAAGTCAGACCAGTGTCCAACTGTGCGAATCGACTCGGGTTCAATCTTCTCTGGGATGACAAACACAGAATCCTCACTCATGCCCGCTGTGCAAGAGAAAAGAAAGAAATACAATGTAAGTACAGTCAAAACTGGACAAGACAATCACTCAAGGATCTCTGAACAGGTCTTGCCGCAAATTACCCTTGGGACAAATCTGTGGCTAGAATAGTCTCCAAGGGTTTACCACAGAAAGATGGCCGACGATGAACAGCTGATTAACTTCTGTTAACCCTTGCAAGACACCAAACCTGCTACAAAATCTAGTTTTAAATGATGATGTCCTGACAAGTGTGATGATGAAATGCTTGACAATCACACTGTTTTGCCAGGATATGCACGCTCAGCAGTTGATTACCTGGGTAGTCCTGCATGGAAGGGTGGGCAACAGCGAAACTGGTGACATTGTTGAAGGGAGCGACAACAGATGTGTAGTTACACTGCATGTCTCCAACAACCAATGCATTGACACCATCCACCCAGAACAGCCGGTGGGAATAGTACTGCAGGCCTGATGTTCTAAAAATATGCAAAAGAAAAGATATACTGAGATGCAAATGTATACAGGGGATAGACAAAAATGTCTGAAAGTTTTTCCTTTTTCATGTTTACACTACTTGCAGTTAAAATTCATAGCAGAATGTTTACAAACATACTCTTCAAACGTGACAATGGTATGACTATGAATGTTATCTTCAATACTCATAGTTTTTGTTGTCTTTCCTGGACTAAACACTCCCTGGATCACCAGCAGAGTACAAGAACTGCATCTATGGCTGCTCTACCTCACTTTGTAGGTAGCCACACTCCAACTGCAGAGAACATATTCACAGTCACACCGTTTCAAAACTCACTGTGAAATACTGTGAAAGCTCCCAGCTGACCGCACGGTAGCCAGGACCTCCAGTGCGCTTTTCCCCTGCACTCCAATTAGATCTGCCATGTACAACTCTTGACTGTCGTACCCCTTCACGTACCACATCACCTTGCCCAGGTCAAAGTTCAAGGCTAGGCTGATGACGTGGCGACCAGAAAAGAAGGGGACAGAAAAAATCTCCACATGGTTTTCTCCGTTGAGGTATGCAGAGTCAATGGAATTGGTTGTGGCCCAGTACAGGCGGGCATGGAGGGAGTCAACGGCAATGTCACGAGCTTCCGCCTGGTAGATAAATTCTGGGAAAATCCCACGTCTGTCTGATCGTCTTATCTGTACCAAAAGTTTATCAGTCTTGTTAGCACTTTCACATATAAAAACGTTCTAACTATTGAAAAGAAATTGAAAGACTGAGTAGCAAACAGTTTAGCCATTGTAAGCAACTCTAACTACCAACATTTTCTCACAATTAAAAAGAAATTCACACTAGAACAGCATTTTAACTAATAAAAGCTATCTTTGCCTCTGTGACTTGGAAAACATATTAAGTTTTGACACACTACAACATGAAATAGACTGACCATGATAGTTCAAGGCACCAAGTTATTCTGGCACCACCCTTGAGGTATCATACTTGTTCTATCTCCTGAGCTGGTATGCAGTTTTCAAAGAACAATTCCTACAGTTGAAAATCTCGAATTTAGGGCTCAATGTGTTTGTTACGTTTGTGGTTGTGTTATTCTTTGATAGCATGTGTGTGTTAATCGTAGGAAAGATCTGATATTTATTTGAGTTATTTTGGATAAGAATTACATACCCTTTTAGTAGGATTCATTTTCTTTTGCACGGAGACTTGCGATCGATTTTTGTTGTGACACATATTTTCGCTACAATGTCGTAAAGTTTGACCTACATTAGACTGGAAGGTTCTAGCAGGGTCGTGATCTTTCTAGTGACCTCAGATATGACATCAACGTTGTTGGCTACATTTTGTAACTATTGTATCAAATGCGCCTGGATGTTAGTCGAAAGCTGTAGTTGATTCTGGAGTATTCTTTGAATGAATATTGCTAAGTTTTGGTTACGCTTTCTTTTCTGATTGGTTGTGTTGTGTGAATTTGCTGGATTATTCTGGAAATCTGTAATAGTATTAAAGGCCGTGTTAGGAAGTATGTGTGTAGATTGTATGAGAGACGCAGTGTGTCAAAAGTGTTGATGCATTGTAGAGGAGACAATGTATAAGTGAGCGGATGCATTTGTGGATGCATCGTGCTGCGATCGCATCGCTGCAATAAAATATTGTTAGACTGTTACTCCAGTGTGGTCTACAACCTTGCACCACATGTGACGAGTTGCAGATGAGTGAAATTTCTATACAAGAACCGTATGTGCGTGCATCTGGTGTGACTGTATCATACTACGACTACGACTGCCACGTAACAGTGTTGAGACAAAATAGCTGCCTGTAACTGGTTTAGACTTGTTCGGGTTTAACATGATGCATGTTAAAAAAAAGATATATCATAACCATTACCTGCCATTGCAAATTGGAAAACAAACATAAATAAACAAACCAAACAACAAAACAAAACAACTCACCACTCCTAGCTTTGGTTCTGACCAGAAGATTTTCCCTCCCAGCCAGTCATAGGCCACAGAGTAGGCATGGTTAATGTTAAGCACAATCTTGGTGTCGCTGCGACGGTTGTACACATATAGAGCACCATTGACTGTCGTCCACAGCAGCAGGTCACCATGCCAAGACAAATCTGAACAGAAGAAGCTAGTAAAAATACTCTCAAATATAGGAGTTTGGTTGGTTGGTTGTGCATTGCTTAACGTCCCGACAGCAACAAGACTTTCTCAGGACGTGTCTGCACTGCTTGTGAAAAAAAAAACTAAACAGAATATTGAATGTATGTCGCCAGCTGGTCTAATACGCTAAATAAACCTAAGACCATTTAGCAACACACATCCAATATCAAGAGCTACAAGCAGTGCAGACAGTAGGGAGAGTTTAAAAAAGGAAAATACTGGTGAATGGACCAAGGGTAGACAGAAACACATGCCCCAGAAAAGAGGGGAAAAACCACCCTGTGGGGCTCATCAGGGTGACCCTGGGAACTAAAAAGTAGTTAACCCCACCCAAGTCCCCCAGGGCAGACCCGGGTGGGGAACGACTTTGGGCATGAAAGGAGACAATCCCTATGCCTGATCTATCTCACCCACAATAAACTTTGTGGTGACGAGCTGAAGGGAAGGAACTGTGTGTCAAGGGACACAATGTCTTTACCAGATCTCTCGTGTTCCCATGATAAACTTTATTTCTGTGCCAATGACCTGGAGGGAAGTGACTCTGCATCAATAGTGACAATTGCTATGCCTAATCTCCCTCCCCAACGATAAACTTTATGTATGTGCTGATGACCTGGAGGGAAATGACTGCATCAAGGCAGACAACTCCTATGCTTGATCTCTCTCCCACAATAACTTCATGACAGCTGTGATGACACAGATATATAATATATGCAATGCACTTAATTGCACTTAGTCTGAGAACAATTCATTTCTGTGCTGTTGTCTACAAGGTTGATCATCTTCTGTGGTGGATGTTGGGGGGAGTGGGGGAGGGGGGAGAGGAGTTAATGAGGGGGATCATCTGGCAGTCAGGAAAGAGTATAAAATGTATATATTATATACAGTACTAACCAACTGGCTCAGAGAGAAAGTTGACAACTGTGGTGTGAGTGAGCTGGCTCAGGTCCTTCTCAATGATCATGCCTGGCACGCCCATCAACACACGAACAGGGATGGCTTCTGAATTAAAAAAATAAACATCCCAGTGAGCAAAACGTTCTTGAGCCGGCACTAGCCACAAGCAAACTGTGATCAGTGTCATACTATGGATTTTTTGCTTTTGAGGAAAATGCAGATGATTTTGATTAAAACAAAGGCTACTGACATTACTATTTTTCACCAAACAGTAATGTCAGCAACAGTGAAGGGTTTTAAAAAGTTGGATGTAACAGTTAACATCTTCTAAGACGTTGTTGCCATGCACATTTCTATGTAAATAACTTCATCCATAACAAAGTTTGGAAGCAACAAATAAATTTGCGCCCCCTGGTGTCATATTACATCCAAAGTTCACTGCAAGTGAAAAACAGGAATCAAAAGCTACTTTAGTACTTGCCTTGCTGAAGAGTGCGACCCACAAAATATGTCGACCATGGCCCCGTCCCTGCCTCTGACTTGGCACGAACTCTGACATGGTACGTGGTGTTGGGGGTCAAACCAGCAACAGTGTAGTTCATGGATGATGTCTCTGCAGTCTTGAGGAAGCGGCCGTAGTTCCCGTTATCAAGCACATCCCGAAGTTCTATGTTGTATGTCCACTTACACCATGCTCCCATGCCTGAGAAAGATGGTAAAAGGTAGTAGTTAATTTACAAGAGTTCTGATGTAAAAATTCACGAATTCTGGAGCTGTAGCTGGAAATAATTAAAGTTCTGAAAGGCAGATTGACCATGACAGTTAAAGAATAGCTCGGAGAATTTAGACACCAATCCATTCTGGAGTCACCCTTCTACTCTTTAACTGTCATGGCCTTGCTGTTTTCTGCTCTATTGTGTCATGGCTGATTTTACTGTTAATGTGGAAATAAAAGTTTAACAATGTACATTAACTCAAAATTTCAAATAATTCATCTATATAGCTATTTATCAACAAGAATGGCAAAGCCCTTCTGGCTCACATGTATGATTGATCCTATTAATAAGTCTGAACATTATGACTTTGACCTTTCTGAAATGAAAGTGTTCAAGTGTCTTAACATAAGTAAAGGGCTGACTTTGGAACCAGTGAAATTCACGTTTTCTTAAAATGTATGCATTTTCACACATTTGTCAACCCACAGTGACCTTTTACCTTTGCAAGGGGTCAACTAAATTAGTATGCATAGGTCTGGTCATCTGCTCCCTATGTGTCAAATCTGATTGAAAAGTTTGCAAAATCTATGATAAAAACTACACTTCTATCAAAAACTGGCATTTTTTTAACCTATTTTTTGATCCCTGTGACCTTGACTTTGAGAATTACTGAAATTAGTATTTTCAAAAAGGTCTCGTAACAAAGTATCCTTGGACAAAGTTTGAAGCCTGTGTCTTGAATAGTCTCCAAGAAAAAGCAAACATTAAAGTTTACCACAGACAACAGATGGATGACAGATGATGGACAGATGGCCCAATACATAAACTCACTTTTGCTATCGCACATCAGCCAAGGACTACTACTAAAACACAATACACACAACAAACGCTGCAAGCTTTTACCTTGATACTGAAGTCTGGGTGGAGGCTGCCATCGGATCTGTGCACGATTAGGAGTAAACAGAACTTCTACATCCATTGGAGTTGTAAGAGGCACTATAATAAAAAATTTTTAAAAATCACATTACACTAATGAGGAATGTCCAATTACATTAACTCATTCGAAACATGCTGCCTCCTGATACACAGCTTATCCAGAGGTGGCACGTCTCGGATGAGTTAACATTTTAAAATGAAAACATACTTTCCAGGAAACATTCCAAATTATGAAGGTGTCCACTGTACAACATATGCATGTGGTAGAATTGATCAACCATGGTACAATAGAAAATTCCTGCAGGAATCATCGTGACAAAAACGCTACCAAAAGCCAAAGGGTTAACTCTCTTAACCCCACGGCCGCATTTCCAAACTTTTGGAGGCATTGTCCAACAACTATGTACCAGTTAAGCAATCCAGACCAAAAAGGTGACTGCCAAGCGTGTAATATGCAAAGAAGTACCCAACGGAGAAAGAAACACGCATAGAAAAGACGGGTACAACACAATTTATTAATATTTTGGGTAAATACCCTTTGTTAAAATAGTCAAAGAAACAAACAGAGAGATTAGCCGCTACTTATCTTCATTGAGTTGCCACATTCCTTCTGCCAATGAAGATAAGTAGCGGCTAATCTCTCTGTTTGTTTGTTTGTCTATTTTGACAAAGGGTATTTACCCGAAATATTAATAAATTGTGTAGTACCCGTCTTTTCTAAGCGTGTTTCTTTCTCCGTTGGGTACTTCTATGTACCAGTTGTAGGAGATGGATTGATCATGATAATTGAAGGGCAGGCGCCAAGCTAACCTGGTACTACCCTTGAATTATCATGATCAATCCATCTCCTGCTGGGTTAAGATTTACAGCCAAGAGGCTGCTATGGCTATGTCAGAGGACTCAACACAGTTTCTGATGGATTAGCCTGGCAGCTTCAAGGTATCAATTTCTGCCAATATCATTGAACTATCATGGCCAGTGTTCCTGTTAACACACAGCTCTTCATCTGAGATGCACAGACATGGCAATCTGACATGCACAGACATGGCAATCTGACAAATAGAAATTGTCGTGGGGAGTTTTGCTTTAGGTCATATACACTGAAACTGAAGAAATGAAAGACAGCCAATTTTACTGTACTGACTTATTTCCTGAACGTACTTTGTTGTACTTATGTTTCAGCGGAGTCAGGCTGACTCTCACTGTAGTCAGAAAAAAATCCTACATTGAACATTGATGGTCAGTTGATCTCCCAATGTAAAGTATCAGACAGGTATGATGTTTTATCTTCAAACGGCAGGCGATTTCAGAAGGTAGTGGACATTGCTCAGATCAGAAAGGATGATAAATGATAAATGTTAATGATAAAGGATGATAAATGTTCATGTGTCCTAAAACTAGGCCAGCAATGGGACATTGTCTCAAGCAACCTGGGGAAACTTCTTATAGGTGGGGTGGTGTGCAAAAGAGCTTTTCCAGCTCTAAGCTTGTAATTTTCTCACCTGGTGTTGGCTGAGCTTTAGGGTGGAACAGATTCAGCCCGCTGAAGGACTTCTCGAAAAACAGCATAGTGTTGTGGCGAAACGCACTGAACCCTGGGTCAAACTCCTCACACCATACCGTCTTACCATTTGTCCAGATGAACGCTCCATCATAGTAAATGAGACTGGTTATACTGTCAAAGGCTCGCATGACAACATTTGGGCGAAAATCCTTTATATTGGACCCATCCAGAAAGGAAGACATGATGGTATCCACAGAAGTGTTGGCAAGAAACTTTGGAAAGAAGAGCTGGATATTGTCAAAATCTACAATAAAGGCGGAGAGGTCATTGACAGAGATGATGTGAACTGGCATGGGTTTGGCTGTACGGTGAATGAGAGACAAGTCCACCCTGTAGAGCCCGCCACCAGTACCATGCAGGGCAAAGTACAGGTACCTGTTTGCAACACATAGAAATAAATTATGAGCAAACAACGACAAAACAAATTTAAAAAACCAACACAACAATGACACAAAAACGGAGATAGACACAATCAACTATTATAAGCAAAAATGTTACTTGTGATGGTCTATGATTCTGCACCTTATGGCTCTGAGCTGTAAGATGTGAAATTACAGACTAGTACACATTTAGTGTCCAGGTCTAACGCTGTGCAGAAAAATTCTGTCTGAAAAATTCAAGCAGGAAACAAAATACACATGGATATTCTTGGCTTGACTTCGCGAACGAAGATTCTATAGGGCTTGCCCACGTCGTCTGCAGGCATTTTCGTGGCTGCGGAGGCCAATCCGGGACAGGCAGGTTCGACTGCAGTGGCTGCAGGGGAAGGTCTGGTCAGGGTTCTGAGTTACGACAACTCTGTTTTTTCTTCTGAGCCGCTTGTCCTTAAGGTTAGCTCTGCGAGAGTCCTCAAAGGAGACAGCTGCCTTGTGAATGGTGGAGCGCCAGGTGTCACGGTCCGCAGCAAGCGAAGACCACTGGCGGTGGTCGATTTGGCAGGCACTAAGTGACTTCTTGAGACCGTCTTTGTATCTCTTCTTTGGTGCCCCTCTGTCTCGGTGTCCAGTGGCGAGCTCGCCGAACAGAGTGATCTTGGGTAGGTGATGATCCTCCATCCTGGAGACGTGCCCCGCCCAGCGAAGCTGTGTCCGCAGCAGCAAAGCCTCGATGCTCACAGTTTCCACCTGTTCAAGGACCTCGACGTTGGTGACATAGTCACTCCAGTGAATGCTGAGGATGGTACGCAGGCAGCGCTGGTGAAAGCGTTCGAGGAGTCGTAGTTGGCTGCGGTAGAGGGCCCAGGACTCGGAACCGTACAGCAGGGTGGTGAGAACGACAGCTCTGTACACGCTGATCTTGGTGCCTTTTTTCAGCTGTTGATTGTGCCACACCCGCTTGAATAGTCGCCCGAAAGCACTGTTCGCTTTTGCCAGCCTGTTGTCCAGCTTGGCGTCTGACGTGATGATGCAGCCAAGGTAGGTAAACTGGTGTACAGACTTCAGTTCGGACTCGCTGATGGTGATGTGGGGAGGGCGATGCTCTTCCTTGGGTGCCGGCTGATGAAGGACCTCTGTCTTTTTCAGACTGACCTCAAGTCCAAAGAGCTGGGCAGCATCTGCGAAGCAGGACGTAATGCGCTGCAAGGCTCTCTCTGTGTGTGCAACGAGGGCAGCGTCATCAGCGAAGAGCAGCTCACAAATCAGTTGGTCTAGGGTTTTCGTGTGGGCTTGCAGTCGTCTGAGGTTGAACAGGCTGCCATCGAGACGATACCTGATGTACACTGCGTCGTCATCGTCGAGGTCCACTGTGGCCTGCTTCAACATCATGCTGAAGAAGATGGTGAAGAGGGTCGGTGCCAGCACGCAGCCTTGCTTCACGCCGTTGCGAATGGGGAATGGTTCTGAGAGGTCACTGTTTAGTCTGACCTGGCCTTGCTGGTCCTCGTGGAGCTGGACGATCATGTTGAGGAACTTTGGGGGTCAACCTAGTCGCTCCAGGATCTGCCACATACCTTGCCTGCTCACAGTGTCAAACGCTTTTGTTAGGTCGACAAACGTTACGTACAGCCCTTTGTTCTGCTCGCGGCACTTCTCCTGAAGCTGTCTCAGCACAAAGACCATGTCGGTGGTACTCCTGTTGGCTCTGAAGCCACACTGGCCCTCTGGGAGGTGGTCTTCAGCGATGGCAGGTACCAGCCGATTCAGGAGCAACCTTGCGAGAATTTTCCCGGCAATGGACAGCAGGGTAATTCCACGATAATTAGAGCAGGCAGACTTCTCTCCTTTGTTCTTGTACATGGATATTACTTGGCTGACAAAGAGTTATCAAGAACAGGAAGTTAAATTTAAATAACTGACAAAGATGTGCACACACCCATTGACTGGATCGACTTTGACGTCTGTGGGAGTTGACACCAGATTGTCAATGGCCACAAAGCACATGTCCCTGTCAAGGGGACAGTTGTAAATCTGAAACAAAAAATAGAGTGAGGGTGTGTGTGTGTGGGGGGGGGGGGGGAAGGAGGGGGGTGGGGGGGGGGTCATTCACTCTTTGGATCACTTGAAGAGCAATCTCCATAACGTAATTTTCCAAAATGATAATACATTTAAGATAAAAGAGTCATTATGCTAACCAAAAAATTGACACTGGGTTTAATTTTGTGACTCAAGCTAGACCAGAACCAGTGGCTTTTAAAAGTAACAATTAAAACCATGGAGAATCACTCTTATACAATCCACAGATCCAAATTCAAAATGCTTACCCTCTTGAGACTGGCGATGTAGACTTGATCAGCCAGCCAGTCAACAGAGATGGCTGTGGGGGAGAGGATGCTGGGATAGACGTTCTCCCGCGTGTGGTCTCCGGTGAGTGATTTGATGCTCACTTGCTCATCGCTGTCGCTCACCACTATCAGCTGTCTGCGCACATGCACGCCAATACCTATAATAATAATAAAGCAAAGGATAAAACAAGAACTTCTATTATCATAGATTGGCCGTTTTTAAAACAATCTTACCCCTTCAATAAGGAATAAAACTGTGCTAGCCAGTTTGAGATTTTGGATTTTACTGTAGTAAAAGTCAAAATTCACATACCTGCACACATTTCAGGATGTTTAGAACTTAATGTTGTCATCCCTTTTTTTTTCATCCACTTTGCATGTCGGTAGCGGTTTTAGTCACGATGATTCCTACGATGAAACCGCTACTGACACGCAAAGGGTTAATGGGATAGTGGACTTGCGCAAGAAGTTGCATTCACTGATCATTAAAGTTAGTTTGTCTGGTTTGCAAGAAGTGATATATATATATATATATATATATATATATATGACATCAATATCAAAGACGGATTAAGAAATTCAAGAAGACAAAACTGTGTACTGTACAGCTGTACAGCCAGTTCTGTTTTCAAAAGAAGCTAAATACTAAAAGTTCACAAAAGTGAACAACATTTCGTAGGTTACGTAAGTATTCAAAAAGATTAATGGATTTTGTCCAAAATTGTACTACATGTAGTAAATTAACGCCAAAAGAAGAAAAAAAAATCATGCATCCTTTACATGCTTTCTTTCATTTACCACTGAAGACAAACAGAATATAAATGTGCCCACTTCATCATCTCGTAACTAACACACAGTGAATTTATTTTCCTCCCTGCTTTCCTACCTCCCTTCTTCCAAGGACTTTGTCTAACATCAAACATTCTAAACAACACTGAGAAACCATCAACATACTGAGAAACCATCAAAATACTGTCACTCACATTTAAAGCACATACAAACAAACACACTGCACTTCTCACAGTATAGTCGTTTTTATGAAAAACACTATGAACGCAGCATTCACTGTTCTGCTGAAATATTACCATGTTATAAATAAAACAAAAATCAGTTTACTCGGAGAAATAAATATGGGAAAATAAAAGACAAATTATTTAGTCAGACTGAAAGCTGTGCTGATGTCTGAGTTTGTTATAATTCAATTTCCATTGAGAAAAAAAAAATGAGGCTATGGCTGAATATTAAACAGCTTTAAAATAAAAGTTACAAACAGTTGTAACTTGAACAGAGACTCTAACACATCTACAATGATTTTTTTTTTTTTTAGAGAAACAAAGGTTTTCTCTTCAAACTGATAAATCCTCTTGTGACAGACACCAACTGATGAAATCATGCATCAATATAATGGTATTTTTTTCTGCTTTGAATGAAAATGAGTATGAAAGGCACTCAGATGAACAGGTTATTGTTAAACTGTAAGTAAAGGAAAACTGAAAAACAAGCCCAAACAACGCACAGCAATGCTCAAAACATTCCAGTTTGAGCAGAGGAACGTGTATTAAAACTGCACACACACACACACACACACACACACACTGTCAACTGCTTGATTTGTAGTTTAAGAATAGGAACACGCTGTTTAAAAAAAAAAAAATCATTTTAGAGTGTTCAGAATGAGTAGTAGTCTAGTAATAAAAATATCTTTCCAAACAACACAATACAATCACATGACAGTGCAAACATGAGTGATTCAATGAATAAGCAGAATTCTTTGTAAAACTCCAATCACTTTGAACAACACAGAAACTTGCACATGTACATGTATTTGCAAACTGTCGATGTTACCATGACACAAATTACCTTTCACTGATCCATTTAAACTTTCAAATAAGATTTCAGCTAGGAAGAGACAGAAAAGAGAAGGCAAGAGTCAAACAACAAGCAAGGAGAGTCAGATTAACTGATTGTACAGTTGTGCTACATTGCTGATGGTATTAGGCAAGAAAAAAGAAGAACATGTTTTATGCATAATTGAGTAATGAGATCACAAAGACATGGCATACGTACACTATAAATGTGATCAGCTTCAACAAAACCACAATAAAGTAGCCGGACACGACAGCAGCTACAGCCAGAAAATGGTTGGAGTGATTTCTTTCAAAAGTGGGTTTTCAGCATTTCTGAGTTCTGCGGTCTTCAAATTCTAACATATCAAACGCTGTAAGCATGACTCTACCTCTAAATTAGTGGAAAATGTTATTTCAGTCACCTACACTGGCATGCTTACTGCTGCCTGAAAAAAAATGTTCAAGTCGGATTTCTCTTTGAACTTGTTTAATGTGTTCGGCAGTATGTATGCCCATGTGCATGTGGAGAGGCGGGAGGGGCTCTAAAAGGCCACCATCCAGAAACAACACTTTAAATGTTAATTACTCTGGAACACACTAGCATACAATTAAACATATCTTTTTTTCTGAAGATTCTATTGACATACCGCTCAAAATACCCCCAAATACACTTTGTCCTAGTTTTGTCAGAGAGGGTCCCACACTTTCTGCTGATCTGACATTCTGGACCATACAGCTGCAACCGGTAAGATCCAAAACCACAGGCCAACACACATAATGGTCATTTTGTACTAGTACCGAGTAGTACTGTATACACCAGTCAAACAATGAGTATTAAGGCTTAGGCGAGGGATGGTGCTGCTTTCTTATTTAACTATACATCCATGAATACTGATTTTATTGAGGCAAGTAACAGTAGATAACTAGAATGGTCACGAAGCTTGACAACCAGACCATGAGATTTTGTGCATCTACACTGGTTAACTCCTTCCATTCGCTGCACTGATCAGCGCTGTGAATCGAAGGGACAAACAGTGTGGTGCCGACCAGTACATTATGATGCTGCAGCTATGACAATGGAGGAAGTACATCTGTGTGTTTTTTTCTTCTTTTCAAGCACTTAGGAAACACCGTGCATCAAGTTGGGTTGGGAGACCTATTGACGCTTCCATCTTGGTTTCCCTTATACTGGCGCGTAAAAATGAAAATAAACCATAGTGCAGCCGCTATACTTCTTTTGGCACGTGCCAAAAGAAGTGACTGCACTAAGGTTTATTTTCATTTTTTCTTTTATTGTTTTCTTTTATATTTTATCCAACCTACTTTGTCCTGCTATGATAGAGTAGGGGTGGGAATGACCCTCATTTGCTCTGATGGGCAGGTGTAAACAAAAACAAAAACAACCAAAAAACCCACACACACACAAAAACAACAACAAACAGCTGCAAAACAAGCAGTCCGGTAGGCTTATATGAGGCGCACATGAAGATCACAGCCACAGCCACCCCTAAGCCAACATAGCAATGGTGCAGCCTTTAACCCCCCCCCCCCCCCCAACCCCTTCCCCCACACATATACACCGAGAAAAGAACAGAGCAGGGTCACACTCTTCTCTTCACCCCCCTCCTCTATACTAAACAAAAAGAGCCGAGTTAACTCCAGGCCCCCATCCTGTCTAGTCTTGTAATTTAAAGCCAAATCTGCCTGACATTTGCACAATTGGTATATTTCATCTGGCCTAAAGGGATAATGATGAAGATGGGCCGTGTTATTATCAGTCAGGGGGACTGCCACCAGCTGTGGCTCCTGTTGACCCGCTATTGTCAAAGCTGATGGCGACCATGCGCGCAAATACTTCGGGCCAATGTCGGCCACAGTTGGCATTCGAAAGCGCGGGCCAGCTGCGACCGATGTCGACGCGAAGACATTTCGCGTACTTGGGCATTGACGGGCTGTACACAACACACCTACATTATAATTTATTGCATATACATTCGTACGTGTTAACCTCAAATAACAAGCACCATCAAAACTGATGCACGTTTGGCGCTGATCCAGATCAAGAATCAGCAAAGGTTCTCATGAGCCCACACGGTTGCACAGGCTAATGTGAAACTATGCTTCTTGCAGATAGACGGAGAAAATGAGCCATTGTACATGCAGCAGTTATTTACTGGGTTTGTTTCTGTGTACCGAGAAATGAAATGCATCGTATGTTTACACATTCCCGCGGTTGTAAATGTCAGTCAGTGACCACAACAAAAGTCTACAAGAAAAGCCGTGGGCACCTGTGTAGAACCCAGTCACGTTAGTGATTGTCTCCCTCGATTCGGTACCGCTGAATCCAGCACGTTAGCGGGTCGTGAGAGACAACTAATGTGGAATTCAGTCTGCCACAGTCGCACCGTGTCAGTGTGGACGCAAGACATCAGTGATAATTATACCCAGTGTCCTTCCTAAACTACCTCCCCCCCCCCTCCTCCCCCACTCCCGTCCATCCCTACAACTGCTGTCCACATGATAAGTTATTGTGACGCTCAGGCTCAAGCAGATGAGAGAATGCCTAGATGTTTTACGATTTGTTCATAATTATGCAGGTTACCACCCAAGCTGGTTTCACTGCCGGCAGGTTTCCAAGTCCTAAATCAGTTTGAACTCAGCCCGAGTGTAGATGTGGTTTAATGCACATTCGGATTTACCAATTGATTTTTGTTTTTGCTGTCAGAGCATTTAAGTCAGAAAGTCAGTTTGAGTGACCAACATTTTGCTTTTCCTGTCTGTGCATGCAGGTCAGAAAGTTCGAAACTTTTTACGCTGTATAAAATGTTATCTGAAAATTGAAATGTGTGTAATAAGCTCAACATCAAAAAAACAAACAAAAAACCCCAACAACAACAACAACAAAACACTCTGTTTTTAAACGCACCCCATTAAAAATGCATGAGATATAGAGTTTCATATCCATCTGCGGCTACAGGAGTTCATTCGAATAATATATATTATGCATTTTGGCTGTTTCTAAAATGGAGAGGACCATCAGGACTCATACGTAAAGTATAGCCTAAAGGTTTCTTAGACTGATCGGAAAGCATGAGCATTGGACGCGAAGAGTCAAGAAAGTTTCATGTAAGGTCATGTTCTGTCCTCCACACATATGCTTTGCCAGAGACCACGAATTTCTCCACCAAGCGATTATAGAAGAATTGTCTCCTTGACCTATAATATATAATTTTTAAACCTTCCTGTCACCTTTGAATGCTGGGCGCCGATATGTGTGGATGAGTTTCTTCCCAATCAGGGGACATTCCATTCTGTATGAAGATGTCCATATATTTTCATTTTCCACTGTAATGTAGGGCTGTGATACATTCATCTGGCACAGGCTATTTTCAGAACACTGCGGCTGCACTGTACGGCGCACCGACTGGGCGTCGTTTCGCTAGCCAGACCACACGTTCAACCAGTCATTTTGTTTAACACGCCGAGTCCTGTGATTACTGTTCCGAACGTTTCGAGTTGTCCTCTGAAGACTACATTAGGAGACTATTTGTATTGGTAATTCAAGGGTGGTGGCGCCAAGCTACTCCTGCAACACCCTTGAACTATCATGGTATCACGGTATAATCTAATCTTATAGTGTGTCAGGGCTGAATGGGTTAATTTATTCGAGAGATAAATCCGCGTATACATCAGAGTGAAGCACGTCTCGACTGTTAAGCATCGAAGCCTGATCCTTAGTTTAGATGGGACATTGGTTTTCGTGAGTCCCTGCCAGAGTAGCTGCTCGGGAAAATCTATGCCCCTTGCAGACGAAAGGCCCTGGCTAAGGGACTGTCCCAAAAGACATCGTAAGCGCACCCGAGACCGGACAACCCTGGCAGGAACGATACTCGTCTCTCTCTGTCTCAATAATATAGATGAACTTTTTTAGCAAATCGAATGATTGACGTAGGCAGAAAGCACAGATGCTCACATCTCCCCAGTCCACAGGGGTTCACGGAAATATTTATGCGGCTTGCAAGAGCCAGGGATTCTCTCTTCTCCTCAGCCCACATGGCTTAAAGTGTATGTATATATATATATATATATATATATATATATATATATCGAAGTTCCTTGTACATGGAAAGTTCCAACCACCAGACCACACAGGAGACTATAATAGTTAACATTAGGCAAGTCCTGCAGACGTGATAGCTTCTAAATTCTACAAGAAACGACAAATCGCTGTCAAGGGCCTGCCGCCTGTCTTGTATTTTAGGGATCTTTTGGGACCCTGTTCAATGGTTCTGCTAGACTCATTTTCCTTGTTTTGGAAACAACGAACACTGCCTCCCAGTAAGCACAAGGTACTGGGCGGGGCCGACGTCGGCCGTAGCTGGCCCGCGCACAGCCGTGCGCGGGTCGACTACGGCCAACGTCTGCCCGAGTCACTGTACTGAGGTAACACGCTCTGTTTTGATAGATGCATTATATCCGCGCGAAAAGAAGCGAGATTGAGCTCTTTCTTATATCATTCTTTTCTCAGTGACTCTAGGATGGCTGGCAGGCGGGATGGATGAATGGATGGATAGATCGACTGACTGACTGACTGACTAACTGATTGGTCGATCAATTGATTGAATGCCTGATTCCTTCGTTTATTCAACAAGACCAAAAGGTTTGACTGCCAGTGCTTGTAATGTTGCCGGCAATACAATCTGGACCCCATTTAGAGGACCTAGATATGAATTTCCATGCATCAAGGGACTGGGAATCCAGTGAATATGTGATACGCCACGTTTGGGTGGCTTTCATATTCATTGCTTCCAGTCACTTACTTATCTGTGTGTGTGTGTGTGTGTGTGTGTGTGTGTGTGTGTGTGTGTGTGTGTGTGTGTGTGTGTGTGTGTGTTTTGACCAAACTAGATCTATGATGATCATTGGTCGATAATGCTCAATTCTCTCCCCTGACAGTGCTTTTTCCTACTTACTTTGTAGTTTCTTCACTTATTCATTCCTACGAGAGATAACGGCACCCAATTCATTACCTTACGTTCGCCTGCAACTTAGGAATCTTTTGAGAAACCGTGGATATACTTTCAATAAAAGTCTGGTCTTCATAAATTTTTTCTCTCTCTCCTCTCTCTACCACCTACCCCCCCCCCCCCCACCCACCCCCACCCCCCTCCGCGCTTTTGTCCCTAAAAACGAAAAAAAAAAAAAAAAAAAAAAAAGCTCTCTTTTGCTCGAAAATCGACCATTATAAACATTTCACGAAGTGCACATCTATCAAGATAATTTCCGCGGGAACGGGGCATTTACTCTTACTCCACTGCCTTTATTTGGTTATTGGGCTAACTCTTTTGTGCCTGACTGAATGAACGACCCTTTCTTGGGTCAGAAGGGGACACCAGAAGAAAAAAAAAGAAAAGAAAAAAAAAAAAAAAAAAAAAAAAGGAAGCACTATTCATTCTCATCAACATTACTATAGTTATTGCAGAACCTCTTGCGACATTCACATACGGGAAGAAGAATCAACGGTGATACGCGGTCAACCGAAGGGCTGACGCCGACCGCCGCTGGCCCGCGCACGGCAGTGCGCGGGCTAGCGGCGGCCGATGTCTGCCCGAGGACCTTTTCCTTACTGGGTTGCCAATGTTTAGTGCCAGTCGCAGCTAGGAGCTGTAAAAAAAAGTGTGTACATGTTGCTGCTTGTGAGGTGGTGCGTTGTGTTTACGTCTGCGGATACGTCCCTGCTCCTCATATGTGCTGATCTGTGATTTTGGACCTCACCGCCCACAGCCGTTGGGTCCAAAGTCACAGACCAGCATACAAATGGCGGCAGTCACCAAGGGTTGACTAGTTGAGCCAGGGACAGATACGTCAACCTGTAAATCGAGTGTTTGAAACAAGTACCTACCTTGAAAGCTAATGCCCTTGAAGCTCACAGAAATGAACTCCCTTTGAAATGCAATATGGTCGCCGTAAGATATATGTTTCTGCTACCAAAATCATCCATTTTAACTTTCATACTTTCTGCTTTGAACAATTAAATATAGCTTTTTCATGTTAGACCGTAAAAGGCGCGATGCGTATGAACAGTCGCAGACTCGCATTGTTCCTATCAAGCTGAGAAAATGGAGTAGATCTAGATCATTGCCAGCAAGAGGCATATCTTCTCAAGAGCCCCTGCAGCCTGCAGGGGCTCTTGAGAGTCTATGCCTCTTGCTGATGGATCAGGTTGTACGGACGAATGTGTATGATGTAAAAGGTCTTTGACATGATATATCGCCGCCGTTCTCCAAAACACGGTTCTTACTTCTACGTGTGATGTTCGATTCCGAAGGAAAAGATGTAGGATGATGAAAGAGTGTTGTTATATCAAAGGTTTGATAGGTAAATGGACCTGTTACGTTTGTGGTTGTGTTATTCCTTTTTAGGGTATGTGTGTGCCGATCATAGGAAATATCCGATGTTCAGTTGAGTTATTTTGGATAAGAATCACGTAACTTTTAGCATGATTCGTTTTCTTTTGCATGGAGAATTGCAATCGATTTTTGTGTGTAGCTAGAATATTGCATATTTCGCTACATTGTTGCAAAGTGTTCTGGAAGGGGCGCGATTGTTCTAGTGACCTCAAATGACGTCAAAGTTTTGTAGTACACAAAATTTACGGAATGCGCCTAGATGTTAGTGGAAGACTGTAGATAGATCTAGAGTGTTCTTTTCAATGAATATTAATGAGTTTTTGTTACGTTTTCTTCTCTGACTGGTTGAGTTGTGTAATTTGCAGGATTGTTCTGTAAGTCTGTAATAGTAAAAAAGAGGGTGTTAGGAAATATGTGCATGCATTGTATGGGAGGTGCACTGTATCAAAATTGTGGATGCATTGTATGAGACAGTGTACCAAAGTGTGGATGCATTGTGCTGATATTGCATCGTGAGAATAAATTGATTGATTGATTGTACTTTGCTTAACGTCCCGACAGCAACAAGGCTTTCTCAGGACGTGCCTGCACTGCTTGTAAAAAAAAATAAATAAACAGAACATTGAATGTATGTCGCCAGCCGGTCAAATACGTTAAATAAACCTAACACATGGGGCTAAATAAAGCTAAGACCATTTAGCAACACACATCCAATATCAAGAGCTACAGGCAGTGCAGACAGTAGGGAGAGTTTTAAATAGGCAAATACAGGTGAATGGACCTCGGGTAGACAGAAACACATGCCCCAGAATAGAGAGAAAACCCACCCTGTGGGGCTGACCAGGGTGACCCTGGGAACTAAAAAATACCTAACCCCACCCAAGTCCCCCAGGGCAGACCCGGGTGGGGTATCGTGAGAATAAAGTACCGTTGGAACGTTACTCCAGTGTGGTCTACAACCTTGTGCCACGTATGACGAGTTGCAACTGATTGAGGTTTCTTTATAAAGAACCCAACGCAAGTGTGTGTGGTGTGATTGCATCATAGTTTACTACGACAACGACTACCACGTAACAAGACCTATGTAGGGTGTTTTGGTTAGTGACCTAATCCGACCAGACGACAGTCCAGTAGATCAAGTCAAGCCAAACTCATCTGCATTTTTTCTATAGTTTGCTTATGTTGATATTAATTATGCTTATGGTATATTTTGATGGTAATTACTATTTATACTGTATCCGTCGATAGTCAGCAGAAATTTGTTGGGGTACACGGATCGTCCTAAACTTTTGTCAGTTGTACACACGGTTCCATAATTAGAGAAGCACCAGCAGGATATGCCAACACAGCTTGTATCTGTCAAACATCACCTCCCCCCCCCCCCCCCCCCCCCCCACCACCCTTGCAGAACGACTTTCTGGTGACCAGAATTCTGGCATCCAGCTTTCGCGCGCTTATTTCAACGGTTTTCGAAAAGTTGTACTCACACAATTCCAAGAAGATGCACGAGGGACTCGTACACACAATATCAGCATCGTCTATTGTAGACTGTTTGGAACTGAGCAAGGATGCGTAAATCTTCAGCATCGAATGTTTAACACAAAATTAATCAAAAGTGCTCTGTGTTTTCTCCCCCGAGCATTATGGAGGCATGAGAAACTTTAATTTCTTGAAACCAATTCATGGCCATCTTATCAACACCCACAACCTCCTTCCCAACCGCCCCCCCCCCCCCCCCCCCCCTCCGGCCGCTTATCACCCCGTCGTGCGTCTTTTGCTCTAAAAATTGCTTACTTTTCTTCAAAGCCCCTGAAAATCTCTTAAGCCCTTTACAATCACACAAACCGATCGTTTCCGAGCCAACCAATGCCGGAGGATCCTTGAGACCCATAGCAGTACCGCAGACAGCCTCTTTATCTGCAAGAGGCATATATTCTCATAAGCCCCTGCAGTTGCAGGGGCTCATGAGAATTTATACCTCTTGTTGGGACGGCCCAGGGACATTTACTAACATCTATGCTACTTAGAAGAAGTAAGTCAGGGACGATTAAGTCTGTGACTGAACTTATCCATCTCACCCTATGTAATTCCCTTCGATTCTCATTCTATCATGAACATCCATCACCTCCTACATATGTGAATACAGATCTCCGCAAATGTGAATAGGTCCAGGAAATAAACTACATCTCAACCCATCGGCAAGAGGTTGGTTGGTTAGTTCGGGTTTAACGTCCACAGCACCGAGGTGATCATGGACGGCCCTGACGGGCGGGCTATGGGGGACAGGGAAATCTATTGCCTATGGAGTACTACCTGAACACTGATCAACTCAGGCGCACTCCAAATGTGCCACTTTGATTTACCAGGACCTTTCAACGAAAATGCTATTGAACAAATCCGTTTTTTCTCCCTGGATATCGGCAAGAGGTAGGCAGGCTCTGTACTTATTGCAGCTGGCTGGACCTGGCAGGAGGAACCAATCCGTCAACGTCCCGATTTCTAAAGTACTTAGGTGGTAATTACACACATAGCCCAACACCAGTTACCCGCAGCAACTTTCTACATAAAGAAATAACAGCCAGTGTACCACAGAACATATATTGGTTTAATATAACACAATAATAATAATAATAATAATAATAATAATAATAATAATAATAATAATAATAATAATAATAATTATTATTATTATAATAATAAAGAAATGACAGTTCATTGTAAGAAACTTTTACAGCTCGTCTTAACTGGATTAATTACATCGAAGACTGTTTCAGGGGCACAGCTTGTTTAATTACGATGTATGCAACTCTGCTCACAGTTTATATTTCTTTGAGTTCGCGTTGCAGTTGTGCACACATCATTTTAAATTGGACGAAACACAAATAGACTCTCTGTAAACCACATGACATGACTTGGCGCGCTGTGAAACTCGAGCGTTTTGTCCGTTTTGACTTCTCACACCTGACGAAGTATGTAAATGTAGGGTCACAAACAATCAATAAGAACCGCTGAGTCACTTCAATGTTGATGCATTCCACGTCCGTGATCAAAGCTGGCGTCTCGGGGATCAAGACCCAAGCCTTGAAACAGTGAGTTCTGCCCGTGCATATGCAAAGGGTATTGATCTATTCCTCTAGTTAGGTCCTATGTTAAGTCTATGCGGATGAAACGAAGTGTGTCCCGGTTTGGATCTACTACTATCCCGGGACCACCATACAACAGCGAGCCCCTCACAATGTGTGCGCTGGTCAGTGATTCTGGACTTACGGCCCGATAGCCGTATTCCTTTACCGTCCAAAATCACAGACCAAACAATTTCTATATTATATGCAGCTGAAAGAGACGCGAGTCATTATGTCAAGCAGGCAGCTATGGACTGGAATATAATATATTCTAGGCCATTCCGAGTGCGCGAAGACCATCGGTCCGACGTCGGCCCGATGGCCTTTTGCACATTGGGTTGCTGCCTGCTTGACATCATAATGATCCTCAGTGAGGACTCGATTACGTTTACGTCACTTCGACGAGGCCATCATACTTTACATGCATGTATTTTGTCAATAATAATATTGGTATGTGATTTTAGACCTTATGACACTTGGCTGTAAGGTAAAGAGTCGCTGACCAGCACACTATACGCAAAAATACGATGTCATCAAGAAGCCATCTGGAAGTTATAATGCACCATATTATGGTCTTATTGCTAGTCCATGCACATTTACATTTATCAGATAGAGTAAGCTATATAAATTTCTGCCCGATTCGTTAAGCTATAAATTTAGTTAATTGCAATTTGATGCTTGCCACAGCTGGAGATTTAAAAAAAAGTTCGGCACGGATGCTGGTTTTTTTTCCTTCTTTCCAACCGTCCTGTGTTATAACTCATAAACATTCCACAGTCAGTCACCTGTGCGTCTCTCATCCTACACCTTATATCTGCGACTGAGTGTGCCCCGGGGGTAAGCGTGTCCCTGTCTGTTACAGCAAAAGCTCAATACTACGTTCAAGTTTGTACGATAGCTGAAAGTTTGAGCCAGATTAGCTTGCCACGGCCAGTCCAGACACCAAGCTATTCAAGCACTAACGATGAGTTATCATCGTCATGCCATATTGCAGTTAACTCATTCGAGACGCGCCGCATCCGGATGCGACCCGTCCTGTAATGACTTAACAAAAGAGTTAATTTGTCTATTTTCTCCCATCATAAATGAAAATGCGAGGCAAACAAAATTTCTTTAACGTTTCCAGCCGTCTTTTGAGCTTGAAAGAACAAAACCTGAGGCGTTTCTTCTCTTCTTAAAACAAAAGAGCGACATGGAAAGAAAACCAATCTGAAGCAACAAAAGAGGCTTAGGCCCAGTCACGATTCGTGTTTGTGGCCCCATACGGATACCTTGGCTAACAGCCTACTTGATCCCTTGCAATGTGCACAACATCACGTTCGTGTTGATTTTTGACTGATAACAAATTACAGCCGTGAAACCATGTTTCGATATTTAAACAGGTTTCAATTAAAGTAATATAATAATTATTCCTGTTATTGCCATCACTGCAATCGCAATAATATCAAAATTAACGTCGTCCTCGGTAGTAGCATAAAACAAGCCTACAACAAGAATGACAAAGCCCTCAAGGCTCATGTGCATGACCGATCCACATTATTAATTACCTTTGTGACCGTGACCTTCCAACAGGTCACTAAAATAAGCAAGTGCTCACGTGTTCTAACATAACATAAGGAAGTGTTTGGCATTTGTACCCGCAAAATCCATCTTTTCTAAAAATGCGTAAATTGTTCACTTTTGTCAACCTCCCATGATCCTTGACCTTTATGAGTACCGGTAGTGAACCAAATTAGTACACATAGAAATGTCTTATCATCAGCTACCTTTCTGCTAAACTTGGTTTTAAAGTTTTGCAAAAATACTGAGAAGACCAAAAATAATACAAAGAAATAGACATTTTCACAAAAATTTGCTGATCTCTTGTGACCTTTGACCTTTTCAAGAGGCATATGTTAGCATTCATAGAAAGGTCTTACTATCAGGTATCTCTGTACCATGCTTGGGTTTGAGGTTGTAATTAGTATTTGAGAGAAAAAAAAAAAAAAACACCATCTTTTGTCAAAATACGGCTATTTGTCACCCATTTCCTGATCTCTTGTGACCCTTGACCTTTCCATGGGCCAACCAAATTAGTATGCATAGAAAGGTCTTACCACCAGGTATCTTTGTACCAAGTTTGGGTTTCAAGTTGTGAATAGTGTTTGAGACAAAATCAATTATGTCAAAATATGGCAATATTTATTAACCTATTTCCTCATCCCTGTGACCTTGACCTTTAAGGGAGGTCACTCAAATTGGTATGTTTAGAAAGGTAATACTACCACAAAGTATCCTTGGGCCAAGTTTGAAGACTGTGACCACTGGCACAGAATATAAACTCACTTTTGCTTCACACGTGAGTCAAAAATCTAAATATATTATTATACCAATGTGTAAAATAAAAATGTTAACCCCCTTGTGCATGCCGCCCCCCGGTACCGTTTACTGAACCGGGGGCTGCAAATACAAGCGGGTTAAGCTCACTTATCAGATTAGATTATCTCACCTTTAATGGTCTTTCCCGGCGACTCAGTGGTGACGGTATCGGGCACGCTGGCCGAATCCAGTATGTTGCTTTTGATGACCTTGTTTTCCGCTCCCAGCACCAAATACGGGGTCTCACTCGCCGACACTGGCACAAATAAACACAACAAACAACAGTAAGCAGCTATGATAATATAAGGTAGAATGAAGAACACACAGAAAATGTGTCCATTCTAATTTTGTCTTGATATGTTGTTTGATTCAGATATTATGCTCTATTTGACAACTGCACTAAATGAAACTTTCTCGCGGTTGATCATTCTACTGCTTTATCGTTGTTTGCTCTAGGCCATAAGGTACAAATCACAGATCAACACACGCATGTCCTTGTGCAGGTAAATACAACATAATATTTCTGTTCTTGTGGTTATTTATGAAGGAATCACGACAAAAACCGCTACCGACAGCCACAGGGTTAACATTTTTGTAATTGCCGGTACATGAATATTGACTGTTGTCGCTAAATATTTCCTACCCTTGAAGACATTATTGTTTCAAGCTGATGTGACTGAGAAATCAATGTAGCGCAATTGGCTTTGGAAGACACAAAGACATGGACTACATCCTGGAATGCCAAACCACGAAGCCGAAATTGATGTTTATCTGTCTACCGATGAAGAGCTAACGGCAAGTAATAAGATAAAAGCAACCATGTCTGACACGAATCACAAAGTCCGCTCTTTGTGATCGCTGAGTGAATACAAATTGTCTGCGGATGCGCATTTTAACATCAGACCCGTCCCATTAATGCAGTGGCATATTCATCCATGATCACCAACCGTCGCAAGCAACAGGCGCATACCCTCCTGAGTCCCTGCCTCATACATGAACCCGTCAGAATCTATGCTTATTTGGTGACGGTTGGTCATCAGATGTCCCCAGAAGGCCACATGAGGTTCCGAATTTACGTGTGCTGCTCTGTAATTTTGGACATTACGGCTCTTTGTCGTAATGTCCAAAGTTACAGACCAGCACACTCTAATTTTGGGGGCCGAGGGAAAGGTGGGTGTGGAGTATAGTAACCCATGCTGGTTTTGTTTGCTATGGAATACTGCATTATGTTGCAGGCTGTACGAGTATGAATGCATTGCTACTAGGATAACTACCATTACATTGGAGCAGACAAGATCATGCCGAAATACTGGGAATGTTATTAGACAGTTATTACGCAGAAATATGACACAACATTCATGCCTGTGTTAAAACTGTGTTATATGTAATAACATTCATCCTGCTAACATTAATCTTAACATGCAGTGCCACAGTGCAGGAATTAATTTAAAGGTATTTTATTTCTTCAATAAGTAGCATTCTGCACCTTAAAAATCCAAGCAGTTCCACACAAAAACATTTGTTCTGGCAGTAAACTCCATTACAGCTTAGCTACCTAGAGATGTGTACTAGCCTGTGATTTTAGTCCAAGGTTTCAGTTGCACATCATCAATTTTACTCCAACCCATCGAGCAAAATATATATGTAGAAACTTTCGTCAGAAATGGAAATAATGTTTTGCGTTCTACCGTCACCACTCGCCATGTGATATAACGCTCTATGACTATTTGTAATAAAGCAAATTCAGCCGTTAACTCATTCGAGATCTGCCACATAAAGCCACATATCCGACAAATGAAGCAGGTCGAATTCAAGACGCCCCGCGTCAATAACTGCGGAGGTGACGTACAGCGGCGTTGCCGCCGGCAACTAAAACACGACACTTTTGCAGCTGTTGATGCGGTGCCCCTTGAATGAGTTAATTGTGAGTACTGTCCGCAAAACATGGCTATAATTGATGGCAGCTTATAATGTACGACAAAAACAACAATTAAATTATGTGAAGGTTTACTTCTGCGTCGATGGAACAATATTTGTATGCAGCATGAATAAACAACATTACTAGTTTGTGAATAGGAACGTCAGGCCGTAAGGTCCAAACTCACAGACTGGCACAAGTATCGTTACTCGTTTATTGCAAAAACATTCTTTATAACTATCACGTAGTCAATTAACCCATTTAACCCGCCCTTACTTAAGGACCACGTATTTGTTGAAAGATAGGGATCTGTTGAAGGATAGGGATCGAAGGTAGTGCAGGCGTTGCGGCTAAATGGGTTAACACTAAAATCAGCAACCCTATATAATTTACTTGTTTGACTATTTATATTCTGTTTTTGGAACAAGTGTGCATAAACTATTCACCATATTAAAAAAGCCTCATTTAAGTCAAATGATTACTGATAGATATGCATAAATACTGAAGAAAATACCTGTTTAAGGAAAATGCATCCGTAAAAAAGGTAAACAACCAAATTTAGATGGCGTAAAATAGCGAATTTGGAGGAAAAAAAGTGGCTACAATGTGAAACTAATGCTGGGCCGGGGAAAAGGAAAAGAACGTTAAAACGCAATCTAAATGCAAGGCATGGCAGTACATATATAGGGGGAGGTGCTACATACACATTTGATGAACGAACAATGTAATAATGACGACAACGAGGGGAAATGGAGGGCGCGTACAGCACACACACACACACACACACACACACACACACACACACACACACACACACACACACACACACACACACACACACACACACACACACACTTACGCACACCATATTAACTGCGCGCACAAACACACACACACACTCACACAAACATACACCTACGCACATAATTTTAACCGCAGGCGTCAAAACCTTTGTCTTACCCTAGAAAATTCGATTCCGTTTGTTTTCACAACAACCCGCAAATCACGGCTGCTTTTCCAACAACAGGAAAAACATAGTCCATCAGACCAGTCCCTTACGCCATTTGCGAGAGGCACAGAATCTCATGAGCCCCTGCAGTCGCAGGGGCTCATGAAAATCTATGCCTCTTGCTAACAGTGATTGAGGAACATTTCTGAAATCTCTAATACACAGAGGAAGGTATTAGGGGTTTAAGCGTGTGACTCGCTCGCAGACGCAGGACTCATTTTCTGCACAAACATCCTAAAGTATTGTCTTCATGTCCAACAGAGAATGTCGACAACCTGCGGGAGGATATAGACCCTCCTAAGCCCCTGCAAGTTTCGGGGGCTTAAGAGAAAAAACTTGGCTTCTTCCTGACTCAGTGCAGCCCAACGTGAAATGAACAGCAGAAGTCAAAATCCTTGGCGTATAAAGGGCCTGGTGTGAAAGTAGGACTAATTTTTCTGCAGGTCTGTGATTTTGGACCTATGGCTATAAGCCGTAAGGTCCAAAATCACAAATCAGCACGTGTTTATATTTGGTGATCTAGTTTCAATCCGTATTTCTCGCGTGGAGGTGGTCCGTAGAGATTCAGTGTATTTATGGTGGTTCTGACTTCATACCTGGCAGGTATCAAACTACAATACAGGATCTCCCTCCGCAAGCTCTTGGCTTTATCAGGGATGGAATACAATTTTGACACTTCCATACCGAAGGTCCGATGACCTCTGGTAGCGGGGAGAACAGACCCAAATGTGTGCTGGTTTGTGGTATTTTTAAATATGTAGCATTTTTTAATCTGTCATTTTAGACAATAATGCTTGACAGCGGCAGGGTCTACAATCATAGATCAGCCCACATGTGATGTAGGCCTTTAACCAATTAAGCACAAAGGTATGCCACCTCATGGTCACTGCATGTTTATGTCCCTTATACCGTCATTCACCTGATTTTCGACAGAGAACATGACGATCTGTCAGTTGTTGAGTTTGCTGTGGTATTTGGCGGATTTTCTCCCCTTTGATTTTTAATGAGTTTTGCTCCCTTCGCCCAGAAGGTGCGCTGCCTGTTCGGCTGATTTGCTCCCCTTTGAAAGAGTTTGCTCCTCTTCAAATAATCACCCAACTCTGCAGGTGAAAACGGAGCAGCAAAGTGGAAAAGGTGAGGTGTTTACAACTCCCGTAAAAGAATTACGTCAGCGTCAGGGAGCTGAGAGGTGCACAAGTCACAACATAGTCGTAGGCGTACAACCCAAATATCTCCTCAATCCGAAGGACATAAATACAGATTTAAATTGCTCTTGAGATCCACTTGATCAAAAGGCATATATTCTCACGAGGTCCTGCTACCTATGCCTCGGCGATAACTACGCAATCCGGATACGCGGCACAGCGTAATCATTGACATACCACCCAAATATCTCTTCGATCCAAAGAACTCATATGTTGATTAAATAGTTCAGCAATAGGCATAGATCCTCACGAGCCCCTGCTTCAGCAGGGTCTCATGAGGATCTATGCCTATTGCAGACGGATGCAAAAGTCACAACATAGTGATAAACATACAACCAAATGCATCCTCAATCTGAGTCCACCAGATGCACATCAATTGGTTCGTGCAGAGGCGCGTGAGGATCTATGTTTCTTGTAGATGGGAAGGATCCACTTCTAAAGTTTGGCAGGTAAGAAGCATATGAGTATCAGGTGCGCTGGAAAGCTATCGACTTGCGAAGGTGCAAATTTTAAACACTCTTACCGGCTATGTCAATAAGCTTCGCCTCTAGGCAGTCTGCAGTCCAGAAGCTGTTATCTGCAGGAGGAGTAGATTCTCATAACCCTGCAACCTGCCAGAGTTCGTGAGAATGTACACCTACAGCTGGTGTGGAGCTTCAACATTTCCATCAGTGCTTCCAAGACGAAAGGAGCCGAGGGTGTTTAGATGTTGTACACTTAGCGGAACATTTTCGCGTACTGGTCCATTTCGGTGCATTAACGTGGAATACTTGCTAGCGAAGGAACGGAAACAAACAGTTACGGAGCGATGGTAATTTACTGTACATTTGTGAGACGTACACACTGACTTTGTTTGCGCAAGAATACTGTCCACAAGGTCTGGACAGTAAGAGAAAAAAAAGAGTTTCGTTGTGCCCAATCAAGACATTTCTAAAGCGTATAATTTATAAGTATGTGCCCCGGCGCTAATAAAAATACTTGGGTAGAAACGCAGCAGACGGCAGAATGTAGGACAATGAGATCACAGGGGGAACTACAAGTGTAAGGAATCCCCAACTCGGCCTGTAGTTAAATCAGTCCACAAATCTACTATGTAACAAACAGAACACATAAACCAAAACATTAAACGTGTAGGGCTTAACGTTTTTTGCCACCACGAAGGTGATTTCAAAGACGTGGCACCAAATAAACAAGAGAGAGAGAGAGAGAGAGAGAGAGAGAGAGAGAGAGAGAGAGAGAGAGAGAGAGAGAGAGAGAGAGAGAGCGAGCGTGGGTTACCTGACGAAAAAATATTTACCGCAACTTTCTTTTGTAAAGCTAAAAAGATGGCCTTAATATATCAAGCATCTAATTTGTTTTCGTATTTCTGAATTCTTGAAGGCCTCGCACAAAAATGACACGCTTGAAACTAGGAAAGGAAAAGAAAGGAAGATTAATTTTGTAATTTACATATGACCTTTACGTCAAAACAAAAAAAGTGTTAACTTTTTATTTCACCTACGCATGTCATAATGACTGCAGCCATATGCTTGAGAGGAAGAGAATTGGACCACGTCTAATACAAAAAGTAAGTCAGGTCGTCATGATCTTTCGATCATAAACTCCCAGAACTAAACGACTACCATTCTCTCGAATGGACGCCATTTAGTTTTGGGAGTTTTATGAGGTAATCCTGGCGTTTTATCAAAAATGCGCATGAAAGAGTAATGTACTCGTGAATGTAACGTCTAGAAAAGCAGCAGATGCCAGCAGGTATAATTAGCTGAAATTGCGTTGCTACATTTTCTCAAACGAGGAACCTGGATTAAGTAAATTATACTGGTTGACTTTCTTATAAAAATAAATTAAAAAAACCCACACCAAACACTTAACCAAAAGACGCCGGAAAAATGTGTTGATACTTTTAGCAAACCTCCCCCCCCCCCCCACCCCCCCAAAAAAAGGCCTATAAAAGAAACAATTTGTACAGGCTCAGTAAGTAAAAGGTCAGCGGCCGACATCGGTCACTGCTGACCCGCGCACGGCTGTGCACGGGCCAACGTCGGTTCCACTGACCTCTTGCTCACTGGGTCAGTGCACACAAATCAATAATGTTGACTTCTTTTTCAGCCACCGAATCCGTAAACTGAGTACGACTATTATAGAAATTACATCAAATTTGGCGAAGTACACTCGGATTTCCCATCCCAACAATACTCGTAATGGTACGGCGCTGTACTCGTGCCAGAATACAATTTGGTAAAAATGCACTCTGTCCCATATCCGGCTGCTTTCATCTCCAAGAGGCATAGATTCTCACGAGCCCCTACAGTTGCAGGGGCTCGTGAGAATCTAATGCCTCTTGCTAGTGAAGATCGGCGCAGTTGTTCTCCAGGCGTAGAGAATCGGTGTCCGCGCGTGCGACTGCATGTAGTCAAGGACAGTCATTGAACTCGCAAGCAAATTTTAGAAACGAAGGCAAATTTGCTTGAGAGCACTTCCTTATCCCCAACCCCTCTTTTCACCCTGCCCTCACCCCTCCAAGACACACATCGCACCTCATCCCCTAAATTACCATGTGTACTACTACCAGCATAACTTGAACATAACATAACGTCACGAAGAAT
>BTPG01000006.1:149144425-149274425 GCA_036245525.1 Semisulcospira habei
ATAGATTGTCATGAGTCCCTGCGTTCGCAGGGACTCATGACAATCTATGTCTCTCGCAAATACGTTTTTACATATATAGTTGTGCCAAGCACGCCTTTCGCCAGAGTCCCTAACATCTGCAAGAGCCTCATGAGTCTCATGAGCCTTTGCAGACGCAGGGACAGAAGAGAGTTTATGCCTCTTTTTGACAGGTATCGAGCCCATCAGAACGGAAGGAAGCCATCACGGTTTTAGAAATTCCACATCCCAGGTAGACGCGCTAAGAGGCATAGATTCTAACGACTTTCTGAAATGGCGGAGGGACTCGTGAGAATCTATACCAATTGCTGACAGTAAATCGGGACCATGTAAAACAGATATAGTCCCGATCAATATAGCTCCGATCCTCAAACAGTGGGAGTAATAAGGTTTTAAGTCCCAGACAGAAACGCCAGGTATTGATGCCAAGAGGGACGCTTCTGCTGTTTGTCTCGAGTTTCCAGAACAAACACGCCAGTTAACTCCTTTACTGCCGACAAAAGTGAACTGCAAAAAGTATAGATCCTCATGGGCTCTCGCAGTTGGAGGGGTGGGGGGGGGGGGGCAGGGGCGCGAGCATCTAAGTCCCTTTGCTGAAACCTCTTTGTATCAAAGTTTCTTTGACAGCTGGGGATCTATGATACTGAATTTACGATGATTTCAACAACACCATCTGCGTCCACTGGCAGTGAAGGGGTTAAGAACTGGAGGAGGAATATCGCGAGGTAAACCACTGCATTCCGTACGTGCCGGTCGACATTAATACCGACCACCTGTATGAATCTCTTGGCAGTAAAGAAAACGTACAGTCGATTTCACTTATTATATGATCGGCTATAACAACACCTTTTCTGTCAACTATTTCGCTTTTTAAAAAATCGGATACATCACGAAAAAAATTGCAGCCACCCCTCCCCAACCCCCCTTTCTGCACTTTCCTAAGTTTCCTGTACTATTTGTAATTTAAAGTTAAACCCTTCATGGCCGACAAAAAGTGAGCGCGATCTAAATGCAGGAGGCATAGATGAGCCCCACGACTGCCGGGTATTCACGAGGATCTATGCCTCTTGCTGAGACCACTTTGTGTCCATGTTCTTTGGACAGTTGTGGCTTTTGGTCGCTCAGATTTCTGAAACAAAATTACGTTGGTTGGCATGGAAGGGGTTAAAACGCTGACAGCTTTGCCAGAAGCTTAATACTAGACTTCTTAACTTGTTACCCTAGCTGAGGTAATGTTGTAAGGTATGAAAAGACATTATAATTAAAATTTAAAAAAAAAAGAACGTCATTGCGAATAATGAAGATAATTAACAAAGAGGGACAACTCCTTCTTTCACGATGTCCAGTGTTACCTAAGTGACGCAGAACTTCAAAAACACCCACGCCCGCTGATGTATAGCCGCATACGTCATTTGCAGCCCGCGATAGTCATTCATCAGGGTGTGTAAAAACGGTTCTTTAGCCCTTGGTCGGCAGGAGAGCATGCTAATTATGTTGCACGTGCATCTGCCTAGTGCGGCAAATTATCGTGTCTTTTTACCGCAAAAATCCTAAGAACATCGGGGTCAGGCGAACACCTTCAATTTGTTCTAAAACGATGTACAGCAGGTTGAGGATGGATCGACCATAATTCTAGGGTAGTGCCTGATTAGCTTTGCGGCTGGAAAGGCGCCAAGCTAATCAGGCGCTACCCTTCAGATATTATGGTCGATCCATCACCCGCTGGCGGTACTAGGAGTGGAACAACTACACTCTACCGTGCCATCTCTCTGCTTTATATTATTAAACCAGTACATTTTTTTTTTTTTTTTTTTTTTTTTTGGGGGGGGGGGGGGGGGGTCTTGGAGTACGTAATATTTTAAAACTCTTCATTTTTCGCTCCTTGATGAGAACTTAAATCAGCGGAAGCATAAAAATGAAAGTGTGGGCAGAAAGAGGGGAGGGAGAGAGAGAGAGGGAGAGAGAGAGAGAGAGAGAGAGAGAGAGAGAGAGAGAGAGAGAGAGAGAGAGAGAGAGAGAGAGAGAGAGAGAGAAGAGAGAGAGAGAGAGAGAGAGTTATTGGGGTGGGTGTGTGTGTGTGTGGAAGAGAAAACCCCAACATAAACCTTGAAAATGTTAGTTATTTGGTTAGTTATTTGGGTTTAACGCGAGCAGGCAACTAAGGCCATCTCACGGCGGGAAGGGTAAAAATCTGGTCAGCCAGACTAAAAGAAAGGTCTTAAAACATGATGTAAATATACCTTTAAAATGTCAGGCTAAAATGTCGCACAGGTCTTTAAAGAAAACGTCGACAGACTTAAAAAGGTCAAAATAATAGAAACAGCATAGTCTATAAACGCTCAAATCTTATTAAAAATATGGCACTCTCTCAGAAAACTGAAGATCTTGTCCGGGGGCACATCCCGGAACAAAACCTTCAAGGAGTCTGCTGTGAAATGCTTATACCTTGTGTCGATTAGATCAGCACAAGACAGAGTCGATCCATCTTATTCGTTAGCGCTGCAGGCGTAAGTGTTCTCCTCTGCTAGGACAAGGTGTCCTAAATCCTGCTAAAAAAGGTGACTGCCAAGCGCGTAAAACGCAAAGAAATTGCCAACAAAGAAAAAAACAGGCTTAGAACGGACAACATTTGCTGCAATTGTCCTTTCTAAACGTTTTGTGTTCTTTCTTGGGATTTTCTTTGCAATGTGTCCTAAAACGTGTGAAAGTGAATACAATCGGGAAGTTCAAGGAAGGGAGCACAAAACAACAAGATGGGATGAACCATAACCCCAAAAGTCCCTTCTATATGAGAGCTGTCCTCGCTGTCAATGGTCTCTACCTTTTGTCTTTGACCTGATTCTGATGTTGAATTATCTCCTATTGAAAAAGTCTCGCAGATGTGCCAATGGGTCAGTGACTTCTATAATGGGCGCAGGACATATGCGTCATTGATTTGTCAAACGTCATTTGTCATGACGTAAGTTTTAGTTTTTACGTAATTTTATATTTTACGTGATAGATTTTGACTTTCGCTTCATAGGCTTGAGAAAATGGTGACACAACTAGAACTCCACGGTACAATTTCAGTCTTGCTATAATTTGTGTGAAAGCAGGTTGACTTTAACTAGCTACATGATATACTAAGTACACGGGTCATCTGCAATCTCTTCTAAAAGCGCGTCGATGTGTGTGTGCGTGTTAGTGCGTGCATGCGCGCGCGATCCAAACATCTCCAAGAGGCATAGATCCTCATGCGCTAGGAGGGCACATGAGGATCTATTCCTCCTGGAGATGCGCGCATGTCTGTGTGTGTGCCGTGTGTGTGAGAGAGAGGGGGAGAGAGAGGGAGAGAGAGAGAGAGAGAGAGAGAGAGAGAGAGAGAGAGAGAGAGAGAGAGAGAGAGAGAGAGAGAGAGAGAGAGAGCCGCGCGCGAGAGAGAGAGAGCCGCGCGCGAGAGAGAGAATGACGTCATATTTAGAGTATTATGTCAGTGTCTGCGTGGTGAGTGGTGACGGAGTCGCCTCTTTAACGTCACCGCCACTGTCTGACTCTCTCTAGAAGTAAAGTTTTTTTTTTTAGTGTTTTAATTCTTTTCTGAATTTTATTTTTATAATTTTTTTTTACTAAAGACGTTAAAAGGATACAAAGCTGGCCAACGAACTCATCCAATGTCTTTCTCCAAACTAGCTATATGCAAAAGTTCAAATAAATATGACAAAAATTACGGACTCTAATCTGGGTCAACCGACTTCCTATAAACGGCTATTTATGTCTCTAATGAGACATTCAATTACAATATGCTCTTAGCCACCCACTTAAGAAAGTATTCTGCCAAGTTTCAAGCTTGTGTGTACAAAAATATCGGAGATTTTCTTGTTTACATACATACGAACACATACAAAAATACGCACATACATACATACGCACTACATACGGCGCTTCGCGCCTAATGTACGTTCAGCAGCGAGGTTAGCGTAACTAGACATGACGTAATTTTTATCTTGTTACTTCAATTGTTAGAGGTTTAGCCTACCCGTCTTTGACATCATGGACATGCTATTAAATTCGCCCCACCACGACTCGTCCTGAAAAGTCCCTTCTATAAATAGAAGGGACTTAAAAATACAAGGGAATAACACATAGTACGAAAAAGAGATTTCCTCCAATGACTGATTATCAGACGACGAAACAATGGCAAGTCCTCTTATTCAAACCCTAGCTAACCCCCTCGACCTGAGGATTTAAATAAAGTCCATTTCTGCCAGCAAGAGGCAAAGATTCTCATGAGCCCCTGCAGATGCAGGGTCATGAGAATCTACGCCTCTTGCAGATGAAAAAAAACGGGCTTGGAGACGGCCATACCATTCTTCCGTGCCTTTATTTGTTACGGTTAGTACTCACGCGTCAGGCTCAATCTATGTTAATCGTACACAAGCCATAGGCTTAACCCACGATGATTTCCTTCCTCTAAGAATCAGAGATGTACATGAAACGGTCAGATCACTGCCAGCAAGAGGCATATATTTTCATGAGGCCATGCAGCCAGAGGAGCTCATATGAATCTATGCCTCTTGCAAATGCAAGTCGCTGGCAGTGGAATAGTAGACAATCCATATAATGTCACCGTCTGGGTTATGCTTTGCCAGAGAATTGATTGTTAAAGCAGCGAAGACGAGAAATAAATAATCTAATGAACGGTATGGCAAGTCTAACGTCGCAAATCTCTCTCTGATGAAACCGCATTCCGTTCCAGGGATTCGAATAACAGTGAGGTTTACAACAAGCGAGGGGCGCAGGAGGACCCATGCCTCTTGGAGATATTTGGAGTGTAGGGGCTCATGAGGATCTATGCCTCTTGGAGATATTTGGAGTTTTGTATATGCTCATGTACAAGCTTGTTTATCCGCCATGATTTTCATCTTGTTCGTGGGAATCGTTAACAAACGACTGAAACATCACTAATCAGACAAAAGCTGTATACGCGCAAGTATGTCGCCGAAACTCCGCCTGGTTGAAACTTCATGAAAATGGTTTCCGTAAAGAGAACAGACTCTGAACCAAATCTGGCACTGCCAAATCCACTTAAATATGTCTGTCCTTCTTAATGTCACTAGCACCCAAGAACAAATATCAATACCGCCATCCCCTTGTATACTGCGCTAAAGTCTTTAAAAATCTGGAAGCAGATGAGGCTGTGTGCTTCTTTCAGGTGTCATTTAAAGCTACCATACATGTGCCATTTTTGTGGGTTCTGGATTTTGTTGTTCTTGTTATATCGGTTGGTTTTTGTTCGCGTTTTGTTGTATTTAGTTTATTAGTATCAGTATTTCTTCCGTGCTCGTGTCCAGTCTGGCACAGAATGACGTCCACTTTGTTTTTAAATATCCCCGGCAACTTGCTCCTCTCCCCCCACCCACCCCAACCCCCTTGGCGTCAGTCAACTCCTCCCCCTCCTCCTTCGCCATCATCACCAGCAACGCTTTCCTTTTTTCACACAGAAGTCCGCTTTCTCGATGTCTGGCTTGACATGGCGTTGTTTTCACACTAAACCCGATCCGTTCATGCCGTGTCTGCAGACTGTTGTCGTTATTAATAAGCATAGCATCGCACGCTTTCAGTTACAAGAGGAGATGGTTCTCAGGAGACAAACACATCCACCTGCAAGAGGCATAGATTCTCATAACCCTATGCAGTCGCATGGGCTCATAAGAATCCATGCCTCTTGCTTGTAAGAATCGGTAACGTGTAATGTATCTGTGTCCCTCAATCGGATAGTCATCTTGCTTTTAACCTGTGTTGTCAGTGTGATGGAGGTTGAGAAGAGACATGGCGACATGACGGCAGCTAATGAAGTCAATGCCGGATGGTACTCCGCCCCAATAACACGGATGTAAATTAGCGACAGCTATCAGCTCCCACTGCCTGCGAAGGCACACATATATCTATGCCTCTTGTAAGTACGCAACGTTCTCAACTCTATAGCCAGAGGATATGTGTGCTGGTCTGTGATTTTTTACCTAGTGGTTTTTCACAGTAATGTTCACATTCTCAGACCGGCACAATACTATTATGTCTTTTTTCGCGACTGCCTTCCTTTCCGGCCCAGATAGCGAAATTAACCCTTCCTCACTCGGAGAGGACTGATCCTTATGATTCTATTCAGAAGCTGTGCCCTAAGGTGACACGTACTTTTAAAAGCATAGCTCACTCCCTCGACATTGTGAAGATCAAGCGTGATTCAACGAATTGCTTTTCTGCCACTCGCCACGCCTTATTCAACAGGCTGTCATGATATCGCAGTCCTGTCGGATGACGAAAAACCCCATTGTTTTCCTCAGCTGGAGAAACCATACTAAAAGGAAACGGGTGCAGTTATTAATCTTGCAACTAATGGATTGGTCACCTGCCGTATGAGGAGAGACTGGCCTTTTGCAATTTGCAGAAATTGGAAGAAAGGAGAGACAGGGGAGATCTCATCGAGACTTTCAAGATCATAAAGGGCCTTGAAAAAGTTTCTGCGGACATATTTTTTACTTCATGCCAGTCATCATTTTACCATAGAGGTCACAGCAGCAAACTGTTCAAAGGGAGGTCCAGACTGAATCTTAGAAAAAACTTTTTTTCCCAAAGAGTTGTGAACCCATGGAATGCTCTGAAACAATCAATTGTCGAAGCTGAAACTGTCAACCAGTTCAAGAACCGTCATGATAAAGCGACAGTTAAGGGGGTTAAAATAAGTTCTCAAACTTCCTACCCCGTCGGCCGCGCTCAGTGGCCACTCAGGTAAATTCAGGTAAATGCCGCTCTAGGATCACATCCCCTTTCTACTATTTCATTGCTTTAACTCATTCAGCCCGACGCACGTATTTCCCAAATTTTGGAGGCGTCATCTGACTATGCAAGCACCAGTTGCAAGAGATGGATCGACTGTGATAATTTAAGGGCAGTGCCAGATGTAATCTGGCACTACCCTTGAATTATCATGGTCGTCCCATCTCCTACAGTAGTGCGTCAGGGCTGAATGGGTTAATGTATTAGCTATTGGCCCCTTCTACGAAAACTGTACAACACATACAACTGCAATAGTATAGGTACAGATCCACAGTAGCGGGAACTCATGAAGATCTACGCTCCTAACTAAAACTACTTTGTATCCAGATCCAATTGACGGCTGGGAATTTTTAAAGTTGAATACAGAAACACAATCTGCGTCGACTGGCAGTAAAGGTGTGAGGGGCCCTGAAATCACAACCCTGTGCTCGTCAACAGACATCGCCTGACCGGAGATTGCGAAATTAATTACGAGTTTGGTGCGATCTAGCTCGAAGACTGCGTTACAATACGGCGTGTATAAACGCATTAGTCATTAACCAATTCAGTGCAGAGAAAATCTAGACACCACCCAAATGCAAGAGGCACAGATCCTAAGTAGCCCCCGGGCTAATGCGGATCTATACCTCTTGCTGACACCACTTTGAATCCACGTTTCTGGGGCATCTTGGGCTTTTTGGTGCCGAATCAACAAAAAATGCAGAAACACAGTCTGCGTCAATTGGCTGTGAACGGGTTAAAGACCCGAAGGCGAAATCATGATTTTCTATTAGATATCATCTACGGGCTAAGTCAAAGTTCTGGACATACCTCAACCATGACAGTTCAGTGTTGGTGTCGGAATAGCTTGGCGCTTATAGGCGCCAGGCTATTCGGACATCACCCTTGAATTATCACGGTTAGTCCACATACTGTCGTATCGTATCAGGGCTTTATGACTTAACTGATGGACTGAATGGTCTTTGGCTTGTTTGTCAGCTGGATCGATTAAAGAATCAACGTATTCGTGAGCAGAAAAGTGCGTATAAGAGCAGACAAATGGACGAACAGATACAATACAATACAATAATACTTTATTAATCCCTCATGGGGAAATTGACTGTCTGCCCATACAACACATGGCATCATCATTCACTCATTGAATTAATTTAATAACCTATAACTCTCAGTTAAAGAGATGAACTGTAACAGAGGTACTGATACCTTTGTAAAACTCTTGGCATCAGAAACACTTATGGTTTATGCCCCTGTGCTTCGGATATCAGCAATGTTGCAGTGAAATACTGAATGGGCAAGTACTAAAGAATGTTGACAGACACTATCTACTGATATTACTGTTGCAAAGCCTGAGGAATAAAAGAGTTGGCATAACGTGATGTACTACTTTTGGGTACTCAAAGACTGCCACTTCGTTCGATACGTCTGCTGTCAAATTCATATCTAAGTGGATGTGTTTTGTCATCAAGAATGAGCGGATGAACGAACAGATAAGCGGATGCCGGGATGGGTGCACACGTTGAAGAAGAAAAAAAGGATCGATACTGTTCGTCTGATGGACTGCAGACGTATTGACAAAATAATACTATATCGCATGCATGCACTAATATATACAAGATCTTTTATTAGGCCTCCAGGATGTCAACAAAACCAGCAGTTACTACTTATGAGCTCTAAGACAATTAATAATCGTAACCGTATACCGCTTGATCGACCGTGCAATCTGCTTACGGAATTCAATACAAAATAAGATTCAATAAATGTATTTACGACGGCAGTAAACAGATATGATCCGCGCCACAAAGCAAGAAATCAGGAACGCAATCTGCAGTTTAAGACACCAGGGATTTCCTCCGCTTGCAGAGAAGAGGGGTAAGAAAATGCATTCGACCTCTTTCAGCAACAGGATTGGATACTGGCATATTTGCAAGAGGTATACATTTTCATGAGCCCCTGCTGCCGCAGGGGCTCATGAGAATGTATGCCTCTTGCAAATGGAAAGGTTGCCTCTGAGACTGAATAACAGACATGGTAGTGTAGATAATTCTGTTGGGACGCACCAAAGAGGGAGCAATGAAATAAACTGTTTACGAGACCATATTCAAGCCATAGAGCGTATACAAATATATATACGCTCTATGATTCAAGCACCAATTAGCCGCCAAGAAATCACCACTCCCGAGCGGCAGAACACCACCTTAACGAGAACCTCCTAAACAGACGCTGGAGACTTATTCGAGAATAAACATACACCGACGAAGATGTACTTCCTCTGAAGAACATAGATGGAAAAGAGAACCTTCAAGGGGAATAAATCGACAAGATGAGGATCTATGTCCCTGGAAGATTTACTGTTTTTAGGCCAGGACAGAACTGATACGGTATCTGTGGGAACCACGTAATTCCATCAAGGGTCCTTAAAAGATTCTTTTCATGAAGAACAAAGATGCAAAATAAGGTTCGCAAGACGCATAGACTTTCCTGAGCCCTCGTAGCTGCGGAGGCTCATAAGCCTCTATGTCTCCTGAAGATTTATTGTTTTCTGTGCAGGACCGAACTGAAGCGGTCCTCTGTGGGAAGCGCATAATCCAATCAAGAGTCCCTCAGCGGCCCTATCCATCAGCAAGGGGAGAGATCCTTTCGGGCCCCATGCAGGCGCAAGGGCTAATGATGATGTATGATGCTGGCTGGCAAGGGTCAGACTCATTTACCGTCGTGTCTCTCATATGAAGCAGGTTATTATCGTTACAGAAAACAAATGCAACAAGGAAAGGCACCAGACTCCAGACATAATGACGGGGGGCTCAGCGCATAACGAAGTCTTTTCATCCCGTCCACATCGCGTGTGACAGAAGAACGTTGCTTGAACAAAGAAGGTTGTTTGAAGGCTGATGTAGATATGTGTCCGAACACCTCCACGATTGTTTTAGAACGGTACAAAATTGCTGGGTTCTTGCTCGTCACATTCACGTTCATTTTTAACAGGTGAAGGGGGAGTCTAGGTTTTAAGTAGACAAAGTTAATGAAATTTTGTTTATTTTGTTTCACAATTAAAGTACTTCGACGTTAACTCATTTCATCCTGGGGATGAAATTATCATTTTTAAAAGATATCCTTTAAAGTCTATGTCACAGTTCTCTAGACAGATCAACCACGATAATTCAGGGTGGTGTCTGAATAGCATGGCACCTACAGACGCCAAGCTATTCTTACACCATCCTTGAACTATCATGATCGATTCCGGGGCTTTATGGATTAATCAGTACATGCTACAGACTACCTTGAGCTTCTGTAGGTTTCTTGCTAGGCCTCATCTCTCGTCTCTTTCTTGCAAGATGCTGGGACTGCTGAGCTGTAAGTTCGAAATTCCTACACTTGAGGGTTGTCCACGGACGACGATATTCAGGAGAAGGGTCGATCTCTTTGCGCCAAGCTATTCTGGCACCACCCTTAATCGACCATGGCCATATTCTCTTACATTATAACGGTAGGTCCATTTCATTGTTGTAGTGTACCAGGAATGATGGGGTTAAGATCTTCATCCCACGGTGTTCGGTCGTTCTCAGCAGTGCAAGATAGTAATGAGATTGTCCTTGCTCGGGTTCACAAGTGATTGGGTAGGAATCGCTGGCTTTGCATGCCCTTGCACCAGGCAGTCATCTCATCTGCCAATGAGTGCTCGATCGGCGTCTGCGTTGACTCACGATGGCCACCACCAGTTGTGTAACATATGTACAAATGAGGCTTCTGGCAGGAGGCGTAGATCCCGATGAGCTCCCGCAGCCCACATGGGCGGTCTCGGATAGCGAGGCTCTATGTCCCTTTCTCGAAGACATCTTTCTAACGATCAGTATCTGCGCAGTCTAAAAACGTAATGACCACCTCCAACTGAGGACAATAAGTAAGTCCCAGGCAAGAGGCGTAGATCCCCATGAGCCCCCGCAGGTTTGGGGGCTCATGAGGATCTATCCTTCTTGCAGACGGATTTAGTTCTGGAGCGAGGTTGCTAACGATCGTGGACGGCAATCTAATTGTTGGGTTAACTGCAGGAGCGCCGTAAGGTGGGTGGGTGGTTCGTGGCTGCACTCATGGGATACATAGGGAGAAAGGACACAGAAACATTAAAGTGCCAGCAATAAAACGCTAAGAACAGTTTAGATGACAATAAATGTGAAATCAGAACAACCCCCTGCTGGAGCTTTCTCCTTATACCGCCGTGAGATAGCTTTAGTTGACTGCTCGGCGTTTAACCCCAAATAAGTGACTTTCCCTTTAATCAAAGTTAGTTTTTCATTTCAGTTGTGGCCCACAAGCAGCGCTCGGTGTGCTTACTACATTCAAGACTATGTGCTGGTCTGTGATTTTGGACAATACGGCGGCCGTCAGGTCCAAAATCACAAACCAGCACACATGTTCTAGAACACGAGGCAACTACGGGCAATTTTGAAAGATAATTCCTCTAAAACTAGGACTCAAATGAATGTCAACTACCTCAGCAGAAGACAAAGTCTGTTATCAAAATTGTGCAACTGAAAAAGATGTAATTAAGGCGATAGTTTTTGCACACTTCGACCCCTTAACCGGCGGTGTTGACAGTTATGATCATTCTTCAACTGTACGGAAGAAAATGGTGAAATCCGTCAGCTGTCGTCTGCGCTGGGGTTCGGCGCCTCTCGAGACACGTCTGCCTGTTTCTGGCTTCCTGCTTTGTTGAAACACAAGGACAGTAAAGTTATCGAAGCACACGTATGCATGCTGTTGTTTTTTATTTAATTTTTTTTTAAAATTTTTATACCAGACAATCGTCTTCAACAGGCCCAGCCTGTGAGGCTCCAGACAAAAGTTTACTAAAGCCCCCAATGGCTTCTTCCGTCAAAATAAAAGTAGGTAAATGGGTCTCATGAGAAACAACGCCTCTTGAGAACGATGGAACTGGTCGATGTAGCGTTTAGACCTGAACCTGAGGACGTGAAGCAAACAGTATAGAGGCTACGCTAAAGCGTAGCCTCTTTACTTCAAGTCCTCTAGAAAAACAGCTCTGGCGAGGACAAGAGTATTTGCCCCAAAGTTCACGAACGCTGTTTGCGCATCTGGTGGTTGAGGGCCTGGGAAAATCCTCCCCTACAACACAAGATTCCCGCCATTTCACAAATCTACCCTACGATTACGTTTTCATTCTTAGGAGCAGATGTAAGTAAATGGGGCGAAATTAAGCACATGAGGCATAGATTCTCATGTGTCCCTGCAATTGTGGCTCATGAGAATCAATACCTTTAGAAATTGGAAGGGGTTGATTAAATTACTGAACCAGATGAGCCATGTGGAGATGAATTTTCCATATTTGTGTCAAAAGAAGGGAGAAGTGACGGCTGCACAAAACTCGGGCACTGCGTGGATTGAAAACAATATACCGTATAGAGATCCTCACGAACTCAAGTACAGCCATCTGTAGAAGAAATTTCCACACATTGAGAAGAGGCGAATATGGGACACAAACGGGACGACACTGGTAAAATTCGAAAGACAGATGACAAACAGAAGATACGCAGACTGCAAATGTAATACATTCTAAGAAGATCCGGTCAGAAAACATGCCATTTGTTAGTAGGACTCGGTGTATACGTCTTACAGCTGTAACCAAAGAAACGCTGGAATCACACGTGTGAAAGTTAGAAATGGACCCCGGGTTCAATTATGCCAGTCTGAAAACTTTCCTGCGATTTTTTTCGCTTCACATGGACACATAGACTGCCTGGTCTGTTACTAAACGGAGACACCTTGTAAACGATCCGTGAACCTTTAAAATTAAAAAGGTAGTGTGTTAACACCTGTGACTGCATAGAAAATTTACTGACGATGGACAGTACAGGAAAGGGGAAAAAAGGGTGTGGGTGTTATGTCAAAATAATTTACACTTTCGCGTCAAAATGAAGTACACAGCTTCTGGAAATTTGTGCTATGAAAGGTATTAGCATTCAAAACAAGAAGGAAATTCACAGAATGACGGAGGGAGGAGGGCGCACTTCCAAACTTCTATCATCAAAAGTCAAGAGAATTTCTTGAAAGGTCATATTCATATGGTTACCGTTCTATAGAGAAAAAATCTGACAAACTTCTTTTATATGAAGGGCTAAATGGTGACAAACTAAGCATAACAAAAGGCACAGATTTTCACCAGCCCGTGCGGCTGCAGGGGCTCGTGAGAATCTATGCGTCTTGCAGATGAAACGAGAAAATCAGTGACATGGTCATCATAAAGAAGATCAAAATGAAAATTTGTTTTTTAACCACCAAAACGTTAACTCATTCGAGACGTGCCGCCTCCGGAAGCGCCGCGTATCCGAAGGCGGCACGTCTCGAATAAGTTAAGTGCATTGTGAGTCTCTGCTGCTGCAGGGGCTCGTGAGAATCTATGCTCCTTGCACAAGGAATGGGTCCAGATGGGGGACTAAGTCATAAAATCAGCCACACGTGATTTCACTTCACATGAGAGGTGTGGGCACGGTTATCAACAGTGGCGCGACCTCAAAATGTCACTAACGTGCTCGAAAAGGTGCCAGTTGAAAGACACTGACCCCTTCACTGCCGGGACATGAACAAAGTGCAAATGCAAGAGACTTTGACACTCATGAGGCCCCGCAACTGCGGGGGCTCATGAGGATCTATGTCTCTTGCTGTCGTCATTCATATCCGTGTACCTCAAGCAGATAAGGGCTTTAGGCAGTGAATGATTTAAACATAACTATGTGAAATTCCCTGAAAAGAATCAGAAATGATGTAAGCCAAGTCAAAGGCGGAAAGCGGAAAGCAGATGATAATGACGTTTTTGTTACTTGGACGTAAACAAATCGCAGTCGTACAAATTTTCAAAAGTTCACAATCAACAAAAAATGTATAATCAAACAAGACCTTTCTATCGGCGAAGACATTATATAATGAACGTAGAAATAGGGAGCGCGCGTGCACGCACGCACGCACGCACGCACGCACGCACGCACGCACGCACGCACACACACACACACACACACACACACACACACACACACACACACACACACACACACACACACACACACACACACACACACACACAGGCTCGAGCACAAACGCAAACATTTATAGCTAACAAACGGCAAATCATAAGGAAACGCAAATAAAATACACGAAGCCAACCAAAAAACAACTGAGAAACCGGGCATGTGCAATTTGCAAACACCTCACTCCACATGCATTTTCCATGCGGCCATTAAAGGTGCATGCACCGTAGAACAGCCTAGGGTGAAAAATGATTCAATGTCAAAAGTGGACGTATTCATCCAATTTGCATGAACACGTAATGTGTGCTTACTTTTTACAAAGATTGTTAAGCTGGAAATAAATGGTAATGAAACGAGGACAAACATAATCATGCTGATAATAAAAGAAAATAACAATAAAATGCAACTCAACGTGATTACGAAAATTTCAAATCAAACCAGCATTCCCATTCTTTCAATGTTACCAGAATGTTCATCTGAAAAAGTAGTAGAAACATACGGACGAATTAAGGTGACATCCATTAGCGTGATTGAATTAAGACACAGTCTTTTTTTCTCAAAATTATTCAGTTATTGTACCCCCAAAAACTTAGCCAACTGGTAGTAAATGATGATAAACATGAAAATGACACGAAAAAAAGCCTCTTCTTAAGCGGTAATGTTTGCCTGCTTCCAAAACGACCGTTCCAGAGGTGGAAGGTCAAAGGCCAAGGCTGCTCTACTTTCTGGGGGGGTTAGAGGTTAGGGTGAAATCACTCCACACCCATTTCGATGCTTTACATTTCTCTTCATTACAACAACTAACTCAAAACGCTCAAAAACGATCGAGGCAGCGTAAAGTGTGTACAACTAAAATGAGAGAGCAAAAGTAGATTAGTTTTTACCTATTCGGGCACAAACTGTGGAATGTGGCCGACCAGGACAGATCAAATACAGTGCCGCATGGTGAGAGTGTCGCTTTTAATTTAGAGATGACAGGTGCTGTATATGGTTTGACTATACAGACGTGATCTTCTTGCGTACGTTTTGAACTCACCCATGGACTATCACAATTGTGTGAAAACTCGTCAGAAAAATTATAATTGCTAAAGGTGCGAGGGTGGGTGGGTGTTTTATTTTATAAAAAAAAGTATTTTCTTTATACATTTTTTTTAAAACTTGTGTTGTTTCGGGTTATTAGCGTTACATCTCTCACGTGTTACGCTGCACCGATCGAATCAAGAAACAAGTTTCAGTAAGCACAAGGTGTTCGGAGCCGAAGTCGGCTCGCAGTTGGCTCGCGCACGGCCGTGCGTGAGCCAAAAGCGAGCCGACGTCGGCCAATGGACCTTTTACTCACTGGAGAGACAGGAGTACAGAAATAGAGCTCGAACAGAAGCACGAAAAGACTCGATAACTTAGGGAGAAGAAGGGTTCTGGCGCCCATGCAGAAACCATGGAAACTTACAGTTACCGGGGTTGGGGGTTGTAATGTTACCGACGTCGGCCGGACCCTCTCCTGCCAGGTTCCAGGCAGACAGAGAAAAGACGTAGAGTTGTGAGGACTGGCACTGGCTGAATGTCCATGATGTCACGTTGGGAAGAACCTGTCCGAAGAAAGGAACACGTACTCACGATAACATTTCTGTCTCCTTCATTTCCGAAAAATGCAAATAGTTTAGTTTAGATCATAACATTGCTCTTCGTAACGAGATATATATATATCGTTACGAAGAGCGGGTTACGGGTTTGAATAATTATTGAATTATCTTGGCATTTCCCCAACTTCTTACAGACAAACGCCGGATTAACAGGCATGAGCTGTCTTTTCACTTCAAGAACGAAACACTCTGACCTTGTGATGGTCCTGGACATTTTACTTTTACACTGGACACAGACATCAAAGACAACACAATTATATTATTCAGTTAACGATTGAAATTGTCAGCCCTTTCAACGTAGCTTGTGCGTCAAGAAGCAATTAGTAGGAAGCCCTTGACTGCCGAGAAAAAGTGAAATCTGCAAGAGGTGTAGATCCTCTGAGCCCCCGCGACTGCGGGGGCTCAGAGGATCTACACCTATTGCTGACACCACTCTGTGTCCATGTTTCTTTGGACAGTTGCGACTTTTGGTCGTTCAATAAACACAGATTTCAGAAACGAAAATGTACGTCCGTTTGCAGGAAAGGGGTTAATGTACACGAATCGTGATGCATCCGGATCCGGATGTGGCACGTCTCGAATGAGTTAACGTACACTGAACTCCCGCGTAGTCGCGGGGGCTCAGAGGATCTACACCTATTGCTGACACCACTCTGTGTCCATGTTTCTTTGGACAGTTGCGACTTTTGGTCGTTCAATAAACACAGATTTCAGAAACGAAAATGTACGTCCGTTTGCAGGAAAGGGGTTAATGTACACGAATCGTGATGCATCCGGATCCGGATGTGGCACGTCTCGAATGAGTTAACGTACACTGACCTCCCGCGTGGTCTCCTTGAGCCCAGCATGCCCTACAGGGTTGATGTTGATCTTGTAGCCCAGTAGCGGACCGTTGGGGAAGACAGGCGCCGCCCAGTACAGAGAGATGACGGTGGGGGATGGGGTAGACAAGCGCAAGATCTTGGGCGCAGTCGACGGCACTGTAAAGGGTAATAATATAAGCATAATTAGAATAGTCGTCATCATTCATCACCCGCCGTCGTAACCGTTATCTTCATCATTATCATCATTTTCATGGTGTTGTGGGCTAGGATCATTGGTGCGGGGTACACTATTGATATTTGATATTTTAAAAACCTGGGATGTACCTATAATATTAAAATGATTGCACTGCTGCAACAAAAGGACAGTCTGCATACTTCTGCTGGTATGTGATTATGGAGCCTTCGTTCAAAGCTTTCATGTTCCAAATCATAGACCAGCACATATACTCGTATATGATGACACAATTTATTTTCATGTCTGCCCATGTCATACCGGGAGTAATTTCGGTTTACGGTGATTCATGACAGAATTAAATGTACGATGCCAAGACAGTGGAAGTAGTCGAGACAAGGACACACAAGAAAATGACTCTTCAGAGTATTCCACTCGCAACGTATTGCCCTTATATAACTGTTGTAGAAACAAATTGTAGAAACAAATTGGGGTAAACTTTATCTGACCACCACCGAGGCAGCTTTGAGTTGTTTGCGTCGTACAGCTATCAAAAAATATAACCTTTAATCCTTTGTCTGTCGGTAGCGGTTTTGGTCGCGATGATTCCTGCAGGAATCATCGCGACAAAAACCACTACGGACAGACCAAGGGGAAAACGTGTCAGCGCAGCCAAAAGCGTAGGTGTTAAAGACCCCCCCCCCCCTCCCCCTCCCCCCGCCCACAACCTTTTTATGCAAGCTACGAAGCCTCCTCAGGAACTATAATGCATGCAGATTCAGGCTTTCTTCCGGAAGCAGTTGTGGTTGCAGAAGTTTACCAATCTGAAAGACAATCTGATGCCAGCTATAAATAAAAGAAACACGACATGATGTGCACATGGTTCAGATATTCATACATGTAGACATTTATTCCTCGGGGAGACGGGATCGAATGTCCAGCATTCCAGAACGTACGTTTCCAGCGATACACTGGGCAGTACAAAAAAACGCCCGCAAAATCATAGGCTCAATTAGTTCTCACAGCTTTTCCGAATATTGATGATAAGTGCAAACACATCAGAAGCCTCATCATCCACGGCAGTTCGGACCGAAATAGCCGATCTCACACCGTCCATTCGCACTCATAAACATGGGACAACCCCCTGTACGGGTCGTAGATCCTCATGAGCTCCGCAGACTGCTTGGACATAGATGATGTATACATCCGTATTTCTCAGGTGGAGGGGATCATCAGACGTTCCGTTAATGATGCGTAGTTCAGTTCTAGATCGAATGTCTAAGCTGTCTGATTCCCGCATTAATTTTACTGCTTCTTATCAGGTCTCCAGACCAAGCCGTTCCAGCAGCTGCAAAAGGCATAGATTCTCATGAGCCCCTGCAACCATGAGAATCTATGCCTTTTGTTTGTGTCGGTTTCAGCTCTATATCACTGGCCATATCGGGGGGGGGGGGGGGGGGGGGAGGGGGGGGGAGGAGTCAACAACTATATCATATCAGACGCCTCTATTTGCAATCTCCGTCGTAAAAGGCGAGAAGACAGCTGATTTAGACCGACAGTGATTTTAGTAAGTTGCTTATCCTTCGACCCATGGGGTGCGGGGTATCTGCCCATAGCACTCGTGGGACTAGATGCAAGAAACTGATACACAGTGTTACTAAGACTAAGTGACTAAGTTTCATCTGTGACTATAGATCTATAGGACCAACTATGGTTTTAAGAAGCTTAATTATACTTTGACCCCTGCAGTGAAAAGACTTGTCAGGCCAACGCAGTCGTGGGATCAGAGCCGAAAAACTGATTGGTAGGGTTGCTACGACAGTGTGATTTCATTCCAAACAGGAAGTGTGAGGTCCGCATAATGTATTACACTGGATGACAGAATAACTTCTTTCGTCGTAGCAAATCACCTTGCCTTGTTGCGTGCAGCACACAGTCGTTTCTAGAGAAACCCTGCGTGCACATTTGGCTGACAGAAAATAGTCTTCAACCGCAAAATCTCCGGTTTCCATGCCAAATGAGATTGTAAATGGAAGTAATAATGACGTTTATGACGAAGACAGTGGCAGAATCTGTAACGCATTCATCCCTGATACACAACACAAAGGATGAATCGACCATGACTGTTCAAGGGTGGTGCCAGAATAGCCAGGCGCCTTTAGGCGCCAAGCGATTCTGGCATTACCCTTGAACGATCATGATCAATCTATCTCTCGAACTGATATGTTATCTTCAGAGGCAAACTGCCAAACTGAAGAAATTCGACCCTACGGCTCAATATCTCAAACTCATTTGAGACGTGCCGCATCCGAATACGCGGGATAACGCCGCGTATCCAAACAAATTAAGTCTCAAATGAGTTCACAGTGGGAGCATCTGGTGAAGCTACCAAATTAAGATTACCTCATTCCATACAACCGAACCGGTAGTTAAATCACGCATCGTAGGTATCACTTTTACATACTAAAGGAATGTCCCCAACTCGCGTAAACTGTTAGCATTTTTACTTCAAGCTGAACTCACAGGGTTATGCTTTAAGTCACAGGTTTGGATCATAATATCTCTTGCACAAGATATACTGTTATTCTGTATAATATACTAAAAGGGTATTTTAAAGGGAGGCAATACTTCGTCTGCATCTTTAGTAAAACCTACGCTCTGCTGCATTTGTACTGGAGAAATGGAATGACGATCTGAGCCTGCGATAAATGTAGCGTTCCTTCGTACTTTGTGATTATTCAACCTATGAAGAGGAAACTGACGAACCAAAACACGTGTAGGTGAAATTAGCAGTTGTGCAAAATCCGATTATTCGCTGACGTGGACCTGAAAATATCACCTCAGTTTCCTAGCCAGTCTCTCATAATTGCAAAAAACACAGATTCTCGTGAGCCCATGCTGCCTCTTGTAAATGAAGGAGGCTTGGCTGAATTATCCCCAAAACGTTGATTTTTTTTTTTTTTTTGTCGCGAACTGATAAACACATATAATGAGCCTGGGAAAATAGGACATATGACGCCGTCATTTTTTTTTTTTTTTTTTTTGAACAGGTTATTTGCTGTGGAAGTCGGTCACCCAAACAAAATTAAATTCGCTGTTCTCATAAATCGCACACACATTGTGCGTGTGTTTGTGTGGTGGTGGTAACGGGGATGGTGGTGTGGTTGGTCATCCCCCCCCCCCCCCCCACCCGACACCTTTCCTCATCCCCAACCCTTCCACGGTCCGAACACATTCGAGACGTGCCGCCTTCGGATACGCGGCATACCGTGTTCGTGTCCCATTTCTGTTGACTTTTAAAGAGGTTATGGGAACTTTCAAACTTTTGGAAGAGAGGTCACGCCGACATACATTGATCAGGACCCCAAAAAATATTCCTAGTTCTTACTTTCTCGTAGACTCAACAAATCGATGACCCCTGCCATCCGGGGATCGCAAGCAAGATACATTATTTTGTCTCTTCCTCATGGACGAAACTCACGCATGTAATACGCTCAATGCAGCACAAAGCCCATCTCTGTCCGTAACTGCAAAGGCGCATTTGAATCAGTGCCTCTTGCAAAATGAACTGGGCGACGGACTGCATCTGAGTTTGCAAGCTACGTTTCGTACAACTTTGGGGGGACTTGCCCTCTGCACAACTTCCCAATTTCCCAAGAAAATTACTTTTGTAACGGGCCTGTAGAACTGCCAACATTATAACAGGCAAATTCACAATATTAAAAGATTGAAATTAGTAAAAGCAGAAAATGCTTGAGTACAAAACGGTGTTATACAAATATGGCGCATGCCGACACATATGTGACAGACACTTTTATATTCTGATCGCGAAACAATTCAGGCTTAATAGCCGAGCAACCATGGTCGAATCATCTCCCACAACTTAGAAGTGATAATCAGATGACGGCTCTACACTAAGACCCACGATTTATCCACGAAAGTGAAAGGATTGTGATCATAAATACATTCTGAAGAACGAACATAAACTATCCGTGAGCGCGGTTTGAAAAATGGGAATCAAAGTACAGACACTAACGTGTACGTCTCGACTCACAGAGGTCAAAATCATTATCTATAATTAATCCCTCAGCAAGTCCATTCCCTCTTCAAAAGACATAGACTCTCAAAAGCCCCATGCAGACGCATGGGCGCATGAGACTCTACGCCCCTTGCTTCAAGAGATAACGTAATGTAATCCTCCAAGCAATGTATTATTCTGAGTTACCTCCAGCCTGTAATTGCATTTTGTGGATGCGACAGTAGCGTCATCGGTGGGAGGTCTGACATTTTGGTGTAGCGTCCATCAACTGTACTGGTCTGTGATTTTGGAATTTACGGCCGGTTCTACGCGTGCTTTTCTGTGCTTTTTTACTATATCGCATACAACCGTAAGGTTCATATTCACAAGCCAGCACACTAAATGCTTCCAGTCTGCAAGCGAACATTTTCGTCTGTTAATAAATTGTTCCAGTTTTCAAATGTCCCCGAAAAATTTAGTTTTGACACAGATCATTTATTAGCTATTACCCTTATAGCCAAGGACCAGCACATGATTCATTTATCTCTGTTTCTCAAAAGAGGTCTGCGAGATTTCAGCCTACATCTCTTCTTCTTTGGTTTCCAGGGCCAATAGGAAGGGGAGATGAGTCGTTCGTGGTACTGCTTGATTAGCTTAGCGCCTAGACAGACTTCCAACTAATCTGGTAGCCTATCATTCATTGAGTTGAGACGAGCATTGGGACAATGTGACAACTGTGACAGTTTCGGTTGTTACAAAGCTCATTAAATATCCATGAGGTTTGTTACAACAGACAATTCCCGAAATCAGAAGTAGGTCAAACTGTACGTATTTCGACGAAAACGGCTATAGCGGAGAACATTGCTTAGTGGCTGGCGCAGGGCTAAGCTCACTCATGCAACTGACACCCGTTCTCCAAGCAAAGTCCATGGGCTTTGAGACAATTGTCATGTCGCTGTACGAGAGGAGAAAGAAGTACCGCTTTTGTGTAGTCCATCAGTCGCAGCGTACATCGCTCGGATACACACCGTGTCGGTGTGGTTCTGGCTTTTGGCAAGTCCATGTGTGCGTGATACATATATATGTATTTAGGCACACATGTAGCCTCTTACATATCACAAGCCAAAGTGCACACGTAAGTACGAATGTATTTTTGTACAAATTGGCTAGCTAATAGGCTGACTGTGGGAGTGAAAGGGACACAGGGCTATTTGCAGCACGTGACTAATGCCCTCAGTGACAGTGATCTACTAAGGTGTCATCCTGTGCCGTGAACTGTGATGGCAGTGTCATCTGCGTGTCACTGTCAGTGCCAGAGTCATCAGACCTGCCCCATCGTAAACAAAGAATAGACTTTGAAGTCTATAGCACGCCTACAATTGTGCTCTAGTTTGTAATTTTGGAACTTACAACTATAAGAATGTCCAGACCAGTAAACACACTATGTCTTTATCCCGATACATTTGCTGCCATCACAACAGACATCCATGTATAGCTTCTCTTTTATTTACTGACGAACAACAGAAATGCGACATCATTCGAGTCATCGGAAACACTTCAGTGTTTCCAATGACTCGAATGATGTCGCATTTTCTTTGCTAGTCATTATCCATGTACACATCTTCGTCAGTTCAGTAACTCATCAATACACTGCAGCCCCTATAATTGTGTGCCGTTCTGCCGCTGTGGACCTTACGGCTGACCAGCACACAAATAATTTACTGAATTAATTTGTCTGGTTCTCTGCTATACGTATACTTCGGCAGCAGAATGTGAGTAAAACACCCATCATGGACTACATGCAAATAAGGCTGTGTGCAGCCATTCGCTACTGCAAATAAGACGCACACGCTTATAATCTTATAAGATTATTCATCGTGACAAGATATCCCAGTAATATTAAACAAATTTCTGGAATATGACAATTTCGCGCAGGTGCTGTGATCTATGTGATTTTTTGCTGTAGGGTCCAAAATTACAGAGCAGCGCATTTATACTTGTCATTTAAAGCACAGTTCTAACAAAGAGGGCATTCATCACCGTGAAACATCATGCCAAATCGTTAATTGCATTGTATAATTGCTGTATTTTTTTTTTTCATTGCCAGTGAGTGACGACTGCGGGAGACTGATCGATCGTGAAAATCAAAGTTTGTTCTTGTGCGCACATAAACGGTTTGACTTCAGGCATAGCACGGTTGTTCAGGCACTGCCTTTGAACTATTGTGCGTGAGCATGACCACAGTATCTTCAATACAGTGATGTTGGTGGTTTCACAAAACGAAAAGAAGACGTCAGCTATATTCTTCAGCTCGTACATTGTCGTTGTTGGACGTGTTCCCATTTTGCCCCGACACACTACAGCGTGAGATGACCATGATAATTCAAGGGTAGTGACAGATTAGCTTGGCCTGACGCGCCAGGTAATCTGTCCCTACCCTTGAATTATCATGGTCGATCCATCTCCTGCAAGTGGTAGCTAGTCGTTAGGTGACACCTCCAAAATTTGAGGGCCTTGGGGTTAAATGGGGCAAGAACAAGATGCATAGAGTCTCATGAGATCCTACAGCAGCAGGGGCTCAGAAGAATCTATACCTATCTCAGACTGCTTCTGAAAGTCATAGTGCTATTCTGTTACAAGGTCGACTGCATCAGTCAAAATACAGGTCCACACAATAACAAATGCGCGTTCAATCAGACATGTCAGTGACTGTGAACCGAACAATGCCTGGAACTAATTTATTAGTGATTCTTACACAAATGTACAAGCACAGCAAGCACAATTTTATAAAATAACACAACAGCAATAAATTAGCGCCGACGCGAAAGCAATATCGAAAATGTTATGTTAACGTCGTCAGTTGTGTTAATGTTACATCATTAGTCATAAATTAGCGCTGACGCGAAAGCAATATCGAAAATGTTATGTTAATGTCGTCAGTTGTGTTAATATTACATCATTAGTCACGGGAGTACGTATGGTTTAACAGAATTTGATACATAAAAATACGATTTTTAGAAAGGTGGGCATCGAGCCCTGTAGACTAAATTCTCAAATGCTGAGAGATCTTCGTGTAAAGACTACAGATATCAAATCAAGAGATGAGTCGACCGTGATAGTTCAAGGGTGGTGCCAAGCTGTACTGACATCACCCTTGAACTATCATGGTCAATCTGTCTCCTGTTGTCGAGTGACAAGGTTAACTGATTTAAAGAAACAAGGAACATGTAAGGACTGCAACAATGAAGAGGATCGACAATGAACATGTGAACTGAGGAGACGCTAAATTATTAGCCTGCACTGCCGTGGTAACACAAAAGACAGTAATTCTGTTTTTTGTGAATGCGAGACTATGGTTTTCTTTGTATTACAATCTCGCTTTTCACAAACAAGATGGGCCCCCAGCCCAAAGCTGTTTCTATTTTCAAGCTTATCCTTCTGATCCATCTCCTTCTACCCTAACCCATCCTCTGATCCAAAAACTTTTCATTTAATAATCATGAGAAGATTAAGAAAAATTAAAGTTATGTTAACTGGTTAAAAAAAAACTACCAAAAGGTGGTGCCGAAAATCACAATTTTATCCTAATCGTACCCGACAGCTGAGACAAACTGTAGGCTTATGTAAATACCGTGTATGAAAAATCATGCGATTATTAATGAGAATGTTGTTTTTCAAGTTTCGTAAAAAAGATTAAATTGTTTCTATTTTCAAGCTTATCCTTCTGATCCATCTCCTTCTATTGGGGCGGTCCGTGGCGCAGTGGTTAAGGCGCCTGCCACCAATGCTAAAGGTGCGAGGTTCGATTCCGGGTTACGGCGTCGGACTTTTCTCCTCTAGTAAGTGTCACCGTTAATTCGGGCGAACCGTCGGGGGTTCTTTCTCCGGGTACTCCGGCTCTTCCTCCCCCTCCACTTTGGTATCAGTTTCAGCCAACTTAATAAAATTTCAAATACAAACGATTTCCAAAAACAACTTCAGTAGCTCGCTTGAGCTTGCCCTTAGCACCACGTGAATGTTCTGTGTTTACGTACAGTGTGTGAAAGAATGCGCGTGATTCACGTGAGCGTGATTCGTTGGGTTCAGTTCGCGGCTACATTCTGCGCATTGAGTTATATTATAAATATGAGAAATGCGCCATATAAATACCATGTAATTTTAAGAATAATCCCAAATAGCTCCAGAAAAACGTGAACATATTTTTTTATAGTTCCAGAAAAACGTGAACATATTTTATTTCCAAAAATAATTAAGTATAACTTAAAATGTTGAGAGGTATAATGCCGGTTAACGAACTCATTCAATGTCTTCTTTAGTCTAGCTAATTGCAAAATATCTAGTAAAAATAAGAAAATATACGGACTCCAGTGTGGATCAACCGCTTTTTTTTTTTAAAACGGCCATTTTCTCGCCAATGTGCATTTTAATCCACAAACAAACAAAAACGACCTCGATATTATTCTTTTATGGATAAGTATCGTAGAATGTCACACACACACACACACACACACACACACACACACACACACACACACACACACACACACACACACACACACACACACACACACACACACACAGCGCTTGGCGCCAAAAGTACGTTCGCCAGCAAGGTTTGCGTACCCCAGACGCGACGTCATTTTGATCTTGTTACTTCTTTGTCAGAATTTTGGGCCCGCACGCCCAAAACGTCATGTGCATGCTCCGGAACGCGCTCCTACGAGCCCCATTTCAAAGTTGTTCCTATTTTCAATAGGAACAACAAAATTGGACTTATTGTCTTTTGCCTTCCTGAGGCAGTGTGGATAATGCCTAGCAAACATAGAATAAACGGACGTATATATTCTGGTCCCATGTTTGGACTTACCTCCGTGCGCTAGCGTGGTGATGGGGACGGTGGGCGGAGATTCGAACACGTGGCGGGGCAGCGGCGTTACCAGAGCCAGCACCTTGAACTGCGGACAAACAGGACACGGTGTGTGTCATCAGCTACTGTAATGTGTTGGTTGGCTGCAATTTCTGACCTTGTAGCTTTGCTGGCCTGTAACCTTGGACCTTACAGCTGGAAGACGTAAGGTCTAAAATCCCAGGCCAACAACACAGAGGTGTGAAAAAATCACACCAGATAATTAATTATGTACTGTAGTAGTAATATCGAAAGTACAGAGTAATATTGCCATGGATAAAACTTCACACAGAAATATCATGAGGTACCAGAATTTGAGTTTTGGTCTGCGTGTTTGGGTATTACTTTACAGCACTCAACCATAAGGTCCAAAATCACGGACACGCACACACTGATGGTGAGAAAACACATTTGTGTAGTATTACGGAAAATGTACAGCAATATTCACAGCTGTAACTTCTAACAGTTAACATATCATAGCCGTAGCCGTAAGGTCCAAAATCACAGATCAGCAAACAAAACGCCAAAACAACTCTCAAGCCAGATCGACTCGAGCTCACTGTGGCGTAAGTCACAGGGGCGGGATCCGAGGGGTTCCGGAACCCCCCCCTACCCCCCCCCCCTCTCTTTAAAATGCTATAAAAAGTCCCATTTGGGGGTGTTTGGACCCCCTCCCCCCCCCCATCCCCGACGTTTGATCATATTTTGACAAATGGTGAGAGTGTTCACACACACACACACGCCTTCTCTTTCCGACCCCCCCCACCCACCCCACCCCCCCTCCAAATTGTTTGAGTTTTTGGCCCCTGCGAGCAAGGTCTAGCGTCAGGGAGGCCTTTTGCGTCTTGTTTAAGGTCCCCCCAAAAAGTTGGACCCCACCCCACCCCCCTCTCGAGGTAACTGATCCGCCCCTGCGTCAATTTTGCGCATGGGGAACAAAACGTCAAAACAATTCTCAAGCCAGATAGACATGTGCTCACTCTGAAAGTCTTGCGTGTGGGGTACAGAACGCAAAAACAACTATCATGCTAAATCGAACCGTGCCCACTTTGGCGTACGCCGATCTAGCTCGCACACCAAGCGCATACCAAAGAACAGAATTCCATGATTCATTGTGCGCCATAAATGTCTAAAGGGAAAGCGTGTGAATCCAAAGTATCTTATGTGTCACCGGCAAATCATCCGGTAAGTTCATGCGTCAATGATTCTTTGCGGTTGGATTCGGGGCATCGGTTCCAGAGCCCCAGAAAGTAACTGAGGCCCTAGCCGAGTTAGGGTAAATTTGGCGTGAGATTATTTTTAGGTGTGTTAATTCCCTCACCTATAGGACAAAGTGACCACCGTTTGGTTTGGATAATAATAATAATAATAAAGAGCATTCATATCGCGCTGAATCACCAGGAGCAGTGTGGATCTGAGGACATTCTGCTGTGCACAACCGGTCTACTTTCCTGTGCGACTACAACAGAGGCATTGCTTAAATCTGAAGTAGGTTTTTTTGTTTTTGTTTTTTTGTTTTATTTATATTTTTTTAATGCGCGTCCTTTAAAGCTTGCAGAGGATTAAAAGGACGGACAAACGCGCGACATGTTTGTCAGGTCTTCAAATCCTCCATCTCCGTGGAGACAATTGCAATTTGGACCTATTTTTTACTGTCCATACCTCGTAGGTAACGTAGGAGTGAAGCCTCATAATCTTGATCTTGTCTGGCTCGAAGAACTCAAACTCCTTGTGAAACTGCCAGTCCACATTTGTCTCTATGACCTTTTTGTGAATAACGTAGGTGACATTTTCCACGGGGACGTGTTGCCATTGCAGAAACACGGACGAGTAGTTCCTGGAGTTCCGTACTAACGTCGGCTGCGGCATTGGTGTCAGCAGACCTGCGATAATTTTTTTTTAATGAGTTTCATTAACCCTTTGGCTGTCGGTCGCGACTTTTGTCGCGATGGTTCCTGCAGGAATCATCGCGACAAAAGTCGCTACCGACAGCCAAAAGGTTAACAAAACCATTTATCGGAGCACAGTGAAGAACACCCGAATGCAAAAACATAGCTTCTCTTGAGCCCCCGCAAATCCGACGACACATGAGAAGAAGCTATGTCTTTAGCTGGCTTCATGCATATTTGTATGTCTCAGGTACACTTTATTAACCGTTGAATTTGCGAAGGTTCTACAGCTATCATTTTCAGCGGCTGACATGGAAGAGCCTGTTTTAAGACCAGTTTTAATTCGGTGTCTACACGAATAATAAACAAATGAAACAAAGATGTAAAACTGAGAGGAAGTTTTTTTTTAAATCTTCAACTTGGGTGAATATCGCAAGAATCATGTTGAATATCCCTAAAATCAAGTCAGTCAATTATTCGTTCAATGAAAACAAGAATCGTTGTAAAATATTATATTAGCAGGCTATAAAAACTGACTGATGATTGGACGCTGGTGTGAACAGAGTATGTCACGCGCTTGTAGACTTCACCAACATTTTAACGTTCCACTTCCAAATACGATTGTTCGAAACACAAACTCGTTTCACACTGCGTAAAACAATGTCACTTAATGTTTTTAGCAAGGCTAAGTTGTTGATATACATTTAGGCAAAACACACGCAGGCATTTGTCTGAAAAGCAGTGGTGTAACCAACCCGCTGAAAATCTATGCCTCTTGCACATGGAAGGGGCCCCGCCTTGGTTTTTACTACAGTTTAATCTGTTTTGTTTAATGGTGTGTGCTCTTACCGCTCAAACTATCCGCATACTCGTCCAACGCAAACACACATCCCTGAACGCAGTTCTTTATCTGAAATGAAAGCAAATAAAATAATAAATCAACGAGAAGTTAAGATGCAAACAACCGAGGTAAATGTACAAATATAATGCTGATCTGCGATTCTGAATCTTACGGCATTAAGTCGAACGGTTCAAAATCACACACCAGCACACATGTATAAAGTATTATCACTTTCATCTTCTTCAGATGAGAGGCTGACTCCTGTAAAAAATGACGGACATCAAGTGTTCGTAAAAAAAGCTATAAAAGCTGAATTCTTTTTATGACTGTAGATAAGGTTTGAAGCAATAGATAACATGGCAAGTTTCGTGGCTTTTATGTCAAAGACCCTCGAATAACATTTTCGTATAATTAAGTTTTCATATGTTTACTGAACGGCTTTAAAAACGCGCATTTTTCAACGTGTCGTTTTACGTATTAAATATGTCTCGGTTTGTGGTATTTTGGTGTCACACGTTAGTAAGGTATGTCTAGAAAATTTCACATCGATGGCCTGTGGCGTAATCAATGGCCTTACAATCATGGGACATTATTTTAAAACTGCAAAGTGGAGCATTTACAAATGATGTAACCAATGTGTGCTTAGGGTTAGTATGAATAGCCATCAGCACTCTTTGGCTTTGACCTTTTTTTCGTTTGTTACCCCTTTGCGTGTCGGTAACGGTTTTTCTCGCGATGATTCCCACAGGAATCAATGCGACAAAAACCGCTACCGACACGCAAACGGTTAAGAGCAGCCAAACAATCAACATGAAAACCACACACGAAAAGCGAGAGGTTGGTATGTTTCAGTGATACGGCCACACTGACTGAATCAAACGACTACGTATGGGCTCTTCAACTCTCAGGCACGAAAGAATGGCATGAAATTGATCTATATTGCAGAAATCTGATTATTACAAAAGAAAATAACGGGGACCGGAAGTTCTGGTTAAAAATGCATTTTCTGGATTCTGATATTGATTTTTAGATTTCATTTGAATCATTCAGCACATTACTAGCTGCAAGAAAATGATGATCAGTCCTGTTTGGACATGACCTACTTTTCATTCGTCAAAGGGAGCCCAAAAATCAACATGATCAACAAAAAAGAAAAGCAATAAAATGATAAATTTTAGTGTAGCGGCCATTATTGGCTAGATGAAATGAATATTTACAGCTTCTACTTCTTTCCGTCAGTCATCCAAGCACGAAAAAATGGCTTGAAAATGATCCGTATTGCAGAACATCTGATTATTAAAAAACTTAAAGAGAACCAGAAGTTCTGCTCATCAATAATTTTCTGGATGCAATTTTTATTTGAATCTGTTCAGAACATAATTAGCAACAGGAATATGACGTGCGTTAACATCTCTTGGACAAAATAATTTGTGTAGTGTCTTGATTAGTTCGTTTTCACCACCCGCTTAAACCCCAGTGCCCCCCTGACAACCAAGGGCGATAACTCTTTCCAACTGTTTGAAGAAGGTAGGTCAAAGTGGCAGCTCAATAACTACAGTAGGTGTCAAAATTATTTACTATTGTATTGTTAAAATCTTTTCTTTTTTTAAAAATCGTAACTACTAGACACCTAGTGTTTTAAAAGTCGTTTGAAGTACTCAAAAAACATTAACTAAAGTCAGCGGTACGCCACTTCATGAGCAAATTAATTTAGTTCAGAGTGAAAAAAGACAGAAAAAGAGAGAAAACAATCAAAAATCCAATCGTTCAGAGTCCTTGAATGAAATTAGAACGTGTAAAACTAGTCCCCAAAAAACAAAACGAAATCGTACCATCAAGAGAGAGAGAGAGAGAGAGAGAGAGAGAGAGAGAGAGAGAGAGAGAGAGAGAGAGAGAGAGAGAGAGAGAGAGAGAGAGAGAGAGAGAGAGAGAGAGAGAGAGAGAGAGATTGACTGATTGATTTTATTTTCCAAGGAAAGAGGTTTTAGGCGCAGAGAGAGAGAGAGAGAGAGAGAGAGAGAGAGAGAGAGAGAGAGAGAGAGAGAGAGAGAGAGAGAGAGAGAGAGAGAGAGAGAGAGAGAGATTGATTGAATGATTGATTATTGGTGTTTAACGCCGAGCAGGCGACTAAGGCCATCTCACGGCGGGAGAGAGAGAGACGCTGGTTGTTTCCCTCGATTCCCTACCGCTGACCAGCGGTATCGAATCAATGGATTGAATGATGGAGGCAACCAGTAAGATATAGAGAGAAAGAGAGGGGGGTAGGGTGGGGGTGGGGGCGGAGAGATAGGGGGAAAGGGGGCAAGAATCAGAGAGAGAGAGAGAGAGAGAGAGAGGGGGGGGGGCACGGGAGGGGGGGTGGGGGCAAGAGTCAGGTCAGTTGTGAAACAACATCAAACTGGTAACTCCATCAAATAAAGTTGTTTCAATGTGTCATTGCGAGCGACAATCAAACGTGATCGATATCGTTCAAACGAAAAGACGAGCGCAAAAGCCAACACTGTAAACCCGGTCTGTATCTTCTCCGTCTGAGGATGCCCACTAGCCAGAGACGTGTATTCTCTCGAGTCCCTTCGGCTGCAGGGGCTCATGCGAATTTATGCCTCCAGCAGATGCGAGGTAAGGGTTGATCGGAAGAAAACTGGAAATGAGGGGTGTCAGACTGAGGGAGACAGCCATACGCACTTTATCTGCTTTGAAATAGAGAAAACTTTTTGATGTCAACTGAAGTTAGCGCCCCATACCCACCCACCCACACCTATACTGTCGTCGCATTTTCTCCAATACGTACTTTCACATCACAACACCGTATTCCACGTATTTTGTCAACTTTAACGAAGAAAAGGAATTCAACATAGCACGGCATCATAATTGTAGACCGCGTTTCCGTCGCCGAAAAACACTATGAATCGCTACTTCCGATATCTTATTTTGAAAACAAAAAAAGTAAGAAATACATGTAAAAAATGTCTAATACAATCGAGTAAAATCACCGATGATCACACAGATAAGACGTACGTTACAACACACAACACTTCGAACTTTTAACCCTTTGCGAGTCGGTAGCGGTTTTAGTCGCGTTGATTCCTGAAGGAATCATCGCGACTAAAACCGCTACTGACACGCAAAGGTATGAGAAAGTACCTTCGCGAATGCATATTTGTCGACAAGTGGTGCGGGTCGGGTGGCGACAGAACGTGAAATGAAGTGAAATGAAATAAAATGAAATGCACAGAGCAAGCGATGTAAAATTATCTAAAATGACTTAACCCTTTTGTGCATGCAGTCTACAAGTACTGTTTACGGTACCGGTGGCCGCATGCACAAGGGAGTTAAAGTCGGATATTTAATTAATATTACACAAAAATCAGTATGTTCAGACCTATGGGGGAAATATCAGAAACTATTAATTATCACACCACAGGTTATAGCTTGAAAAGCATGTTAAAATACAGGCATATAATGATAATACATCAAATGCAGATGTGACACCTGGAGAAATCATAATATCGCGATAACAACAATGCACAGTTTGTGTGTTATAAGTATAGTCTAAATCAATTGTGTATGATGTAACAAATGATACATTCAGATCGCATCATGCAACAACCATTTTATGAATTTTGAATCAGTTCCCCAGTAGCAAGAAGTCTTCGGGCCGACGACGGCCGCATGGGTCCACGCACAGCTGTGCACGGGCCCACTGCGGCCGTCGTCGGCCCGACGGCCTTTGTGCTCTGGGTTATGTAAAATTAGTCAGCATTGCCAGCTGCTGATAATTTTATAATTTTATAATTGTTTGCAAATGCCAATGGTTTCAGAAACAACTGCACCACTCTCGGATTTCAATTTCTTCGCACTTTTCCGACATTACTGGGGCCTGAGTCGGGTGGAAAACACAAACTGGGCGAGATTTTTTCACACTATTTTCAAAGGACATTCTCCAAGCGCATGCTTCTATCTCGATTGCGCAGGCCTTTCTTCAAGTGAAAATGCATGAGGTTGCGGGTGCCACCTTAAATTCGATGCCACTTTCCTTCTGAGGAGCAGCGATGTAAGCAACTGGATCCAAAATCCCCTAGCAAGAGGCATAGATTCTCATGGGCCGGAGCGACTGAAGCGGCTCTTGAGAATAAATGTCTCTTGCAGATCTGAAAGCTTGAAGTTGACTACGGGACGGATAAGAACGGTCTAATTCCAGTCTGAACACTTCTCCCGAAGACTTACACAGTTTTTTTCCCCGAAGGGGTGAACCGTTATTAGTTTCAGCTAAAGATTAAAAAAGCACGAGAAACAGCAACCAAACTATGTTGCTATGTGTCCCATCACCAGGGGAAATGTTCAATTTAAACCAACAATCTAGATCTTGCTGGAAAATACAGTATTATAACGTCCTGTTATTTCAGGCAACGACGTTTGGTACTTGTGTTATATTTTTGACTTGAAAAAAAACCGTTCTGAATAAAATATATCTTTGACCACTCCCCCCCCCCCCACCCCCTCAACCTATCCCCCCCCCCCCTAAAAATAAATAAATAAAGGGGGGTGGGGGGTGGGCAAACAATTTCAATTTACATCTGTTTCGCGAAACATCTCTCAGGAAGCCATCGCGAAACATCTCTCAGGAAGCCATCGCATCTTAGCTTAACAATTAAAGCTCTCCATCACTTGAGACCATCAGACTTCGTTCTGACAGTGCCTTTTACAGTTCTTTCCGTCTGCAAAAAGTACAGAGTACCATAAGCCCCTGGGGTCGTATGGGACCCATGAGAACATAAGACTCTTGCTGGAGCAGGTCGACCTCATTTACATCCTCAGACCGAAAGTCACCGAACCGTTGTCACTGACATGGCCCGAGTGTTATAACCGTCCACATGCCAGCCACAACCCCTAAAGATTCCAATTCGGGGTCTTTTGTTAACTCGTTCGAGACGTACCGCACCCGGCCGAACGCGGCACGTCTCGAATCCTAACTACAGTCACAGGAACGCTGACGGAAATCAGTCCGATCCCCTGCAGCCAGGAGTAGATCTTCATACTGTTCCAGAATAAGTTCGCTGAGGGAACTGCTCAGTGCGCAAAGGCCATCGGGCCGACATCGGCCTGATGTCTTTTTTCCGCATTGGGTGGCTTCACAACAAATATATCTGTCATGGACTGATACCTACATGACTTCTGGAGAAACTATAATATAATATACGTATTATAGCGCTTTTCTCATTTGGGAATCGACTCAGCGCCGCCTGAACCCACACACCTCACGACAGACGGATTACGCTTGCACACAGTACAGACAACGAGTCAGCTACTGAGTACGAGATGACGCTTGGAATGTAAAGGCGGACTACGTGTAAATCAATAGACTCTTAAGTCTAGCTGGTCCTCGACAGCCTGAGGTAGGGACTCCTAAAAATCTGTGCCTTTCGCAGCTGCAAGGTGATGGTTGGTGGACTGGATCGCTTCTTTTAACATTCCATTTCGGGATCTCTTGCCATGGTGCCCCCCCTCCCCTCCCCCTCCAATGAGCAAAACGTCCACGGGCCGACATCGGCCGTAGCTGACCCACACAAGGGCAGTATTCGAGACACTTGTCGGCTGCAACTTCTAAAGATTTCCATTTCGGGGTGCCTTTTCACAGGCCGATACAAGAAGCCTGTGATCGCGGCCCTTGGCAAACGCACCCTGACAGATCATAATTATGTCCGCAGTCGTACGGCCAATCCCGGACGAATTCTCGAGTATGACATAAATGAGACTGATCCCTGTTAGCAAGAGACACTTATTCTCGTGAGCCCGTGAGCATGATGTGGATCATGAGAACATATGACTCGTACAGAATAAAGAATCGACTGGCACTACTGCGAGATGCGATAGACCTGTTTCGTTGATGGGATCATTCATGTATGCAGTTCCAGAACGAAACAATGCACTCATCTGCAAGAAGCATAAGATCCCCATGAGCCCCCGAAGCGGGGGCTCACAAGAATGTATGCTTCTTGCTGAACATCTCATTTATAACCAGTCTTCTCATATAAAAGTCAGCCGGTGGCTTGCTTTGGCACCAAACAATTTCCACTGCTCAGTGAGGTTTAGAACAGGATTAAGCGATTTTACACAGGACTGAGCAATTTTTTTTTTAACAGAACAGAAACTTAGAGAAATTAAACGAAACTGACGTATCTAAAACATAACACATTAAAATGAGAGGAAAGGCATTGACAAAGATTGTAAGGACTAAAATATTTAATTCGGACTGATGGGGAAGAGAAGAACTAGAAAGTACAGAATAAGAAACTATTGGACAAAGCTCTGAAAGATCATCAAAAAGTGGGAATTCAAAAGAAAGAGATCAAGGTAATTTCGAAATTTCAAGGCTAGGGGAAAAACAAGATAATCTAGTACCCTTTAAATTCCTATCGCCCACTACATTCTGAGGAATACACAGATCGAGGAACAAAATAAGGCTTCTGTGAGTTTCTTTCTAAAGCTCAAAAAGAGTAACCCTTTCAAGGAGTCCGCATGAATAGGTGCGAAAGTGTCGTATGGCGGTGCCGGCGGCAACGCTGTACGACATATCAGCAGCTACTGATGCGGGGCTATTTGACTGAGTTAAAGGTCTATGACTCTTTCACCTGGATGAAGCTGGTTAAGGAATTATTTGAGACGTGCCGCATACGGATACGCGGCTTTTTGCCGCGCACCCGTATGCGGTACGTCTCAGTCAATTTAATACGGTTTTCGTATAAATGCATAACATAAAAAAACAAGTTAGAGCCGGGGAAAAAAGAGCGTGCTCTAATCTCAGCCATAAGCCAGAGAATGTGGAGAAGGTGGAGGATGCATCAAGAGGAGGGTGGACACATCCATGGTTATCTTCTCATTTCAACTTTTCTTGTTTTACAGTGGCACTGCACTGCACTGCAACTTTTTTAGAATCATCGGAAACACTAGTGTTTCCGATGATTCTAAAGATGTCGCATTTCTTTTGCTCGTCAGTATAATACGTAACCTGTGACTAGAGAAATCGTCATGTCTTTAACAAAAACTGTATAATCTATTTCGAAAATTTATTCATCAGACATACCTCGTCTTGTGTAACTGTTTGTCCCGTCGCGTTGATTTTCTGTAACAGAAAACAGACATTCTTCATGACACGCGTGTACACAAACTCTAACATCACTGGTCTATTATAAGACCTTCCAAGTGTTCAAGTTACAAATAAAATGTGATTGATTGTACATTGCTTAACGTCCCGACAGCAACAAGGCTTTCTCAGGACGTGCCTGCACTGCTTGTGAAAACAAAACAAAACAAACAAACAAAAAAAACCCAGAATATATAATGTATGTCGCCAGCCGGTCCAATACGTTAAATAAACCTACGCCATTGGGCCTACATAAAGCTAAGACCATTTAGCAACACACATCCAATATCAAGAGCTACAGGCAGTGCAGACAGTTGGGAGAGTTTTAAAAAGACAAATACAGGTGAATGGACCAAGGGTAGACAGAAACACATGCCCCAGAATAGAGGGAAAAACCCACCCTGTGGGGCTGACCAGGGTGACCCTGGGAACTAAAAAGTAGTTAACCCCACCCAAGTCCCCCAGGGCAGACCCGGGTGGGGGTTCAAATAAAATAAAATATGGCTTCATTGGATAAAGCGTTAAAATACGACCGAAGCGCTTTCTGATTAATCAAAACTGACAATTCATATAACAAAACTGTCCAATACAAAAATATCGTCAGAGAAATATCGAAATTAAGCTCCGTTTTGCGTCAACCGTCAGTATTTTTGGAAACAGAAAATTAACTTTGTCTTGAAACATGTTCACGTGTGCTGGTCTGTGATTCTGAACCCAGCAACCGAGCGCCGTAATATTATGATCACAAACCGGCAAACATAATATCTCAGGGCATGTTTTCTAGTTGGTCACGGGCACAGCATCTCGGAATCCCATTTTCTATATGGGAGGCATCCAAACCCAGATATGCGTCCGCCCACGCTTGTTTTGTTACGTGTCCGATACAAAGTTGAGACACTGATTGCTTCCTAAGATTGACGAGTAAGATTTAAAATGAGGCAGACCATGGCAGCAAGAGGTTTAGATCCTCCAGAGCCCCTGCAGCCGCAGGAGCTCATAAAGATCAAGGACTCTTACAGAGGTCTAGGTAAGGTATCCTGAGTAAGACTACACGACGATTTTCTCCGTATGAATAGCGATATGAACAGGGCAGATTTTTGCTGACGAGTGGCAGACGCTCAAATATTATGGAAGCTCAGAAGCATCTCGCAGACGTTCCCAGTAAGCACAAAGATCCTCGGGCCCACGACGGCTGTGCGCGGGTTCAAATGCGGCCGACGTGGGTCAGAAGACGTTTTGCTGCTGCGGCAGGGATGGACCGCAACATATTCAGAGAAAGGCTAACACATGTAAGATTTCTGAGTACAAATGTGAACAGGACAAATTCTTGCCGTCAAGTGGCATAGGCTGATGAGGACCTATGTCTCTCGCAGACGCTGGTGTCGACTGTGACGTGTCCGGAGAATGGCTAAAACCTTAAAGACTGTGTCTAGAACACATATGTGAAAAGGACACATTATTGCTGGCACAGGGCTGGGGTTCATGAGGATCTGTGCCTTTTGTAGATAAAATAATTCGGTTTAGGAATTGGCCGTTACGTGTGGTCTAACAGGTTAAACAGGTTTATTTTGAGAGAGTGTGGCAGGATTCAGGAGATAGGACATTCCCAGATTTGGAACCTTTTTCCAACATCCCCAGCCCAGCCGTCTGCTAATAATGTAGCTGTGTTGTGAAACGCGATCATGGCACGAAATGGGGTAGGTGGTTGGGAGGTCTGGTTAGGGGTGGGGAAAGAATTGATTGTACATTGATTGTACATTGCTTAACGTCCCGACAGCAACAAGGCTTTCTCAGGACGTGCCTGCACTGCTTGTGAAAAAAAAAAAAAATAAACAGAACATTGAATGTATGTCGCCAGCCGGTCAAATACGTTAAATAAACCTAACACATGGGGCTAAATAAAGCTAAGACCATTTAGCAACACACATCCAATATCAAGAGCTACAGGCAGTGCAGACAGTAGGGAGAGTTTTAAATAGGCAAATACAGGTGAATGGACCTCGGGTAGACAGAAATACATGCCCCAGAATAGAGAGAAAACCCACCCTGTGGGGCTGACCAGGGTGACCCTGGGAACTAAAAAATACCTAACCCCACCCAAGTCCCCCAGGGCAGACCCGGGTGGGGTGGTGGGGAAAGAAGAAGGGGTGGGGGGTAGAATGACGTAAATCAGCCATTGTTCGTGAATCAGAATCAAACCCCAAAGTAAGACAGCAAGAAATATACCGATGACTGTCCAGAGGCGCGGGGAGAAAAGTGAACAGATCCAGTTCCCCAGTCACGTCTACAAAAGGCAATATATATTTTCGCCAGCCCCTACAGCGGCAATGGCTCATGAGAATGTACCCCTCTTGCTTGCCGAGATCGTCCCTATACGTACAGCCTTTGACAATAGAAACGCGATAAGCACCGTTTAACCCGTTCAGTGCCGAGGACATTTGAACCCCACCCAAGTGCAAGAGGTATAGATCTATACCTCTTGTTAACATCACTTTGTGTCCATGTTCTTGGGAAGCTAGGGCTTTACGGTGTTGAATTAACGACGATTGTAGAAACACAATCTGCGTCAACTGGCACTGAAAGGATTAATTAGTTAAAGTAAAGGGATGATGGCAAGTGACTTCCTTTTTGAATTCCTAAAATTCGTTATGAACGAAATTTAGATGGACATAATTATGAAGATGGCCTGAGTTATTGCACTTTTCCTGAGAAAGGTGAAATTTGACATCTTTTTGCAAATTTCTCTGTTTTAATGAAATTATCCATGCAAGTTCATATTGCCATTAAGTGCTTCTTTCAAATGCATTCGTACAATCTGACATAACAACGGAAAACCTGGATGGAAAAACATGTCACAATTGTGCACATAGTGTGAACTTTGGGACAGCGGATTATTGACAACACATAAAAGGAAAATACCATCCACACATTTGATAGAGAACAAGTTTGCGGCCAGAACATTGTACATCTGGCACATTTGCCAAAATTAAACGCTGTGGACCATGGACTTTACTGGCAATCCAACGGAGCTAATATCAAACTCCTTTCCAGAAGTACCCACACTGGACTGCAATTAGGCATTAAATCGTCTGTCTTGGGTTACTTCGAGGGTTTCATCGTAATACTGTAGTCTGATGAAGATGATCATCAGACCGACGCACCGAAGGCGAGGAGGTCTGATAATCAATCAGCTTCAGAGGACTACAAACTGCGATGTAACCCGAGAAGTAACCTAACATAAACGGTTCAATGCCAATGTCGTTCCGTCTAAATTACGCGCTATTTGAAGCATCGAATTTGTGTCTGGCGCCAGGAGTAAAACGCCAATTCTTTTCTGACGCCGGACTTAATTTTCTGGGAAATACATAGGGACGCGATTATTTATGTATAGGCTACCATGCACGGTCGTGCAAATGTGCTTGATTTTTGCCGCAGTTTTCTATAGATATCTGACTGCTGCCAAATGACATCAGTGAATCATGACGGCCACTGTTGAATTACGATGGCCAGTTTTGTGGCTTTAGAAAATCTCTATCTGCTGGCTATATATCGAAAGCTGAAGTTTTAATCGGTGTCGTGTAGCCAATTGTGTGGCGTTTCTATTGTCCAAGCTTAAATAAACCTAAGACTAAGAACTCCGAGCATGTCCTCGACTAAAAAGAGGAAGTGGTGGGGTTGAGAGTTACGGGGGGAAATGACGAAACTTAATGAACGTTCCAAATTTAGCTGGCAAAGAAAGGTATATCCTCGCCCAGAGCCGTGTATGCACTCATTGGAGACGTGTCACATACGGATACGCGGCGAACAGCCGCGTATCCGTATATTGCAAGTTTCCAATGAGTTAAGGATCGAGTTATCCTGCTTTTGGCTAGGATGGAAAAGTAATAGGACAGTGCATCTTGTGCCAAGTCTCGGATCTCATGAAAAACCGGATCTTCACAGCCATAGGCCATTGGCACCAGGAGTGGGTTGCATGTAGCGTGCTTAAATATAGTGTGTTAAGCTCGCTGACTTAAGGCCTTTCGTGCTTAGTAAAGCTCTTGCTTAGTGCGCGAGTGTTTTCTGTTGCATGGAGCGACTTAGCGACGTGCGTAGCTCCGAACGAGTTCTTAGCGAGCGGGGATAGGTTATTTATAGCTTATGGTGGGGTTCTCCCCTACGTCATCATAGATTGTAGAAATCGGCCAATAAAAACGCACGGTTTTCGCTTCTTCTGACCTAACGGAAACGACGTAGACAAAACGCGGGTGACTAATGGCGGCGATGGAAAACAAGAAGTCGAAGAGAGCAAATAGCAAATTTTTCGTGCAGGCAACCCTGCTTGTGTAGATGTACATTAGTTAAGGAGTACCGTGTATGCTCCCATAGTATGAGGATCTATGTCTCTCTGACAACGGCGGGTGTTGGGTTACACACATCAGTGTGCAGGGTCAGTCAATTGCAATCAGTTATGCAGACTTCTCACCGATAATTCCCAGATGTCCGTCAGACGAGGCTGGGTGCGGGTCCATGCGTTCTCACGTACTTTTCGTGTTCTTCCTTCTCTATCCTAGATGGAAGGCTGTTTCTTCTACAAGGTTTAAGAGAGTGAATTCACATTTCTCAGATTTCAAGTTCTCGAGTTAACACGGCAGCTAAGAACTCTTCCTCAGCTAAGCACGCCGCTACGCACGGTGGGGACCGTCCTTAGAATTAAGCACGCCACTAAGCTCGCTCCAGCAGATAAGCACGCTCATGCAACGCACATTTTGCTTAGCTGAGGAAGAGTTCTTAGCTACCGTGTTTAAAGCGAGAACGGAAATGTGAATTCACTCTCTTAAACCTTGTGGCAGAAACAGCCTTCCATCTAGGATAGAGAAGGAAGAACACGAAAAGTACGCCGGGAACGCACGGACCCCCACCCAGTCTCGTCTCACGGACATCTGGGAATTATCGGTGAGTGGTCTGCATAACCGATTTAAACTGACCCTTCACACCGATTGGTATAACCCAACACCAGCCGTTGTCAGAGAAACATAGATCCTCATACTATGGGAGCCTACTACACGGTACTCCTTAACTACTGTACATCTACATTAGCCTTGAGACATAGATCCTCATACTATGGGAGCCTACACGGTACTCCTTAACTAATGTACGTCTACATTAGACTGACAAGCAGGGTTGCCTGCACGAAAAATTTGCTATTCTTTCACTCTTGACTTCTTGTCTTTTCCATCGCCGCCATTTCACCGGCGTTTTGTCTACTTCGTTTCCGTTAGGTCAGAAGAAGCGAAAACCGTGCGTTTTTATTGGCCGATTTCTACAATCTATGATGACGTAGGGGAGAACCCCACCATAAGCTATAAATAACCTATCCCCGCTCGCTAAGAACTCGTTCGGAGCTACGCACGTCGCTAAGTCGCTCCATGCAACAGAAAACACTCGCGCACTAAGCAAGAGCTTTACTAAGCAAGAAAGACCTTAAGTCAGCGAGCTTAACACACTATATTTAAGCTACACGCAACCCACTCCAGGGGAGAGTTACATGAAAGGTCGTAAACCCTGCGCAAGCTATTACGCAAGGTGCGCTACTATACATGAAAATATCGCAAACATATACACGTAAAAAATATCAACAAATTAAAAAGATATTATACAGCATAGAAAACCTGCGGAGAGATATACCATTGTCATTATTTTTTTTTTAAGTTAAAAAAAAAAACGCAGATGAAAGGCTACGTTCAGCGACAGTAAAAAAGCGCAAAAATTAAAGATTGTGATTTTTTAAAAAAAAATCAATTTCTGTGACAACTAAGAAAAGTCCCAGACATTCAACTGATATTTCCATCGTCCCATCCTCAGCCCGGAACACGTATTTATTCTGTGAAATGCTGGTCACGGCACGAAATCGCGAAAGGACGAAGGTTGAGAATGGGGTGAGAGGGTTGGGGGAAGGGTGGACATTGGATAAAGGACGGAAAGGATGAAAGGGCAAGGGAGTGGCGGAAGGGGTGGGGGTAGGGGGTAGGGGGTGGGGCGAGTGGGGGGGGGGGTGGGGTGGGGGGGTAGAGTTCCTAACAAATTCCTTTCATCTGCAAGAGGCACAGATTATCATGAATCCGTGCAGTTGCAAGCGCCCATGATAATCTGTGCCTCTTATAGTGGCCAACTCTGGACCAATTTATCATCCTCAAAGGTGGCGTGGTGACTGTGGTTCTAGCGAGGAGACACCAAAAATAAATGACGAAAATCAATTACTGCCGCGGAATCAGTCAGAATGGGGAAAGAGCATTGCAACTACGAGGCACTAGCTGGGCTGAGAAGTAAAGAAAACGATTACATTAGCTAACCAACCCGCCGGGGATCAGACTGAGTATCTTTGTCGATGTAGTTCCCATATCCAGTCGCAGACAAAACCGAGGATACTGCCTTCGTCTGAGGATAAATACGTGCGCTGGTTTGTGATTCTGGACCTTACGACGTATGCCGAAAGGTCCAAAATCACAAACCAGCGCACAGTTGGAGCCAGTCGGTCTGACTCAGTAACGGGTATACCCATGAGATGTTGATGAAAATCAGTGTCTCTTGCAGATCAAATGGGGAAAATGGCTGCAGTATTTCTTGTCCTCGCGCACGTCACTCTTGAAAAGGAGTCACCGTGTAGAGCATTTCTTGCCGGACCGACTCCTCTAGTGGCCACGTCGTCAGAGAATATTCTAACAGCCATAGGACGATCGCCTGAATCGATCGGCCTTTTCTTTGCGGGACGGGGAAAAAGTCAAATACACTACGGAAGATGTCTCCAGGGGCTAGTTGCATGAGTGAGCTTAGTCCGACGCCAGCCCTAAGCCAGGTGCTCCGAGATAGCGGAGCACCTTGCATAGTGGCTGCTGCCGGACTAAGCTCACTTATACAACTGACCCAAGGAGACTGGTAGCCAACCCTCGACAACCTCCAAAGGGTTCCATTTTCATGTCACGAGAGATGCAACTGCAAAAGGCGTAGATTTTCACGAGAACCTGCAGCCACACATCGAAAATTCTCTGTAGCCTCTGTAGCCCTATTTGCGAGGATTCTCATTACGTAAGTCCCGGTAGCGCTATGCAGGGACTCGTGTGTATCCATGTCTTCCAGGCGGGGGTTACCCCTGACTTCTTTTGCTCCTAATACGGGAGGGCACCATCTGGGTGGGTTTTTGTTCAGCTTCTGATTGTACAGTCCAAAATTTCGACCCCAATGACCTAAAGGGAGGTAAATGGCTGATGCAAGGCAAGCAAGAAGTATAGATCCTCATGCGCTTCTCCGCAAGAATCTATACCAAGTGCAGATGTAAGGAGTAAGGATGAGGGACTATGTACCGCTGAGTGAACGACCAAACAACACTGGCCTCCATCATGATGTAAATGGTCCAATGCTTCGTTAAGCAAGAGGTATACATTCTCATGAGCCCCTGCGGCCGCAGATGTATGGGTCTTAACGAGAGACTGTGTATGGGGAAAATGAACGACCATTACCGGACAAGCAACAACTGTCCTCCCATCCCGATGATTATATAGACAGCAAATAACCCGTCGCGGCTTAGATTGTCTCGACCCTGCTGCAAAGCTCTCTACGGTAAGGAAACGAGAAAAATCAGTGCCGTGTTGACTCCTGCTGATGCGTTTTTGAAAGCACTCGTAGGGCGAAGCGGTAAAATGAAAAAAAAAAAAAAAAAAAAAAAAAAGAGGAAGAAAACTAGTACGAAAAATAGTCGATCACCAAGTCTCTTCCATCCGTAGGAGGCAAAGGTTCTCAATGAGCCAATGCGGCCGCATTGGCTCATGAGAATCCATACCTCTTATTGTCCGAGAACGGTCCAATTCAATATTTGCCTAGACTTCTGTTTTTCAGACGAAGGAAGTTAACTGGCGAATTTCAGGCCTGCGCTGGAGGAAAAAAAAAACTAACACGAAATGTGCCGGCATATTGCGATTCCATAATTATGTCACTATGTAGAAGCACGTGCAAGCAATTGCTTAACCTTGAACCCCTTCACCGCCGAGAAAAATCAAACACCACCCAGCTGCAAGATGCATAGATCCTCATAAGCCCCCGCAGTTGCTCAGACCAGTTTGAATCCAAGTCCATTGGACGGTTCTGGTTTTTGGTCATTGAATGCACAAAGAATTTAGAATTTTAGATTTTAGAAACAAAAATGCGTCCAGTGGCAGGGAAGGGGTTAATCCCATCATTGCCGAAGAAACTCAAACGACACCCCTCTTCATGAGGCCAGGCAACTGTGTGGAGAAATGAGGATCTACGCCACTTGCATGACTCATCTTGTATCCGTGCTCTTTGGACGGAGCGGTTCTTTGGTGCAGGTTTCAGACGAAGACTTAAGAGACACAACCAGCGGGCCATTGGCAGTAAAGGAGTTAAGAAATAACGTCGAATAAGGACGCTCCATAAAATTCGTTTAAACTTTTTTTTTTTTAAAATCGCGATTCCTTCAGGGGAAAAAAAAAAGAACTGACACATTCTCGAAATGAATATTTTGTTGATTCCATACACGTAATGCTATTGCGTGTATAGATATTTAATCAGAAAGAAACCGGCAGAATGGTCCGCAGTTCAAAGCAAAAGAACACGTACATCAAGCAGTAAAAAAAAAGATGAAAAGATTGTTTAAACAAAAATACGAAAAACATAAATTCTTTTAAAAAACAAAAAACTTTTGGAAAGTTTCCTATTTGAAGTTTCTATTTGTGTTGATTTTACATTCTCCGAAAAGACAGTTTTTTGTTCATTAAAAAAAAAAAGAAATCATTAGAACAGACAGAAAATCCCCGGAAGAGTTTTGCTACTTAATTGTGTGCAGGTTAGTTGCATGAACGGGCTTAAATCATGCGCAAGCCACTAAGCAAGGTGCCTCTGAAGCGAAACACCTTGCTTGATGGCTTGCGTTTGTTAAGTTTACTCATGCAACTGAGCCCTGGTCTAACCGTAAGGTTCACGACCACAGACCAGCAATGCATACGCGCTTTTCTTCTTTTCTTTTTTTTTTTTCTTACCCTACAGCCTTCCCTCAACCCTGTGCGCACAATTTAAGCATAAGAAGATTTGTGAAACCTTTAAGAAGAAAGATTACTTGAGGATATTCTTTTTAAATATATCATTATATTATATTTCGTATTTTTACACTCAATCACTTTTTGTTGGCGGTATGTATTCTGTTGTCAACCTTCTTCCCCTCCCCCACCCCGCGAAAGAAGAACCCCAAACCCCCCACCACAGAGGGAAGAAGAAAGATATAGTGTTTGAAAGAGAGGAAAGGGAAACAATCTAAAGGGGAGGGCACTCTACTCGCACCTACAATCAATCTCATTCAGCGACACTACACAAAGGTCAATCTCGTAGACACCCCTTCCAGTGACGGAACTTTTATACGTATAGTTTTTCATCTATCTGCATAGATTCCAATGACCTCCAGCAGTTTCAGGAGCTCATGTCTGCTGGTAAACTGACTATTGCTTTGTTTAATGCAAGGTCCGTCGGTTCTCCAGTAAAACGGGCTGAAATCACTGAATTCATCCGAGACAATGACAGTGATGTTTTGCTTCTGACAGAGACTTGGCTTAGTGTCACTGGAGATGAGTAAAAGTGCAAAGACATGACCCCTGACAACTACGTCATGAAGTCCTACCCCCATGCTTCAAGAGGCGGTGGTCTGGCTTTCACTTTCAGATCATCACTTCAAACTTTTATTACACACACTGACTCTTTTGCTTTCGGCCACTTATCCTTTGAATTAGCTGAACTGTCCTTTTCATTTCCACAGCAGCGTGTGCACTTTCGGCTGCTTAATCGACCCCCACCTAGCAAAGCCAACCAGCTGACCTACACCATTTTTCTCCAGGAATTTCCTGATCTTCTCGACCTGTGGATAGACAGACCAAGTCCCTCCGTTATCCTGGGAGACATTAACTTTCATTTTGACTGTGATGGAAACTCTCATCGCGTGAAGGATCTCCTCCTACAGTATGGTCTAACCCAGGTCGTCAGTGAACCTACACACCGTTCTGGACATATACTTGACTGGGTTATCCACAGAGAGACCGACCAGCTCCTTTCGTCAGCCTGTGTCTCCGATCATCTTGTGTCCGACCACAGATCCATTGTATGTGATCTGAACCCCTCCCCCTCCTCCCGTGACCATCACAAGCTCCGTGCCATAGACCATGAGTCGTTCCATGCTGACCTGGTCGGTGTCCTGTCCGGCACCCCGTCCCCCACAGCCTCCACCCTCAACGCTGATCTCTCCACTCTTATCGACCGCCACGCGCCAGCCACCACGATGACTGTGAGAAGATCCAAGTGCTCTCCGTGGTTCGTCCCTGACATTCGGACAGCGAAGCAAGAGAGACGTCGTGCTGAGCGTGCATGGCGTGCGTCCTGCTTGGAAGTACACCGCCAGATCTACAACGTCGCCAAGCATGCTGTCACGCGTCTGGTCCTTCATGCCAAGAATGTCTTTTTCAGTAGTTGTCTTTTTCAGTAGTAAGATAGCTCAGAGTGACATTTGCAAGAAACTGTTTAGTATCACGAACTCCCTGCTTGGCAAGTGCAAGACTTCTCCGATTCCCGTTACCGTCCCTACAAGCGACCTTCCTCAAGTGTTTTGCGACTTTTTCTATGATAAGATCAGACATATCCGCGACGAACTGGATACGCTTAGTTAGTCTGTTGTTTCGTCGCCGTCACCTTGTTTCGGTCATGGGACCTCTTTCTCGTGTTTTGAGCCAGTTACACAGGCGACTATTCTCGACATTTAAAAAAAGACGCCTCCCAAGACATGCGAAAGAGATCCCATACCCACGCCTCTACTTTACCAACACATTGATCTGTTGATTGGTCCCATGACCCACATCATTAATGTGTCTCTGTCCGCTGGTGTGTTCCCGGACGAGTTCAAGACGGCTTTAATTAACCACTGCTGAAGAAACCAAACCTCGATCCTAATGTACTGCAAAATTACAGACCTATCTCCACCCTTCCCTTTATTTCTAAAATCCTCGAGAAGGTTGTTTTAACTCAGATGTTGAAGTACCTCCCAAAAAATTCTCTCCTACATCCCTTCCAGTCCGCATACTTACCTGGCCGCTCCACTGAAACTGTCCTGATTAGAATCATAAACGATCTCCTTTGCGCTGCTGATAATAATGAGCTGCATGTCCTGACTCACCTCGATCTGTCCGCAGCCTTTGATACTATCGATCACTCCTTTTTTCTGTCTCGTCTTCACTTTGACTATGGCTTCTCTGACCGTGCTTTACTCTGGATGGAGTCATACCTCACAAACCGGCGACTAGTTGTCTCTGTCAACGGCTGTCACTCTGCCCCAGTCCCACTACTTTTCGGAGTGCCCCAAGGTTATGTGCTCGGGCCGATTTTCTTCATTCTGTATATGCAGCGTTAGCTACTATTTTTTTCCTTCAAAGTACTCTGTTAGATATCATATGTTCGCTGATGACACACAGTTGCACGATTCTGGTCCCGTTCCTGAAGCTGGTCGTCTAATTACAACATGGAAAACTGTCTGACAGATGTTAAAGACTGGATGATTAGAAATAAACTCCAGCTTAATGATGGTAAAACAGAGTCCATGCTTATCACAGCTGGTGTGCGTCCTTCGCTGTTGTCCTATCTTCCCAGTCACATCTCTGTCTGTGAAAATCAAATCACTTTCTCTGACAGTGTCAAATACCTTGGTGTTTTCATTGACAGAAACCTCAAAATGGATAAGTATGTTAGTGATATGTGCAGATCAGCTTTTATTGAACTTCGGTGCATTAGCAGTGTTAGACAGTATCTGGCGCCGGAAGCAATTGCCATCCTTGTCTCCTCCTTTGTTTCATAACGGTTAGACTACTGTAACTCCCTCCGCCTTTCCGGCCTGTCTAAAAACCCAGCTAGATAAACTGCAGAGAGTGCAAAACAGTGCTGCCCGTCAAGTTCATATCCGCCCAGCCCTTGAGAAACTCCACTGGCTGCCCGTACAAGAACGCATTCTGCATAAACTGTCCTGCATGTGCTTCAACTCTATCAACCGGACTTCTCCTGCCTATATCAACTCTCTGACTTACTCCATCTGTATACTCCAGCTCGCACCCTCCGCTCTTCCTCTGACACACGTAAATTTCGCCTTCCCAATTTCACATGTAAAACACGCGGCGGTCGCGCCTTCTCCCATCTTGGCCCCGCCACTTGGAACAGCCTCCCCGCCCCTGTCCGTAACTGTCAAACGCTCTCCTCCTTTAAATCACTTCTCAAAACCCACCTCTACAACGCTATCTTTCACTAGTTCATTTCCCCAGACATGTACAATTCATTACCACTGTCAAGTGCGTGTGTGTGTGTGTGTGTGTGTGTGTGTGTGTGTGTGTGTGTGTGTGTGTGTGTGTGTGTGTGTGTGTGTGTGTGTGCATAAAACCCCTAAAATTGGTGACTTTCTTTACCATCCTTATAGAAAATGGGTGTGTGTAAAATTCTGGGTGACCAAGTCAGGGACCCATTTTTTTCTGAGGGTTGTTTCTGCATTATCTTTCATTCAAAAGTCAGAAAAAAAATATCAAAATAGGATGTCCCATTTTCAGAGGTTTACCTCATGTTGTGTGTTTGTAACGCACTGGGCCTGTGTGTTGCCATGGAAGCGAGTGTCTCTATGATCAACTTGATACCTGATTGGTCGGCTGCGCAGTAACATGAACTGAGTTGTTTCCTCTTTCTATTGTCTTTCGTCCCGCCGGCCATTGTTCCGTTTGCAGAGGTACAATTTTATGCAATATTTCTTAGTTAAGAGCATGCCCAAGTGTACTTCTTCAGTGCAGTTATTTAACTGAGATGCTCCCAATCCGATACAATTGCACAGTCAGCCGATACTGACCCGTTTGGCCGAGAAAACTGAGACGTCTGCTACGGTGGGTCAACCGGCGTCTGCTGCTCAGTCTTGTAGTAAAAGATAATAGAACCCCATGATTTTAACAAAAGCTTTCTTCTTCAATGAAAGGAATTCGTTCAATAACACCATTACAAGGTCAATCTGTCACGTGATTTTTTTGCTTTTTTTTTCTGACATGTGTGATTGTGATCGAAAAGTAACTTGACACATGCATGCACTATGACAAAAACAAAATGGCGCCAGATGTGTGTATTTCAATCCTCGAACGCAAAACTGCCTCACGATTCGAAGAACAGACTTCCATGAACAGGTTTTTTGGATTGTGCAATTGAAGTGTCGCTTTTTACTGTATTACCAGTTATTGTTCGTAGGGAGCTCGGAGTACTGCAGTAATTATGTATATATCTGATCCAAAATGTCAACGGTTACATGGTTGCATTTGACATGTTTGCAGCACTGTTTTGGCCACACTCAGCACTTTCTGCACACACCCAGCACCAGATGATAGCAGGATGTCCAAACCCATCGGGATCTATGGAAGTGGACAAGAACGCCCCTTCAGGGCACATGACCAAGGCCCATGGCAAAATTAGTCAGCTGCAGCAGGATAGCCAAGCCTCTGCCGGAGAGGGTGCGCCTGGTAGGAGGGTGCATAGACAGCAGCAGAATGCCCCCAATTACAAACTGTTAAGTGATTCTATGATCATCTTCATTTTATTGGCTCGCGTGCGAAGCAAAAGTGAGTTTATGTTCTCGGCCACTGGTCGTCCGTCCGTCCTCCATGGTAAACTTTAACGGTGGCATTTTCTCAGAGACTATTCAGGCCACATTCTTTAAGCTTGGCCCAAGGATACTTTGTGGCAAGACCTTTGTAAACATACCAATTTGAGTGACCTCTCTCAAAGGGTTACGCAGGGTTGACAGATGTGTGAAAACTGCTTACATTTTCAGAAAACATGGATTTTGCTGCTGCAGAAGCCAGCCCTCGTCACCGAGGTCACACATACGTAAATCGGTCATACACGGGATTACTCTTTTTATTCTTGTGCAAGGCCCCTTAAACCAAAATTGGGTTGTTTCTGTCCTAATACATTTTTCCCCCCTTTTCCAGTTGGCAAATGGAGCCTGGGATGGACCTGAGAGTGCAAGCACATCGCAATACAAGGACAGTGATGATGAGGAGTTTGTTCCTGGCTCGAGCTCACATGATTCAGACGGTGTGTCGCCATCAATCTCTGGGATCTCTGACACAGACAGTATTGTATTGAATATGTTAGATTTCAAAGTGGCAGGTTCAGGGTGGACAGGTGTCAGTGAAGCAAGGTGTAGTGTGTGTTAGGGGGTGAATTAGGGGGTGGCAATGAGAATGTGGATAGGCAGAAGGAACATGACATTGGGGTTGAGGAAAGAGTGCTTACAGAAGAAACAGGTGTGCACGTGTCTCAGAGAGGGAAAGGAAACATGCATGCAAATTGTGTAGCAAGCTTGTCTTGAAAATGAGTACGCACTTACAAGATGTCCATGCAGATGAGAAAGACGTTGCAAAAATTGTGTTGATGAAAAAAGGGACAAAGCAAAGACGTCAAGCATGGATCAGACTACAAGATGAGGGGGATTACATGCATAACGTTGTCGTTCTTGAAAAGAAATCAGGATGTTTGATTCCTAAGTATCGCACCAATAGTTGTAATGTTGAAGACCTTCTCGCCTGTAGCCATTGCAAAGGGCTCTATCGAAGAAAGCTGATCTCTGTACACTCAAAACATTGCTGTCAGAAACCAGGAGAGTTTCAGTTCGCTAAATGAGGTGACGCGGCACGACGTGGGAGGCTAATGCTTCCAAAACCTTTAGACGTTGACTCTTCCTCCTATCATAAGGTATTAGCCAGACAGAGAGATGATGAGATAAGCTGTCTCATCACAATTGACCCCTTGCTTCTTGAGTATGGAAAGAGATTATTTGACCGCAGGGTGAAAATCGCAAGTTTAAATGCTGTGATCAATTCATCTAGCTTTGATCATGTTGTACTGGCTGTAAAAGAGCTACCAGAATTTGATGAGGACACACATCAGTTCAAAAAAGGCAATCTCGCAATGCGCATAGGCCATGCCTTGAAAAAATGTTCACAGATCAGTCACAGGCATCCAAACAGCTTGGGCATGGTTCAGATGACAGGTGGCGACAGGAGCTCTCTGAGGCATAGCAGTTTGACTCTGTTTTCACAGGGGACTGGAATGATTGTGTGTCAGCTACAGCAGCTCAGTCAGTTGGGAAAATGACCATGAACAAACCCAAGCTGATCCCATCATGTGAAGATGTGAGGAAGGTCCAACAGCTTCTTGAGACAAGGATGGTTTCAGAAGATTATCCGACAGTGGTTAAAGCAACTCTTTGCGCTGTATCACTTTTCAACCGAAAACGAGGGGGAGAAGTTCAGAGAATGAAGGTATCAGACTTCCAGAATGCTAAGATTGGATCGATCACCAATCAAGATATCTTGAAAGGTCTCACAGAGGTTGAGAAGAAAATGGTGAATCGTTTTCAGCGAGTGGAAATCAGAGGCAAGTTTAATAGGAGTGTTCCCATTTGGCTGACGAAGAAGATGATGATAACTGTGGACATAATCCTTCAAATGAGGCAATCAGTGCCAGCTCTCGATGGTTCCCAGTAGATCTTTGCCACACCTTCTGGTCAGAGACCTTACAGAGGCCATGATGTTCTGAAGGCACACGCACTGCAGGCAAATGTGTCAAACCCAGCCATGTTCACATTTACTCAGTTACGGAAGCAGGTTGCAACTTTGGCTCAGTCAATGGCCGTCTCGGAGTTAGACCAGAATCAGCTGGCAGACTTCCTTGATCATGATATTCGGATACATCGCCAAATCTACCGCCAACCTCAAGACGTCCTTCAAAAGGCAAAAGTGGCAAAGATTCTTCTGTCAGTTAACAATGGGATGACAGATTTTGAGAGTTGCATTAGAGCTGAGCTTGGCGACGATGAAGAGATTGACTTTGACAATGAAGACACATCAGAAACTTGCAGAGAGGTCTCGGGGGAAACAGCACCTGTGAATAAAGCAAGTAGCAAGTCTACAACACAGGAATCAATGAGCATGACAGAGAAAAGACGTCCAAAGCCTGATGACAATCTCTAGATAGTTTTGATGATGACAGTACTGCGTCAGCTCCTGTTTGAAAGAAAGCTAGATTTTCAAGGAAACCATGGGGGAAAGCTGAAGAGAAAGCTGTTCAAACTCGTTTCAAGACACACCTCATCGTGAACAAACTTCCTGGAAAGGCCGAGATACAGCAGGCAATCGCAGAAGAGCCAGCACTTAGACATAGGCGCTGGACAAACATTAAGGATTACATCCGCAACAGACTGAAAAAGTTACAAAAGTTACAAAAGAAATGAATTGAGATTCTCCAACACTCGCGGCATTTTTGTTTTCATACAGATTTATTACAACAGTGTTATTATTGGGTTGGTTTCAGCATGTCTAGCTTGTTTTTATCTGATGGACACCTGGATCATTTTGTATACTGTATAACCTTTGAATTTGCAAAACGAAACAGCCAGCTGGGGACGAAAGACAATAATAAGATAAGAAAACCATTGACAACGTAAAGATTTATTACAAGAGTGTTATTATGGGGTTGGATCATTTTGTACACTGTATAGCATTTAAAACTTTGCAAATGGAACAGCGGTTGGGGACAAAAGACAATAATAAGGGCTAAGAAAACCATTGTCAACATAAAGATTTATTACAAGAGTGCTACTAGGGGGTTGGTCCGCCTGGATCATTTTGTATACTGTATAACATTTAAAACTTTGCAAACGGAACAGCGGTTGGGGACGAAAGACACTAATAAGATAAGAAAACCATTGTCAACATAAAGATTTATTACAAGAGCGTTATTATTCGGTTGTTTCAGCGTGTATAGCTCTGTTTTTATCTGATGTACACCTGGATCATTTTGTATACTGTGTAACATTAACCTTACTTTGCAACTAAACAGTAGCCCTCACCCGGGTCTGCCCTGGGGGACTTGGGTGGGGTTAACTACGTTTTAGTTCCTAGGGTCACCCTGGTCAACCCCACAGGGTGGGTTTTCCTCTCAATTCTGGGGCATGTGTTTCTGTCTACCCTTGGTCCATTAACTTGTATTTTTCTTTTTTAAGCTCTCCCTACTGTCTGTGCTGCCTGTATCTCTTGAAAAGAAGTACCCAACGGAGAAAGAAACACACTTAGAAAAGACAGTTACAACACTATTAATATTTGGGGTAAATCTGCTTTGTCAAAACAGACAAACAAACAGAGAGATCAGTCGCTACTTATTTTCATTCACAGAAGGAATGTGCCACATGTGTACCAGAACTGCGCGCGCAGGTTGGCTTCTGCACTTGTAGTGTGGTCTCGTACATTCACGCGGAAGATTGTGATCGCAGTCAAAAAAAAAAAGGTTCGTTTAGGGTTTTAACTTTTAGCTGCGCCTTTTACCTCCCCTAACACACCATTTTGTGTTGAGATGGTGGAGGCTTGTGTCATGCCCCACACTACTGAATCAAGTCCATTGTACATGTAGTGCGCTCATTTCTTGAACTTCAACTACGACGGTGCTTTCTGCCGCAAACTATGCAGATGTCACAAAATCACCTCCATTGAGGATTAAAAAAAGCTATTTTTAAAATCTGCCAAATCGCGTAATGTTTCGTGGTGTTTGCATAAGGATGGATGCACTATTGCCGGATTGCATATATGGGAAAGGGTTTATTCTTTATTCATGTTATTTTGCAGCAATCAAACGACGGTCACGTGATTCTTTCTCAGAGGTTGCCCATTACAGGTGCAGAAAGCACACGCTCTAAACCGATCGGGTGCACCAGAATGGTCCGAGCGACAGATCTTGTGCCAAAATAGCAACATTGGCACCGCTGGTGTGTTTAACCTAGGCACTGGACGAGGTATACCAACTCGGCTAAACTTTATTGTCGCACTTGAAGAACTCAGTATTATATTTCTCTCTCCGTTTTATGAATAGAGACACATAAGTCGCGGAAACCCTTTACGTGCCGAAGGCAAGAACTAGTTTTCCTCATCACAAAGTTTTGCCAGAAAAAGGTTTGACGGCTCTTGATTGTTTGATTTGAAGTGTTTACAAACAATTACTGTGTTTTTATATGCATGCACCTTTGATGTGATTAATAAAGGCTAAAGCTTCAAGTGATTTCTTATGTTGTCAGTTAATTAATTAATGTCAGTGTTCTGTTTTGTCATTTTAACTAATTCTGCCCCAAGACCGGAATCCTCAAATGTTGAAGTCATCTTCTGAAGACTGCGTTGCAGTGCAGGACACAGATCGACCATGATAGTTCAAGGGTAATGCCAGAATAGCTTGGCGCCTATGCCCGACCATGATAGTTCAAGGGTGATGCCAGAATAGCTTGGCGCCCATAGGCGCCAAGCTATTCTGGCATCACCCTTGAACTATCATGGTCGATCATTATTTTGCTGTGGTGTGTCTGGGGTAGAATAAGTTAAGTGTTAGTTTCTTCGTCTGGGTCTTTTTCTATCTTTCATATTTTTTCACACATTTTAACCCGCATCATACTGATGCTAAAAGCTTCAAATTTGTACACTGCCATATATGCAAGCTACATTAAAGTACTTACAGGTGAGGACATAGACCAATGGCTTTAGTTCAAGGGTGGTGCCAGAATAGCTTGGCGCCTAGAGGTGCCAAGCTATTCTGGCACTACCCTTGGACTATTTTAGTCACACTTGTTGCACACACTGGTGTATTCCGAATGATAAGGGTTAATATTCAAAATGCTTTGTTATTGTTTGTCTCAAACTCCAGAGTAAAAAAGTCCTTTAATTTCCAGAATACATTATGTTGATTCTCAGCTCTAGCAGTGCAGGTTCAAAGTCGATGAACACCTACTCTAAGAAAGCCGACGTGAACGGGGACGATCAGAGACATAGAAATGTTTATTGGGGCCGATTCCCTTACACTCGCAAATAACTTACAATTCCTGCGGACTGCAGGTGCTCGTGAAGATCTATGCCCATAGCAGCTGTTAATAATAGTTTGACTGTGGGGTTTATTAGCCCACTACATCCTGAGGATGAAATCATCAATTTTTGTAGATATTCTTTGATGTCTACGCCATAGTTCTGGGAACAGATCGAGCATGATAGTTCATGGGTGGTGTCAAAATAGCTTGGCGCCTGTAGGCGCCAAGCTATTTTGACACAACCCTTGAACTATCATGGTCGATCCACATCCTGTTGTGGCATGTCAGGGATTTATGGGTCAGAAGAGAGAGTAAGGGATAACGATACAGAGAATCTCTTTCAGTGCTATACCGTTGAACTTTTTTTCTCACCCTAGTTTCGCCGCAGAACAAAGGAAATGAGACGGGGTCAACTTTCGCATTGGGAGTGTCGGCGTGAAAAGGAATCACTGTGAAATAAGTGTGCATCTCATTTTACCCATCCAGAAATGTGTGCAACGTCTACACTAACTTCAGTAACTTGGAACTTTTTCCTTCCTTCGTTACAATTAGATTTAGCTCAGCTCAGCTCAGTGCCATTGAACAGAGCACTAACTATTGCGATCCACAAGTCACGTTAAAAAAATGGGGTCATGCCATTGCAGTCAAGGTTTTACCAGCTTCTTTCCAGACAGATGTCTTCCTGTCACACTCATTGCAGCAGACCTTAAAGATGAAACACATACACCTTCCATAACGTGTTTTTTTAACCCCTTAACTGCTGGGGCTTGACGACTGCTACCCATCTGCATGAGACATAAACCGTCATGAATCCCGACTGACGCGGTGGGGCCATGGGGAGTTTGTCTCTTTTGTTAGTCCTGTGTTTTTTATGCCTATTTTGGGGTCCCAGTTACATTGTGTTCTTCAATGTCGGCCAGTGTGCATCGGTTTCAGACGTGAAATTCGTAATCACTGGCAGCGAAGGGGCCATAATGTCATAGAACTTACACGCTGTTTGGCTTAACTCAATTTGAATGTGAATATGGATGAAAACGTTGCGTCTGAAATGGGAATACCGTTTCACTGATAATAAAACGTAGAACGAATGGTTGTGAAAGGTATTTCGTTTCTGCGCAGTTCCGGGTCCAAAACATCGGCGGTTGTTACTGGCAGCATGATAAACCAAGCAACGAAAAGAATTTACTAGGAACCTCAAGATTAGCTGTCTCATTCTAATTGTATGGCCGATTTCTCAACACCCCCCCCCCCCCCCCAAAAAAAAAAAAAAAAAAAAAAAAAAAAAAATCCGCACTTCAACTGTTCCCAGAGGGGACACTCTTTTTGTTTGACAGGAATCATCCCTACGTGTATCAACTTTCAGTTAGACAATGCGGAGCACACATTATGGACCGGCGTTTCAAAGGTCATCCAAATTGTTCTTGTCCTATACAATCCCTAGGCCTGCCAATTCTCTCCATCTACAAGAGGCATAGATTTACATGCTCCCCTGCGTGACAAGCTATGCCTCTTGCTGAAGAGATCGACCCTAGTTATATAGTCAGATTAAAAGTCGAGATAATAGGTTGGTCGTAAGTGAAGAAAAAAGGTCAGTGTTACTTGGGAATTAGAGATGAGTTACAAAATTCAGTCACCCTGGACGGCTCACAATGACGCAAAAACCGCAGACAACCAAGTGTCAATCGCAGTCAACTAAATTCTAAAAAGAATTTGTTGATAAACGTGCAGTCGTTTACTAAACAGTAACACACTTTGCGGGAGATGGATCTACGATAGATTAATGGGAAATGGAAGAGGCGTCATATTCTGGAACCGTCTGATTAGCACTACGAGACAGGCGATATGCGATGGGACAACCATGACAATTCATACGCCATTCACATAAATTTAAAATCGAATAGAATGTACTTGGAGATGACTAAACCAGAACAGTTCTAGAGTACTGCCTGATGGGCTTGGCGCCTAAAAAGACGCCAAGCTCACCAGGCACTACTCTAGAGCTCTTATGATTGAACTATCTCTGGCACATAGCCCTGGAGCTGAAACAGTTCAAAGGTTAGCATGCGTGGAGATGCTTACTTGTTGGATGCCGTCGGAGCAGGCTTGGGAACACGTGCTGTTGAGCACGTCCGGAAATACGTCACAGCCATCATGGCACTGAAAAATACAAAATGAAAAGATAAATTTTTTATATAATGATAGATGCAGTCATTATAATGACGAAGGGCGAAAAAATCACATTCTTTGAAAAGAGAATGGAAAATAATGAACATGAAAACAGTAGACAAAAAAATCTCTTTTTCGCGAGGAGATGATGATGTACAAAACGTGAACCAACATAAAAAGAGCAGCAAACTATCCTGTGGCTTAAGCAAAATAGCTAACAAAATTAAAAACACACACACACCACTCAGTCAAAGAGGCAAGATTTTGCGCGTGAAGTCTCGAAAACGTCAATAACAGAAATAAATACAGACAAAAAAAAGGCTTGATATGTGGGCACAAAATAACACAAATTACCTAACTTCACTCAGGGGCGGATCAGTTACCTCGGGGGGGTGGGTGGGTGGGGACTTTTTGTTTGGGACCTTCTTCCAGGGGCCGAAAAATCAAAAAGCGGGGGGAGGGCGATGGGGCGGGGAGGGGGGAGGGGGGAGGAGGGGGGCGTGCGTGTTAAGACTCTCACCATCAAACGAGAAGGGGGGGGGGGGGGGTTGTTCCAAACTCCCCCAAAAGGGACTTTGTTACTTTGTTATAGCATTTTAAAGAATTTTAGGTCGGGGGGGGGGGGGGCCTAACCCCCCCCCCCCCCCCAATCCGCTCCTGTCACATGAAGACAAATGCCTAAGGATATGCAAATATGATCACAGCCTCTTATCGTGACATCCCACCAGTCGTAATTTCAGCACAAACTAAACAGTACACTGGCCTTTAGTTTTGTGCGCCTTACATTGGTTTACATTTTCAAAGATGCAGAAAACGACAGAGAGACGAATCGGTGTATTGATGACAATTAATTCATTCGAGACGCGCTGCATACGGATACGCGTCATTTGCCGCGTATCCGTATGCGGCACGTCTGGAATGATTTGATGTTGTACTAAAAAGCACCAATCCATATTATCCGTCATTTAACCCTTTTACCCCATCGCCGCATTTCCCAAATTTCGGGGGCATCACCTAACGACTATAATAATTCAAGGGTGGTGCCAGATTAGCTTGGCGCCTGCTTGCGGCAAGCTAATCTAGCACTACCATTGAATTATCATGGTCGATCCATCTCCTGATGTTGGGCATCGGGGCTAAATGAGTTAAACAAAGACAGCTAAACTTTGTTGATTTTACATAAATGTTTGCGTTTCCCATAGTTGAATACAAGAGAACTCCGAGTGAAAAGTCAATGTGTAAGTACGTCATAATTAAAAAACAAAAACAAAACAACACTGATCCCCGCTAAGATCGATATTCATTACAGTGAAACATTCAAGGAGAAGAACAACAGGAAACGGTATTTGTTAAAACAACGCTAACACGCTTATTCTGTGACTGTTGATTTTCGTTGATGTAGGCGTAATACTGGAAACAGTATACAAATTGGTAAATTATCTTTGAATTTTGTCGCTGCAACATCTGCAATGTCTTTGCCATCATGTGGCAGTGGTAAAATACGGCAATGCTCATACAGCCTCAATGAACCCTTGTTTTAACCCCGCATGCGGCTTAAATTGTCCCTGAAATCATTTACCACTGAGGTCCACTGCCCTGTTTATGCGAATACTGGAATTATGCATGAAAGACGAATACATTCTGAGGGGGGTTCACAAAGATTTTATACGTCTTGCATGTGGGTGTTATTTGCCGTGTTCCACTAGTGAATGTCACAGGAGCTCATAAAAAGCTATACCTCATAAACAAAAAATAAAAATAAAATATAAAAAATTAAAAAAAAATTATAAAAAAAAACAAAACGACAGGCATTCCACATGGACGTGGGCGACAGCAAAGAGTATAGAGGCTACGCTATGATTATAGAGGCTACGCTAAAGTGTAGCCTCTATACTCTTTAGCTAGCTTCTATACTTCTTCGACGAAGCTGTCGACCTTCTCTTGGACCCCGCCTCCTCTCCCGATCTTGCATCCCATTTCGATTCCTCCCTTCGAAAACTTCTAGACACCCATGCCCCTGTCACCACCTGTTCCATACCCAACCGACTCCCCTCCCCCTGGCTCACTGACTACATAGCTGAGGCCAAGCGCGAGCGTCGACAAGAGGAACGCCGCTGGCGCTCATCCGACCTCACCGTTCACAGAGAGATCTTCCAAACCACCAGATCCAAAGTCTGCAGAATGATCTCCGACTCCAAACGCAAACACCTTCAAAACAAAATCGTGGAATCCACTTCTTCCAAAACCCTCTACGCTACCATGAACACACTCCTAGGCACTTCTAAAAACTCTCCTCTTCCCAACACACACAGCAAAGAAGAACTTCCGTCCGCTTTTTCCTCCTATTTCTCCGACAAAATCCAAACTCTGCGCAACACACTCGACACTCTGCCTTCTCCGCCTTGCCTTCCTGACACCCCCCCCCCCCCCCCGCCTTTTTCGGCACTCCCCTCTCGTCCTTCCGCCCCGTCTCTCAGGATGAAGTCCTCAAGACCATAAAAGTCCATGCCTTTCAAAACCTGCGAACTAGACCCCCTCCCAGCTTCCCTCTACCGGGACGGCCTCCCAAAACTTTTGCCCTTCATTACCGACATCATCAACACATCTCTATAGAATGGCTCCGTCCCCGATATCTTCAAATCCGCCATCGTCCGTCCTCTCCTCAAAAAACACAACCTCGACCCAAACGAACTCAAGAACTACCGCCCAGTCTCCAATCTCTCTTTCCTGTCCAAGCTTCTTGAGAAGGTTGTCCTCAACCAACTCAACCTCCACCTCGCCGACAACCTCCTCAGTCCCTTCCAGTCTGCCTATCGCAAACATCACAGCACTGAAACAGCCCTTCTACATATCCTTAACGACCTGCTTCTCTCCACTGACTCGGGCAACATCTCCCTTCTTACGCTACTCGATCTCTCTGCCGCCTTCGACACCATAGACCACTCTATCCTCCTCCACCGCCTTCACCACTCCTTTGGCATCACTGACTCTGCTCACTCCTGGTTTTTCTCCTACCTCTCCGACAGACAGCAGTCCGTAACCATCGACGGCGTCTCCTCCAACCCAGTCAGGCTCTCCTGCGGCGTTCCACAGGGGTCCGTCCTGGGCCCGGTCCTTTTCACAATCTACACCTACCCCCTGTCTAACATCATCCAGTCTCACCACATACACCACCACCTCTACGCTGACGACTCACAACTACTAGACAAAGACAAACTCGACAACACTCAGACACTACTGACTCGCACGGCTGACTGCTATGAAGACGTGAAAAACTGGATGACAGCAAACAAGCTCAAACTGAACGACGACAAAACGGAAGCCATGCTGGTAGGCACTCGCCAGAAACTTTCCCAGCTCCCTCCCTCTCTCCACCTTTAACTCGACAGCACCCCCATCTCCCTCTCTGACTCGGTCAAGAACCTTGGCGTTATCATCGATTCCTCTCTTTCCATGACCAGCTTCGTCTCCGCCACGGCCCAGGCATGTTATTTCCACCTCCGCCGCATCAGTCAGATCAGAAAATACCTCACTACCGAAGCTGCCACCAAACTCGCTGTCTCTCTCATCTTATCTCGCATCGACTACTGCAACTTTCTCCTTTCCGGCCTTCCTCACTCCACCACTCTCACTCTCCAGCGCGTCCAGAACAATGCTGCCCGCCTCGTCCTCAGAAAGAAAAAATCCGACCACATCACTCCCCTGCTCAAGCTCCTTCACTGGCTCCCCATCCCCCAACGCATCCAATACAAGATTCTGTCTCTCTGCTACAAATCCCTGAACAACTACGCTCCTGCCTATCTCTCCAACTTACTTCACCCCTACACTCCTCCCCGCTCCGCCTCCGACCCTCTCCGCCTCCTCATCCCCCGCACCAAACTCAGCACTTTCGGCCCCCGCTCCTTCTCAGTATACGGTCCATCCACCTGGAACACTCTCCCACTCTCTCTCCGTCAGAAACACTCGCCCTCAAAACTCACCTCTTTCAACAGATCTAGCACTATATCACCACACTCCCCATCCCAAGCTGACCGTCGGAATGTATTTTCACTATTTGTGTTACGTGAGTCATTGTCTAAAGCGTGCGCATGCGTGTGCGAGTTGTGAGTGCGCGCTTAGAGTTATAATTATTATAAGATAAGCGCATTATAAATACCGTAATTATTATTATTATATATACTATTTGGCGACAGTCCGGGCCGGTCTTACGAAATACACCCTTGGAACTGTAGCTCGAACAAGTTCCTATGAATGTTTACAGAGCCAGTCTTTGGTAGTAAGAGGCAAAGATTCTCATGCCCCATGCAGATGTAAGGGCTCACGAGAATGTATGCCTGTTATGCGCGGATTGGGCTGGCTGAGAAACTGACTGTACAGATACTGTGCTTGTGTTTCTAACACCCTAGTGGGTCATAAGATAAGGGATCTCCACTAGCAAAGAACAAACAAACGTGTCAAGAGCTGGGTACGACCTCTTCAAAACCATGTTTCTGAACTTGTGCTTGAAAAAAACAGCGCAGCTATCCTCGCTTCAGATCAAGCATCAGCTGCAGACAGTGGTTATGTTTTGCATTAAGCATGATACGTTTACGTCATGCTAACAAGAAACATAAATTATTTATGTGGAAAATGGCAGTGCCTCCAAAAGAAGCTCTCCAACAAACGTATTATGAACTTTATAAAGCTGCTGTGCACACGTTGAAATGTAAATATGATCTTAAATTAATTTAACTGATGAGAAAACATCAAACGATTTTATGAATGTTCTATTTCCTCGAGTTCTGATAAAAGCTGAAAATGTACACTTACAAACTGACAATTGCGAGCAGCCAACACTAAAACTTCACAAGAAGATATTGGTGGAACACTACACCCTTTAAAAAATAAAAAAGATGATATTGGTAGACCCGCCCCCCCCCCTCCCTCCCCCCCCCCCCCCCACACACACAACTCCTTTAAAAAAATCCTCTGTTATAAACCAGTTCACTTTCTACAAACATCATACTGTATCTGTTTACATTTAATGGGCGGGACCAAGGATTTCATTCTCACGTCATACGGTTCAAACCACCGCCGCAAACACAAAGCCACTTGGTTTCAGTTCATGGACCACTTCATGGCAGTTTCATCGCCCTATTTTCTTTTACGTTCACAGGTCGCGTGAGAGACTCTGGCATCTTCAAAACGGTTTATTTTCCCCAGACTGCCATCAACACACCCTCCAATCGTCCTCCCCCCCCCCCCCTTCCTACCCCCCATCCCCGCCCCCGACTCCACAGTCCATGAGCGAATGCCTGCAAGAGGTACAGATCTTTACATGCCTGTCAAGTCTGCAATGGCTTATGAAGATCTGAGCCTCTTCTGAGCCTCATGCCTAACGTCATTTACTTGACGTTTCACGTGCAGTTTGTACAGTCATGCAACGACAGCACGATACACATATTGCAGGCATAGACTTTCATGAACCCGTTCACCATGCTGATAAATGATCACCCCAACGTCCACCTCAGACGGAGAAGGCCATAGAGATTTCGTCCTGTTTTATAAAGTTGGAAAGTTACAGGATCTGTCACTGCCTCACATGTGTTGCTGACGGGCTGCGAGATCAAGAGACGGTCGTAAAACTTGATTTTACTGTGAACATAGAGAAGTGTTTCAGTCGGAAAGAACGATAATACGGACCTCACGGCTCTGCATCAGTTAGGTCCTAACACCAGTAGCAAAACGTGTTTGGGCCCACGACGGCCGCAGTGGGCCCGCGCACAGCTTTGCTTCTAGGAAATCAAATACCAGTACAAGTAAACCTTCGTCCTCTGTAAACAGGGACGATCCAGATCGAAAAGAAATCATATTCTCAAGAACTCATGCAGTTGCAGATATACATCAGAATCTATGCGTCTTGGAGTAGGACCGACCGACAGATTCACACTGGTTATGGAGTCGAGGAAAACAGCCAGTGTGGTGGGACTGATTAAGACTAGAACGATATGCAAAGATGTTCTTGACATATTAATGTGTTCATACTTTCGAGATTTTTCAACAAAATACGCCCTAACAACCATTCAAACGTTTACGTCTCTTCTAATTTGAGGGACGTAATTTAGAATGCCAAAGAACGCGCTGAAACATTCACATACGAGTATACTGCATATTAGTTTTTACGTGCTGCTACCGTCATATTTTTCAGACCGCTCTTGACGCAAGATATACAATATATCAGTAATTAATAAAAACCGACCAGACAACGCCATTCGATGGTCATTTGGGAATGCTAACGACATGTGATAGACGAATAAATCAACATCCCACCGTCAGGAAAGGCTTACCCGATTCGTCAAACGTAAGTTATGATCGGAGTATAACGGGAAATGGGTCTGCAATCAGTAATTAAAACTTTGTACTTGCAGCTTTAATGTGGAATCTGTAAAACTGTATGCAACATAGATGATAGATCGGCTTCGCCATACAAAAAAACATTATTTTTCCTGCATTTGGAAATTTATATAACGAGTAGTTCAAATGAAATACACACCCTTTGAGTGTCACTGTAGTGAAGTAAATGCGCTATAAAATCAGTTTACGATAACAGAATCAATGATTACTAACTAAATCAGTTGCTAGGCCCTACTTCGTGGTATACCGTCGACAAAGCAGAATCGCAGCCAAAGCATTTTATCAAAAGCCATTGTTTACTTTACACTTGTCATCATAGATTGATTGCATTGTTGCTGGAATAAGGCGGACATGCCGACGAAAGGCACACGTCTTCATGCGCCCCGACCTGCCGGTTCATGCGTATCCATGCATCTACCAGATGGTTACCATATAGCTGAAGAAGTGCGGAAGATATTACACTTCACGTTTGATGAGTTAATATATGAACATTGTGTTAATCTTTTATGAGTTCCTCGTGTGTAAAGCGTCAAAGATCGTGAAGATCCAAACACCCCCCCCCCCCCCCCCCCCCCCCCCCGAAAGGTATCATCTTTTTCCTCCACGGAAGATGAACTCGGCAGTGTAGAAAAGGGTTGTGGTGCCCCTGTACTCGGTACAGAACAGCAGCCTGCGTATACCCTACACTTCCAAAGGAAAACAGACCTATCTGTAAGAGTTATAGATCCTCATGAGCCCCAGAAAGCTGCAGAGGCTCATAAGATCTATACTTCTTGCTGTAATACCTTTCATCGCTGTTTCTCTAGCCCTAAGGGGTCCGATAGAGTTTTAGTCTACGATGGTGTAGGGCTTCACTTTTTTTACGCGGTAAACTGACAGGCCGTGGGAACCTCTGGGCACGTTTCCCGCCAATCGGCTGATATCATGGGGCGTGTGGAGGGAACTAAGGTCAGGGGATGATGCCTCGCTCGCTGCCAGTCTAGCAGAGACATTTTCTTACAACTCCTAGTGAAGCTCTGTCGGGGTTGCGTCGGAAAAAAATGTAATTAACCCTTTGCGTGTCGGTAGAGTATTTTGTCGCGATGATTCCTACAGAAATCATCGCGACTATATCCGCTACCGACACGTAAAGGTTTACCACATTGTGTCCTAAAGTCAAAATTCAGGAAATCGTTCTCTAAAGACTGTATTACAGTTCAGGAGACAGAGTGACCATAATGGTTCTGAGGTGCCAGAACAGTTTGGCGCATAAAAACGCCATGCTGTTCCGTCACCACCCTTGAACTATCTGGTGTTGTGTGTCAGGCCTGAATGAGGTATTTTTTAAAAAAAAACAAAGACGAGCGAGCCATTCTTTGTTGGAAGCACAAGATTTTACGTCACCCTGCAGGGTTTGTCAAGATCTGTGCCTCGGGATACAGTCCTGATGCTTCGTGTCCCTTGCCCATTTTGATGTCTCACACGAAGATCGTCATCGTCAGTCTCCTGCGGACTGGTACAGTTATAACCATGATTAGTGTAGTATGGTATGGTGTTTCCGAGGCGCACATATCTATCTATTTCAAGATAGTACAGCTCTGATTAACTCATTCGAGACGTGCCGCCTCCGTCTCGAATGAGTTAAACCAACGTCAGCGCATGTACCAGTGCAAGTATCAGGCGATTTCCTATGAAATAGACGACTTTGCACGATATCACTTTATATAATCCGATAATTACATCTGAGAATTTCCGTGCGAGGAGGGTCAGCGGAATTTCAGATGAAGCCTTGTACGCGCCTGCCTGGAGAGATGCAAGACCTTGTGTTGCTCAGATCTCCTGAGATCAGTCGTCAGAATTTCTACAACACCTGGAAGTTACGTAAGCGGTTTATCCTTTCACCCCCTGAGCCAAACAATCTCGTTTTTTACAGCACAAGTAAAATTCAAAGAAGACGGATTGATCATAGTTCAAGGGTTGTGCCTGAATGTTGGCGCCAGGAGGCGCCAAGCTAATCAGGCCCAACCGGCCTTGAGATCTTACGATCTGTGTTTTAATTTAACACGGCTGCGGCCCATCAAACAACATCGAAAAACAAAACGAAAACTGCGGCTTGGACGGAACATATCTAGACGTCCAACTCATCAGACACAACCCTTGAGCTGTTCGGATGTACCTCAGCTTCAAACTGTGGCCTTTCAATGCGCTTCCTATACGAAGCGAAAACTGCGGTCTAGGTCGGGACATACTGAACAGCTGGCGCTAGACAAGGAAGATGTATGCAGACAGCAAGATTCCGTACGTTGCTTTCCAGCACAGCTGTGATTGTTTCTGGAAGACTAGGCTCTATAACAAAAAGCTCTGGTCTGATTGTTTTTGGTGGCGCGAATACTGGAGAGCAAGTGCACGATATGCACTAGCCTACGTTGAATCTACCAGGATATGTTTACACTTTGGGACGATTACGGGTCAAAATTGGAACTTGCACTGTGATACAACAGAATGAGCCAGTGCAGTGAAGATGATGTACTTGACGGTGATGACATACATTATTGTAAGCGCACTGGTCATTACTAAAATAACTGAAAAAGCTTAATAATAATAAATGATCAATATTACAGCTAAAAACAGTCAGGTCCATGCTTCACTATGACTACTGCACTTAATTTAACGCCTTCACTGCCGAGAAAAAGTGAACACGATCCAACTGCAAGAGACATAGATCCTCATGAGCCCCCGCGACTGCGCGGGCTCATGAGGATCTATGCCTCTTGCAGAGAAAAATCTGTATCCGTGTTTCTTGGACGGTGCTTTTGGTCGCTGAATGAACAAAGATTTCAAAAACACAAATGTACGTACAGTGGCAGGGAAGGGGGTTAAGCACGATAGGCATAGTGAAGCATGGGTCTGACTGTTTGTGATAGGAACCAGCACGTGTCATCGGGTGTTCATGTGTAGGATGTAAGCATATGCAAAATCGATCTTAAATGTTCTCACATTGAGAATATTTATTATTTATCATTATTTGCTGGAATCCTTGTCTGAAATGTGTGGAGATTTTAGACCTTACAGCCATAGGGTCACACAAATTAAGAAACAAATGAGAGTGCATCCACAGGTCACAGCATCTTCGTTGACTGAAAACTGACGCAAAGAAAATAATGTTTTCTTTCCTGTAAATTGCAGACAAGGTAAGGGCAACATAATATTATCTGAAATTCATATTTTCTTCGTATTTTTTTTTAATGATAATGTCATATGGAACAAATGATATGAAAATCAACCTGTTTTATTCTCTTTGTTCCGAAGTTAAATGAGTAAGAGAGATAAAACATGCCGTCATGGTAGAGAAGTCACCTGGTGTAAATTTGCCTATAAAATTAATCGTAATGTGTTGCAAGCTTCCGTGAAGGAGATAAAGATGAATGTATCATAGCGAACAAACATCACAAAATCTGTGGGTTTTGTTCTCTTTGGTCTGAGGTAAAATACGTCAGAAGAGAAAGAAAATATGCTGTCAAGGGCAAGAGGTCATCTGGTGTAAAATTGCCAATAAATCGCAAATGTTTTACACGTTTTCGTGACAGGAGACAGCAAGCAGACTGATTGTAAAACTTCGGCCTAACTTGTCTCAAGTAACATGTTAAAATTGGTTTTGTTCGCTTGGAAAGAAATTATCCACCCTTTTCACGACATAAACACACAAATCAGATCCTGGCCACGGCACTGATAAGCATTAAACTAAGTGAACTCCCGATCCATAAACCCCTTCACTGTTGGTGATCATGAATGAAATCTGTAACCCCCTCACTGTCGGGAAAAACTGAACACCACCCAATTGCAGAAGGCATAGAGCCTCATGAACCCGCGCAGTTGAGTGGACTCATGAGAGCATCTGTCTCCTGCTGAAACAACTTTGCATCCATGTTTTTGACAGCATGGGATGCTTGACGTTGAATTTACGATTTGAAAAACACGATCTGCGTCAATTGACAGTGAAGGGGTTAACAGCCTCACAGACTGAAAGTCCAGTTACCGTTCAGTCTGAGAGTTGCAGGTATGAGTGACGCCAGCAAGAAGCACAGATCCTCGTGAGCCTCTGCAACTGCAGAGGCTCATGAGGATCTTTGCCGCTTGCATTTGGCTGATGTTTGTTTTCTTCCGGTGGTGAAAAGGTTACAGTCGCAGACTTATCATCTTTACCCCTTGTAGGTTGGTTTGAACTGAATACCAATCAGACGAGGACAAACTCATCCTTCAGCCTCATATAATACGACTGAAACAGCCTGGTACGTGAGAAACGTCCTACTGCGCAAGACGTAAATACTGACGAAGACATGCAGTTGTCATTTTTCATCAGTGTTTCTCAGAAGGACGTCAGCTGGGTTACAGTCTGCGATATGAGGGGGGTTGGGGGGGCCGGGGGGGTTGGGTGGGTGGGTGAATCACTGGAGACTGATTTAATGGAAACAATATTACACATAAATTACACACAAATTTCCGTCAGTTTTCCCCCTCACAGCCGCATTTCCCAGAGCGGAAGGACTGCTATAATCGAGCCCTCGGTTCCCGCCTTGAAAGCTATTACACCTCATTAGTGCCAACCCCGTCGCAGTGAAATACCGTTTTATCTCCCCCGTCTGAAAAATCCTTTCGTACGAGGCATAAATCCTCATGCGCCCCGCAATGCGGGAGCTCATGAGAATCTATGTCTCTAGCAAATGGATTCTCGTTTGCTACTGGAGTGAAGCAGGGAGCCGTCAGTCTTTCCCTTCACTTTTCTGTACAAGGTCTAACGCCAGTCAAAATGGTCTAAGTTCTTTAACCCATATCATCCTGAGGCTAAAAGCTTCAAATTTGTACACTGCCATATGCAAGCTACATTATAGTACTTACAGATGAGGATATAGACCAATGGCATTAGTTCAACGGTGGTGCCAGAATAGCTTGGCGCCTAGAAGGGCCAAGCTATTCTGGCACTACCCTTGAACTATTTTAGTCAAACTTATTTCACACACTGGTGTATTCCGAATGATAAGCGTTAATCAGTGTAGATCACTCGGCTGAGGTCTCTCCGACTCGACAACACCGCTTTGCTTGCTCTACAGTTTTGGGCTAATGAACCTGAAATTGACCGTAAAGAAGACTGAGGTTAACGCGTAATAAATGCATTTGCTAAAGTTTGATGGCTGTGTGAAGAGAAATTTGTTAGACAAGAAAAATAAAAAGAAAACCCGACAAATATCGTATCGTTTCAGAGTCGCTATGTTTGTAGGCTGATCTGTAACTTTGGACCTTAAGGCTGTGGAGCGTAAGGTCCAAACTCACAGACCAGCACACACCGACCATCACCAGCGCACATGTCCCGACTTAAGTTTAACACATTCAAGACGTGCTGATTATGGATACGCGGCTTTATTCGGCGCGTCTTTAATGAGTTAACAAGTTAAGGTCGGTGCTTCCTGATTCTGGCGCAATGCCTGGTTGACTGAAGTGTCAGCCCAAGCAACGGTGAATACTACGCGTTCGCACCATTTTTTTCGAAACGCAAAGACACGAGAACAAGCCCCGAGCGCCTGAACATCTTGAACATCTGGCAGCGGCAAGAACGATGTGGCACACTGGTTACCCGTTTTCTACACAGCAAACCCTCACCAGCCATGCGCTCACTTTTTACTCACTATGCCTCCCTTTCAATGACATATTTCATAAACCAAACCAAACCAGCTAACCTATATAGCGCAAATTTCGCAATGTAACAAGCAATTACAACCAGAATTGTACATTTACGATGACATTACCTTTCACCCTACAAACAACACAACCCTTCAAAAATGGCATACCCCTGGCTGTTGACCATATCAGCTTGAAGGACGTGGAAGTAAATGGACCCAGAAAGACAATACTGACGACTACGGGGATTCAAGAGGAGCTACGCCTCTTCAAAATAGGAGGTGTTGGCTGTACGAGCTTCAAGCAGCCCAGAATGTGGTGCAGGCTTCGCAGCGACTCTGCCGGCGATGTTGTTTTTGTGACAAGCTCGGATGGTTCAGCAGTACATTGCTTCCATTTGAAGATACAAATTCGACCGATCGCTGATCCATGTGACATATTCTCATGAGCCCCTGCAAATGCAGGGGCTCATGAGAATCTATGTCTCATGCTTCAGCGATCGGCCCTACAGGCTCATCGGATCCTATGCCTCAAGCGGACAAAATGGCACCGGCTGAGGAACTGTTTCTGTGACAGGAACGGATGGATCTAGCTGGCAGCAGAGCATGGCAGCGCGGCAAACATGTGTTCTACGTTTTCTGGATGACTACTAAAACAACCACCGCCGTGTATAACGTGCACCGGATTACCTGTCCTAGAGAACACAGTGATCACTACTGGCACTAATGATCGTATATAACAGCACGTGCAGCGTCCATCCTACAAGCAATCAGAACATTGTTGCATGCTGCTTGCATTGTACGTGTTTTAATTCTCTCCGTTTCTTCATACCAGATATGCCATTAACCCACATCATACTGAGGCCAAAAGCTTCAAATCTGTACACTGCCATATGGAAGCTACATTCTAGTACTTACAGATAACGATATAGACCAACGGCTTTAATTCAAGGGTGGTGCCAGAATAGCTTAGCTTGGCGCCTAGAGGCGCCAAGCTATTATCTGGCACTACCCTTGAACTATTTTAGTCAAACTTTTTTTCACACACTGGTGTATTCCGAATGATAAGGGTTAAAGAGTTTTCCATGTTCTTTTGCGTATGGATGCTATTCTGTGCCTGCACATTTGCACCACACATCATTTAAACATGGTTGTGTAAAAATTAACCGCACTGTATTCTCACTTGAAGTCGTTTAGTTTGTCCCCGAAGAGTATACTAACTGTAAGAGAAGTGTGTTCGTGACAACAAAACTCATGATTCTATGAGAATGCCAAAGGAATGAAACAGTCCACAGACATTCACATGGGAATTATCTCAATTCGTAAACCTCTTCGTCTTTGTACACAAACCAAGGGGAATCTTCGTCTTTGGCGTTTTCCTCTTCCATTACCAAGGCAGTTTCATTACAGCCATTCAGATTATCATTTGTTTCTGTGGTGTTGCAAACACTGCGGTACTCGAGACTGCATGAATGAATCACAAAATGTGTGATGGTCTGTGACTTTGGACCTTACGGCTACAAACAGTAAGGTCCTAAATCACAGATCAGCACACACATTTACAGTGCTTCTGCTTCAGGGTGATTTTGCACTGCGTGTGGCTGTGTTATATTGATGTTAGGTAAATGTAAAACACATCAACATCTCTCAAGGACGTGCCTGTACTTTATTGTAGAATCAGCACTATCAGAAACAGCACCTGCAAAATACTACCACCACTCTGGTTGTACTCTTGGGTACCCACTTGCAGCCAATTTCACTAATGTGCAAGAAGTATACGCGAATGCCCCCCCCCCCTCCCCCCGCCGTGGAATGGCTTTAGTTGCCTGCTCGGCGTTAAACCCCAACAACTAAATAACTAACCCTTCCCCAAGTTTATGGGGCTCAGGAAGATCTCCACCTCACCATCATTCTTGTTCTTTAACTGTGAATTTGGACATTGGCTTCAATTGTCCAGAGGGACACATCAGCACACATATTGTCGTTCTCAACCTGGATAAAAATTCCTTTCTTGATAGTACCATCACCATTAACTCCATCAAGGCGCCCCGCATCAATAGCTGCGAAAGTATCGTATAGCGTTACTATCACAGACCCACCACATTTATGTCGGAATTCTTCCACATTAACTTGCGTTCGCAGCTCAGCTTGAAGTGCATGTTGGTGCCAAGTGTGTCAGCAAGACTTTGCGATGTAACAACGCGAACCTGATGTGTCGGTTGTTGTTGTGCGTGTTGCCAGCGGTAAAACCTCGTGTCACGAAAACAATCTGCTCGGGCGATCGGTGTGGAGAAAAAAAAAAAAAAAAATTCTCCACAGTTACCGCTCGACGACTCCATTTAACTCTAAGTGAGAACACAGTTGTAAATGTAACCAGCAAGAGGCGTAAATCCTCAAGAGCCCCCGCAAACTACGAGGGATCACGAAAATATATTCCTCTTGTAGATGAATGGTGTTCAAGGCAAGTGTTAGGGGAAAACAAACATTTCTGAGACAATTTGTACAACGTGCCAGAGGAGCACTCGTGTCACTAGAAAAATCCTAAAACATTCGGCCACCTGAGCAATGTGGATGTGCTTTTGAAACGTTACACACCTAGCCAGTCGAAATCTTCAACAAAAATATACAACTATGTTGAAATAGGGGCCCTGGATGATATTAACCCGTTCAGCGCTGAGAAAATTTGAACACCACCCAACTGCAAGAGGATTAGGCCCTCATGAGCCCCTGCAATTGCGGGGGCTCATGAGGACCTATGCCTCTTAAGGCCGCCACTTTGAATCCATGTTCCTGGGAGAGCTATAATATTAGTTTTGTTTGGTGTTAAACGTTAAACGTTTAGGGCTTAATGTCTTCTGTCCACCACGAAGGTGATTTCAAAGACTGGGCACCGAATAGGGTCTAAACAAATTTTGATTCCAGCTGGATTCGAACCCGCGACCTTTCGGATGAGAGTCAAACGCTCTACCACCGAACCACCCATCTCCCCTCTTTGGTGTTGAATTAACTTAGATTTCATAAACATAGTGTGCGTCAACTGACACTGAACTGGTTGAAGGCCCACTGCCGCCGTAACTGTTCAAAGATACACTTCTGTGGCAGTTGGTTACGAAACACCAGTTCTAGCTATGGTTCACTTTGACACAGGACAATCTAGCACACGTCGTCTTTATATCAAGTAATCTGACAACGACTCCACTCCGTTTTAGAAATACAACGCTAGCAGCGAGAGAAACTGCAAAAAAATAGAATGACACGCTAATGGCAGCGCTGAATAAATAAGTGCGATTACGCGTGTGCTTTTGCTGCGTGTCCAAACTGCTGTTAAAGTTCATTAGTGAGGTGTGTCGACAAGGCATAACAAACAACTGGTGCTGAAATGTGTCTTCAGATTTATGCGTAATGTTACTTTAACCATACCTCGCATGTGGGCCCAAAAGACAGTAATGAGACCGAACCTTGAAAAGTGCTGATATAAAGTCTGAATCCACGAGGATTCTGCTTCAATACCTCTAGTGATCGCATGTTTGCAACACAACCTACTACTGAGTTGAACGGTGAACTTCGGAAGCACAACGCCACGGGGTCCGATTTTCCCCCCTTGTAAGCAATGTATTTTTTTCAAATAAAACTTTAGCGAGGACCTCTGAAAACCCGTTGATATATCCAACTTTTCTTACTTCCAACTTTATTATAAGCAAAGGGTTTCCTTTATCCGTGTCCTCCTCACTTTCCGCCAAAAGGCAACAGACAGGTTCCACGGTGTGGAACCAACCTGTATCGTGTACACCCCGGCAAGCACTCTGTGAAACTGATCCTTTCTTCACAGCGGGGTGTGGTCCCCTGCAGCCTCCTTGCCCTCCGTTCAGTTTTCAGCTACACCTTCCATCTGAAAGTGGTATAGATTCTCATGCACCCGCACAGTCGCATGAGCTCATGAACATTTATACTCTTGATGGCAAATCAGTTCCATCAACATACCGAGACAGCGGCTGTCGTCTGGATTGAGGCATGCGAGTCAACGACTGTTGTCTGGTTCTGCCAGCTGCAGAACCTACACGACAACCATACAGCCTACTACACTCAAGGAACACAAGTCAATAGCAAGAGGCGAAGATCATAATGAGCAGCATACCGTGGCTGAGGCTTATGAAGACCTATGCCCACTGGTTGCATTGCAAGCACTCAAAAGGCTATAGGCATAATGGGCCCGCGCACGATAGTGCGCGGGCCCACTGCGGCCGACTTCGGCCCGATAGCCTTTGCGTACTGGGTCGCTCTCCTCTTACTTCACGTGTGGCATATTCATGAGGGTTGTCGCTGGGCCAGCAACTCAGTCCACGGGGATGCCTCCTAGACCTCCGCCGCCACAACCACCATCCAGCTGTCACTTTCTCCCACTCCTACAGTCAAAACTATATGAACCCTTTGGTCGTCGGTAGCGGTTTCTGACGAGGTGATCTCTGCACGAATCACCTCGACAAAAAAGGGCTACAGACAGTCAATACGGGGAACAGTGGTGCCGATCTTGCTGAGCAAATATGTATAGATATTCTCGTGGACCCGGGTGGACGCAGAGGCTCGTGAGAACCTATGCTTCTGGCAGAGGTCTGAGGGGACCGTTTCTATTTTTGTTGATGTTCTTCTTTTTACACCAAGGTTGGGCCATACTCCACATGCAACATCTATTGCTGGGCAAAGAACGTTGTCTTGATGTACATGCATGGACCCCGGATCCATGATTTGTTATATTCTGAAAACGTGATTACTAGTTGTTCAAAAGTCAATTTACATGCATAGGACAAACATATCATTACTGCGTTGTTTCAGCTAAAATATCCTGAGGGTATTAGGAGAGAGAAATATTCACAAAGGCAAGAGTAAGATACTCAAGACAAACACAGCCACCACCAACCCGATTACGCTTGACAAAGAAGCACTGGAGGAGGTGGATGCCTTTACTTATTTGGGTAGCGTCATCGACAAACAGGGAGGCTCAGATACAGATGTCAAGCAAAGGATAAGGAAAGCACGAACAGCATTTATACAATTGAGAAACATCTGGAGATCCAAAGAACTATCAACCAAGACCAAAGTCAGGATCTTCAACACCAATGTCAAGGCAGTTCTTCTATACGGAGCAGAAACTTGGAGAACAACAGTTGCCATCACAAAGAGAATACAAGTCTTCATTAACAACTGCCTGCGCAAGATCCTAAATATCCATTGGCCAGAGACCATCAGCAACAACGAACTCTGGAACAGAACCAACCAGCTGCCTGCAGAAGACGAAATTAAACAACGACGTTGGAGATGGATAGGGCACACCTTACGTAAGCCAGCAGACAACATCACCAGGCAAGCCCTAACATGGAATCCACAGGGCACGCGTAAAAGAGGCAGACCAAGAAACACATGGCGCCGGGAACTGGATGCAGACCTTAAGACCATGAAGATGACCTGGAACCAAGTGGAAAGGAGAGCCCGGGACAGAGACTCTTGGAGATCCTTTGTAGGCGGCCTATGCCCCAGTAGGGGTGCAAGGCATAAGTAAGTAAGTAAGTAATTAGGAGAGAGAGAGGGGCAAACCGGACGGAAATGTTACACCCATATTACAAAGAAATATCCGTATCTTGAACTGAGATGGAGAACTTTTTAGTATCGCTTTAATAATAGTAATTACGGTATTTATCAGTAATGCACTTATCTTATAATAATTATAACTCTAAGCGCGCACTCACAACTCGCGCACGCATGCGCACGCTTTGGATTGATTGTACATTGCTCAACGTCCCGACAGCAACAAGGCTTTCTCAGGACGTGCCTGCACTGCTTGTGAAAAAAAAAACTAAACAGAATATTGAATGTATGTCGCGAGCCGGTCCAATACGTTAAATAAACCTACAACACGGGGCCTAAATAAAGCTAAGATCATTTAGCAACACACATCCAATATCAAGAGCTACAGACAGTAGTGTGTGTGTGTGTGTGTGTGTGTGTGTGTGTGTGTGTGTGTGTGTTTGTGTGTGTGTGTGTGTGTGTGCCGTGTGTGTGTGTGTGTGTGTGTGTGTGTGTGTGTGTGTGTGTGTGTGTGTGTGTGTGTGTGTGTGTGTGTGTGTGTGTGTGTGGCGGTGTCACAGTGTGTCAGTGCCTGTGTGTGTGTGTGTGTGTGGGGGGGGGAGACTCTGAGAGAGAGAGAGAGAGAGACTCCGACTGAGAGATAGACGAGGACCGAGTTCACTGAGTAGCCGAGAGAGAGAGAGAAAGAGAGAGAGAGAGAGAAAGACGGAGAGAGAGAGAGATGATGATGAATCTTTATTTATTCAGGATAAAGCTATTAGGCAACGCAATGCCTGACTTACAAGCTGTCCTGTAAACAAACAATATAACAGGAAAATAAACATAGCATGCAAATAATAACATTAATAATAATAAGAAGAAGAAGAGGAAGAAAAACTACAAAAAAAAAATCCAACCACAACAACAATAATAATAATAATAATAAGATGAGGAAACAAAACTACGGAAAAAAAACCACAATAGGGGAATCATCGAAAGGAGGGGGAAAAAATGACAATGGAGGATTTGTAACTGCCTCCGATAGAACGAAACGCGTGCACAGCATTAATATTATACTCACCTAAGACAGTGTCATAGAATCAGCAGCATCAATAGCGTATAGTGACACCGACAAGACATGAGAGAGACAAGACAAGAGAGAGAGAGAGAGAGAGAGAGAGAGAGAGAGAGAGAGAGAGAGAGAGAGAGAGAGAGAGAGAGAGAGAGAGAGAGAGATGAAATGAAAAAGGATAAATGATTAGGTACCTTCAATGACCTTTTTTCAATCATGCCCTTGCTAAGCTATAGCACGCACTTAAACACACATGTATACACATAAAATTTTATATATAAAAGTATACATAATAGTGAAAAGTAGAGGCAACAATAATTCCATTTCAAATAATCAATGCTCACATTACACCACACACACACACACCGACACACATTCACACTGATATATACCAGTCCGCGCGCGCACACACACACACACACTGACACCAAGCAAAACATCAAACATTAAACATTAAAAAATTATGATGTTATGCTGCAAAAGAAATGACAAAGAACACCTCAGCAAGTCTAAAGTATTATGATACATCAATATAAATAAGGAAATGTTTCTGCAGTCAATGACGCTATGTGGAAGAAAAAAAAAATGAACAATATGTTTTCACATGTTCTTAATAAATTTATGTAGTTGGTTCTTGAACGTTCGTAAAGAAGGTGCTGCTTTAATGTCTGTCGGAACTGTGTTCCATAATTTTGCACCAGAGTAGGAGAGGGACGTCTTGTAAATATCTTAGGGGGGCCTTAGTACTACCAGATTGTTCCCTGATGTTCGACTAGCTCTGTGGGCAAGTGCGAACAAATTAGAGAGATAGGCTGGTGAGTCTGAGAGGGTGATTTTGCGCATGAGTACCAACTTATTATAAATGAACTGCTTGTCAAGTGGTAGGATATCCAGCAGCTTGAACTTGTAATCAGTACTAATGACTTGCATGGGTCTGTCAACGATTAATTTGATTGCCCGCCTGTGAAGCGAATTCATCCTTTTGAGATTAGCATCACTGCTCCCATCCCAAACTGAGGAGGCATAATCCAAAAATGGCTGAATATGGGCACAGTAAAAATGTTTCCTTGTTGGTTCGTTAGTAAAAAATCTTAATTTTGACAGTAAGAATAAGTTTTTTGATATTGTTTTACACACTTTGGTAATATGGCTTTGCCAACACAGTTTGTCATCAATGATGATTCCAAGCACACGCTGTTCCTTGACTTGCTCAACAGACTGACTGACCATTCAAATAGAACTGTAGGGGAGGCGGGTTCAGCTGATGCTTTTGTCTAGTAGTAATTAACAAACATTTGGTATTAGTAGGATTCGGAATCATATAATTGTTTTGACACCATGTAGAAACATCATTCAGGCCGCTTTGTAGGGACTCGGTAATACAGGATGCATCTGACGATGACACGTCAAGAGTTCAATCATCAGCAAAGAGACTACAGATTAAACGGGGGTCGGATATATGTAAGGGAAGATCGTTTATAAAAACTGAAAATAATAATGGACCGAGGACGGATCCCTGTGGTACTCCGTGCTCTATCACCCCCCTCACGTGAGAGTTTGTACCATTCACACAGACGTACTGTGTGCGCCCATTTAGATATGATGTAATGAAGGCAAGGGTGCCTTTACTCATCTGATAGGCAGCAAGCTTTTTAATTAAAAGATCATGGTTGACAAGATCCAAAGTTTAAAAAGGTCCAAAAATACTACTCCAGTCATTTGCCCATTGAGAGAGAGCTTGATTGTACATTGCTTAACGTCCCGACAGCAACAAGACTTTCTCAGGACGTGCCTGCACTGCTTGTGAAAAAAACTAAACAGAATATTGAATGCATGTCGCGAGCCGGTCCAATACGTTAAATAAACCTAAGACATGGGGCCTAAATAAAGCTAAGACCATTTAGCAACACACATCCAATATCAAGAGCTACAGGCAGCGCAGACAGTAGGGAGAGTTTTAAAAAGGCAAATACACGTGAATGGACCAAGGGTAGACAGAAACACATGCCCCAGAATAGAGAGAGAGAGAGAGAGAGAGAGAGAGAGAGAGAGAGAGAGAGAGAGAGAGAGAGAGAGAGAGAGAGAGAGAGATTGATTGATTGATTGTACGGCTTAACGTCCCGACAGCAACAAGGCTTTCTCAGGACGTGCCTGCACTGCTTGTGAAAAAAATAAATAAACAAACAGAACATTGAATGTATGTCGCCAGCCGGTCAAATACATTAAATAAACCTAACACATGGGGCCTAAATAAAGCTAAGACCATTTAGCAACACACATCCAATATCAAGAGCTACAGGCAGTGCAGTCAGTAGGGAGAGTTTTAAAAAGGCAAATACAGGTGAATGGACAAAGGGTAGACAGAAACACATGCCCCAGAATAGAGAGAAAAACCCACCCTGTGGGGCTGACCAGGGTGACACTGGGAACTAAAAAATACCTAACCCCACCAAAGTCCCCCAGGGCAGACCCGGGTGGGAGAGAGAGAGAGAGAGAGAGAGAGAGAGAGAGAGAGAGAGAGAGAGAGAGAGAGAGAGAGAGAGAGAGAGAGAGAGAGAGAGAGACAGAGAGAGACAGAGACAGACAGAGAGACAGAGAGAGAGAGAGAGAGAGAGAGAGAGAGAGAGAGAGAGAGAGAGAGAGAGAGAGAGATTGGTCGTGTCGACAACACCACCATCAATCAAAAGAAATGTGCAGACAAAAAGCAACACAAACATACAGAATACATGAAAAGAAGGAAGTTCAACAGAAACTTCGACGAATAATACTTAAAAGACAACAACAAAAGAAACAAACAGGATTCGGATTCTGAATCCAACTCTTGGTCGAAGAAGAAGACAGGCACGTAAAAACAAGCTAAAGGAACAGAGGTGCCTGATCTCTAGTGGCTCTGCGCTTCCCCTAGCGTCTAGCTATTCTGGCAATATATTTGCACTGTCATGGACAGAACCACGTGGAGCATCTGATACGTAAATTTTATAAAAGACGCCTCGCAAGCACTCTATTTACTTTGCGACAGTAAACTCGATCCCAACAGTAAAGTTTAATTTGTCTGTGTGATTGTACAATTTCACAGTTATATAGCTGTATGTGTCACACCGTTTACTTTGCCTTTTTCGTTTCTGAGTGTCAAATTGATTTTCAGATTTAATAATCATCTGATAAAAATTGCAATGTATTCTAAATCGTGCTGTCTTAATGCCAAACGTCCACAGAAAATCGGATTAAATCCTTCCCTGTGGTAAACATGCTAGAACCCAAAATGTAAAAAAAAAAAAAAAAAAAAAAAAAAAAATGCATCACCTCGGTGTGAACGCAAAGTTTGGCAATTAACCCGTCTACTAAAAGCCTATAGAAATTATGTGTGAATTAATTACAGATTTATTGCCGGATTTCTCCGTCTGTCTGTGTTGTTCCGAAAAGAGTGAGAGGCACAGACCTACATGAGACCTCGCAGTTGCGAGGAGTCAACAGGACATAATATGTCTCTTTCATTTGAGCGTTGCTCGCTGTGTCAGCGCGGCACAGCGAGCAACGCTCCACCCATTTAGCCCCAACGCCCTACAGCAGTTGATTGATCGACCATACAAATTCAAGGGTAGTGCCAGATTAGCTTGGCACCATTGAATTTTCATGGTCGATCCATCTCCTGGAACTAGCTGAAAGTGACACCTCTAAAATTTGAGAAATGCGGCCTTGGGGTTAAATGGGTTAACATATTTCTCTATCTCTCTCATAGTAAACCACGTGCTGATGTGGATTGAAATAAACAATGACAGAACAAATTCAGCACAATAACACTGTCAAATATAATAATACATCGATAGACTACTACAAACTGGTGCCGGACACATTATCGTGTTGGAACGTTGTCCGTTTGTCAGCTAGATCCACTCCGTATTCGAGAGGCATAGATTCTCATGAGCCCCTGCGACTGCAGGGACTCATGGGAGTCTAAACCTCTTGCCAGACTGCAGATATAGGCTCCATTTACATCCTTTAACAGAAGAAGTCTTCGAGCTTAATTGTGTGCGACTGTAAACCTGTTTGATTATCTCCGACACCTAAAGGCAGCTAATGGGGCGAACATGATCGATTACTCCACCAAATTCCCGTCACTTTCACTACGATAAAGCTAGACGCGTAGGATACATGTATACATATTATAAGTAAAGCACCATAGGTCAAGTTCGCTCAAATCTTAACAAAATATTTTAAAAGGTTGCATAAAACTTTAAGCTGAATATTTTTTAGACAATATTGTAATTCTTCATATTGTATACAAACTTACATTTATATAGATTTGAACAGTAAATAATATCATTATATTTTAATACATCATATTCTATACACCCAAGATCACCCTGTTCGGCGAGCTTGCCACTGGTCACCGAGACAGAGGGGCACCAAAGTAGAGATACAAAGACTGTCTCAAGAAGTCACTTAGTGCCTGCCAAATCGACCACCGCCAGTGGTCTTCGCTTGCTGCGGACCGTGACACTTGGCGCTCCACCATTTACAAGACAGCCGTCTCCTTTGAGGACTCTTTAGCTAGCTTTAAGGACAAGCGGCTCAGGAGAAAAAACAGAGATGCCGCAACTCAGAACCCTGGCCAGACCTCCCTCTGCAGCCACTGCGGTCGAACCTGCCTGTCATTGGCCTCCGCAGCCATGAACAGGCCTGCAGACGTAGTGGGCAACCCCTATAAAATCCTCGTTCGCGAAGTCAAGCCAAGAGAGAGATTCTATACAAACTTATACGGATCTGAACAGTAAATATTATAAATGTTCTGTGATTGTGGACTTTACAGCTTTTAGCACACACCAGCCCACTAAATTAGTTTCTCTCTGGGCAAACTGCTGTGACATTTTCAAATTCAAATAGAAACATTCGTGGTCGGGGAGTGACACTTTTTTCAAACAAATTTGCAGGTTTTTAAAAATTTATTTTTAAAAAACGTGAGTATAATACACTGAACGAAACAAAAATAAAATACAGATTTAAAAATGTCCTGGATGTGTGTGTTTGTGGCCGGGGGAAGGGGATGGTGGACCTGGGGGGAGCCGTGGCCAAAGAGTATAGAGGCTACGCTAGCGTAGCCTCTATACGCTTGGGCCGTGGCTCTTAATTTCTTTTCAACATACGTTGCGAAGTCTTCCCGCTGAGCAATCCATTATTAGTCGTTACAAATGGATCGAGGGACTTTCATTGATTACACGCGCGATTACACCATTATCTTGAGGAACACAGACGGCCAGGCTCACAGACAAGAAAATTATTGGGCCACAGATCAAGGGGCATATATCCTCATGAGATGACAAAGGTTCACTGCCACAAATCCAACCGCCTGCAAGAGGCATCGATCCTCATGAGCCCCCGCATTCTGCGGGAGCTCATGAGGATTTTTGCCTCTTGCAGTTAGAGAAGTTCGCTGCCTGACTGGGGGTGAAAGTGGGCTGGAATGTCAGCTGTAAAAGCAGCGCTCCCTCCATGAATGATGGCGGTCGGGGTGACAAGTGGTCATTTCCGTTGTCTCCCCTCCTAGCCTACAACACTAGCGACAGGGCAGCGAACAAGACAAAATTGGAACTTCTGCTCAGATCTGAGATTGTCAGTGAAACAGGCAATCTGGTCACTTCAGTGCGCTTAATGTTTTTAAGTCTGAGTTGCATAAACTTACATTCCGATATATGTACATGGTTTGATTTTTTAACTTGCAGAACACCTCGCGACACTATTTGTGCATTCTGTTTGCATTAGAGGGCGCAGTAAAAAGTGAACACTTGGACAAGTCGAGGTCAAACGTTTCATGGTGAAAAACATTTTTTGGGTGTGTGAATACATGTACGTATTTCGGATATGTCTGGGAAAAAGTGTAGCATGTGCCAAAAACACGTAAAAAATAACGACTGAAATTAAGTAAATCAAATCCGGCATCTATCAATCTTTTCTGCAAGATTTTATCTCAATTAAAAAGCACGTTTCTTCGTCTGGGTCCACTAACTGGTAACGAGCTGTGTTCGAGTTGGCTAGAATTTTCGTACGGAAAAGCCGTTAGCCAAACACACCACTGCCCATGCTATCCAACCGTAGCAAATGCGACATCTTAATAATGGTGGCCTCATGTCACCTGACAAGACCTCTTTAATGTCTGCCACGTCCTCCCTGCCAAATCTCGTAGAAAAACTAACAAGAAAATGACTGTTCAACGTTTGAGTTAGTTAGTTAGTTAGTTATTTGGGTTTAACGCCGAGCAGGCAACTAAGGCCAACTCAAGACGGGATGGGTAAAAAAGCTGACCAGCCAAACTAAAAGAAAGGTCTTAAGACAAGGTGTAAATATATCTTAAAACTATTTCATGCTAAAATGTCGCACTTAAAGGAAACGTCTACAGATTCTCAAAAAGGTCAAAATAATATAAAATTATCATAGTCTATGAATGCTCAAATCTTATGAAAAATATTGCACTCTCTCAGTGAAAACTGAAGATCTTGTCCGGGGGTACATCCCGGAACAGAACCTTCAAGAAGTCTGCTGTGAAGTGTTTATATCTTGTGTCAATTAAATCGGCATAAGACAGCAAAATGTATTTAACTGAATACTGCTCATCGCAGGCATAACACCATGGACGCTCCTGTTTTAGTAAATAAGAGTGCGTAACATACGTGTGCCCGATGTGGTGCCGAGCAAGGACAGTCTCGTTTGAGTGGAGACGTGTGGTTAAAAGATCAAGTTACCGGGGCTGGAGGTGATGATATAACGGTTTTATTTTTCCAGTTGAATACGGTCAAACCTGTTTTTCTTAATAAACCTAATTTATTTTAACCCCTTCACTGCCAGCTGACGCAGATTGTGTTTCTGCACATTCTTCCTTATTAACGCAATGCCAAAGAGCCCCAGCCGTTCCAGGAACATGGATTAAAAGTGGTGTCGGCAAGAAGCATAGATACTCATGAGCCCCCGCGGTTGCGGGGGCTCATGAGGATCTATGTCTCTTGCATTTGGTTCGTGTTCACTATTCTCGGCAGTCAAATCATGAACGGCAATCTGCATGTGTTTCAACATTTGTCTTGACTAACCAGGAACTTGGCCCTAAATCAAATGGCTGACCCTGTTTGCGGAAACAGCTCAAACATTCTTGCTGATCTTAAATATATATTTTTAAAAATTAAAAAAAAAGAAAAAAGAAACAACTACAACCGCAGAATGCCTGAGCCTGAACCCTACCATTAAATTCTCACACAATCCAAGTCACATCCATCTTGCCCACCCTTACCTTCCCCCCAAAATAGGCGCGGGACAATCAATAGCATTCTACAGTAGTGAACTCCATTCATCTACAAGAGGCACATATCCTCATGAGCCCCCGCGAAATGCGGGGACTCGAGAGGATCCACGTCTCTTGCCGAACGCATTTTCATCAGTGGCTGAGGTCTAAAGAGTCGTGGGAGAATCAATAGCTTTCGGCAGAAATTACTTCCACTTTTAGTGTCACAAAGCGTGAAGGCGGGTGTGGTATGCTGTCCCGCAGTCCCCCTGGTCTGCGCCTTCTCTGGGCAGTCCGAGTCTGGACAGAATTGTCAAGTCAACTGTGTGCCAGTCTGTGATTTTGGATCTTACTGCCTGAGGCGTAAGATCCAAAATCGCAGAGCAGGTCATAGCAATGTTTATGGTCTCTGCAGCCTGTTCAGGTCTTACAAGCCGGAACACTGTGGAAGGAAAACTCTACCAGTAGCATCAGTCCGAACTCCACAAATGAACGATCAGTGACAGGCGTAAGTAAGTAAGTACAAATGGGATTCTATGAAAGGACCTCAGTCATATTCAAATGTGTCTTCTTTCAGTCTCTTTACATTTTTTTTCTCACTGGCCTGGCTCCATCTGATTTTTCCCCTGGTGGTCCGTTCTCAAGGCAACGGGAGTCCCCTTTCCTCATATTACCAAGGTAACATGAGATACGTAGGCTTCCTTATTACATGTCACGATGACAATGTTACTGAGCAAAGCGCTCTCCCCCAAATACATCTTTGGCCAATCCCATTTCTCGGTACAAACACATCCTAATCTTCATTTAGTCAAACATAAAAATGGCAAAAATATGCAATTAATAAATAATTTATGGGGCTACACAACAAATATAACTCAGGAAAATTCAACTGAACCGAAGGCTTACTGACCGTATTCGAAACGGCGGAAGAAAAAAAAACCCAAAAAACTGGATCAATAAAAACTGAGGGGTTTACGCAACAAAATAACTATATACACGCGTGATTTCGGCCTATATTACAAACTTCATACAAAAAATGACTGAAAATGTGTTGCATTAAAAAAAAAAAAAATACATGAGAGAGAAATTCCAGGCGAATGCATTTCGCGCGAAGTTGTTGAGTGATAGTCGGAAGTATAAAGAATTACGTCCCCTGAATCTCTACATCACACGTAAAGTTTGGGGTCCTTTCAAGGGTATACTTCACGCTATTACTTTTTACAGTTGAAGACAAAATTGTTTCATTACTAGTTAGGTTTTGCCAGTGGTTCTTGTCGCCTTTCGGGTCCGGTCAGAGGTGTCAATGTCGGAGGTAAGAGTGTCGGGCTAAAACCCTCTCACCTCCGACACTGCCCCCCCCCCCCCCCCCCCCCCCCCCGACCGGACCTTCGAGGCGACAAGAACCAGTGGCAAAGCCCACGTAACACAACTAAATATGTCCCCAAAGAAAAAGAAACCAAATTGCATCAACAATCACTGTGATGCCTTCTTCACGACGATGCAAATTTCCAAGCACGTGTATTTTTTCCCTGCGTAGCTACATATAATTGTATCTTTGGCTAAACTGTACATATCTAATATCCTAACAGTATTGCATTTCTTAGCATGGGAAACCCTTACGCTTTAAACGTCATGACTGTAATTCTCAGGATGTTTTTTTTTTTTTTTTTGTTTTTTTTTTTTGTTCATTGAAAGGAAAGAATTCATACAAGAGAAGTTTCTGTTTAGAGTATTTCCGTGTCCGAAGCCATTATTCACTGTAATGGACAACTGAATCCGTGTGAAAAGGGACCAACGATTAACCCTAACTGATCCCTCCTCCTGACTTGGTCTATAGATTTTGTTTACGTTTTGTCCAGGCAGCAGACTGTTTCAAACTATGTCCCCTAACCTGCAGCTAGGCCGGTGCATGGCCGCCGCTAGTGTTTGTGAAGAGATTACACCGGCGGGATTAACGAGTCATCTCGCTGTGTGTGTTCGGGCATTAAACAGTCCAATGATATTCCCTGATCATGCATATGTGGTACACTTCTGCTAGCAAGAAGCATAAGTTCTCATGAGCCCCTGCGACTGCAGGGGCTCATGAGAACCTATGCCTCTTGCAACGGAAGGGTATATCATACACGCAGCATCAACCTGTCCCATCGCCATGTTATTTTTAAATTTGTAAGAGTGACGCCGGACAAAGTGGAGGTAATAAGTTAGAACGCCCCCTTTTCTGTCACGACAACCTTTTCTTTTTAACAGCGTACAATGTATCGTTTCGGTGGCCTGTGGAATGCACTTTCAAAAATACATGCCTACACAGTGAACTTCGGATATAACAGAATGTCCAGGAATCAAACTGTTTTGGTTCTTAAGACGTTTGTTATAAGCAGAGTAATTTTATAAGAAAAAGTGTGGTTAGGACCGCAGAAAAAGCACTGTTAATGTTATAACCGACTTCTGTTATGTTCGGCTAAGATATAAGTAAAGTCCAAAGTATATGGTATATTAGACAATCGGCCGACCGAGCAAAATGAGCACTACAGCATAACAACTTCTAGTAGAGTACATTTAAGCAAAACAAGACACTGTGTAGAATGTACCACACGTCCAAACACAGCCAGCCTGGAGAACAGTGTCGTCTACGGGGTAACGAGTAAACTGAGCACCCAAGGAACCTACTTCAGAAGCCAGAAAGAAACAGCACAGACTTACACCTCATTGTGTTCAGCGTCGAAGAACCTGAGATCTATGTAAAGTAACTATGCAGGGGCCGATCGGTATCAGCATGAGGTATGGATTCTCAAGATTTCTCATGAGAATCTATGCCTCGTGCATATGGAAAGAGTTGGACTGGAGAACGTTAAGAAAACAGTTCATAGTGAAGCATTGAGCTGGCACCACACCGACTATGCTGCGCTGTACTGTACTCAATTGCTCCGGTCGCAGAATTTTTCGCTGATTATCTCCGCACCTTACATACGGGGATGTGAAAGAAGCCAATGTATGCCAGCAAGGAGAATAGATTCTCAAATGCCCATGCACCGCAGGGTCTCATGAGAATCTGTATTTCTTGCAGATGGAGGAGATGGGCAGAGAGGATCGCTCTGGGCGTGATAACACGTCGCCAGCTAAGCCCACAATCCTTGTGCTTACTCTCGGGAGTAGCGGTTGTATAGTGTAGTCAAGAAATACCCCCAAAACACACACACACACACACACACACACACACACACACACACACACGCGCGCGCGCGCGCGCGCACACACACACACACATTACAGTATGATTACACAAATAGGTTAGGTATAGGCGACACAAAAACATGAGAGTAAAAGTTCTAAGTGACAAAATCGCGAACGTTCACAAGATGCTTAAGCCATTACATCCTGAGGCTTTTTCTATAATTTGCTTATTGTCTATGAAGGCTACATTACAGATTTGGAGATAGATTAAGCATTTTAGTTCAAGGGTGGTGCCAGAATAGCTTGGCGCCTCAGGCGCCAAGCTATTCTGGAACCACCCTTGAACTATAATGGTCTAATTTATTTTAAGCAATGGGTGTATCATGATAAAAAGGGTTTAAAAGGTTTATCCATAGCGAGCACACATTTTTATGTTCATAACAAGACGCAGGAATTGGACCGACAACGAGCGACATAGGCTAGCGCCTGAATAGCTTGGTGCTTGACAAGCAAAACGTATCCTGTATAACCAACAATCTCCGTCCATCCAGCAGTTCACACTCGGTGCTGGAAGAGCTCGGAGCGCAAGAGCTGAATGTAAAAGGCATGACTGGGTTGCTGTTTTTTTCCCAAAGACAAAGAGATGTCGGACTGATGGTAACGCTCCCAACTCAAGTTTCCCTTGTTGAATGCTAGATCCATCATGATGATACCTTGAACATGTCAAAATCACAGACCAGCATTGCAGCAATGCAAAATCAATTTCAACGCTAGTAGTAGTAGTAGACGTAGTAGTAGTATGCAGTGTACTACAATAAGATGTCGAACTCTACAATTCCGCCAAACTCAACCATTGTATCAGAACTTGGATCAACCATAATACCCCAAGAACAGTGTCTGATCTGAGATACTAGTCTCTCTAGCTTAGAACTCTGGTCTGTTCAACTTGGGGTGGGATGGTGTGGGGTTGGGGGGGTGGGGGGGGGGGGGAAGACACTAAATGAGAGGCTCCAAATTGCAAATCGATTATAGTGCTTCGAATTTGAAATGTGAACCTTTCAACGCCTCACTACGACTGAACTGTTATTGCGAAGGCGGTTGTTTGCTCTATATAGCCACTGCCAACGGAGTTATTCACCGATAGGTGCCAGCAAAGATCCTACGTTAGGTGCCAGTGAATGCAAATGCTACAGTCTGAGCGGGATTTAATCCTACAGCCACATAAATACGCCTCAAGCGACCTTTTAAGCGAATTATCCCAGCAACTTCATTTTATTTAATACACAGACACCCCCCCCCCCCCCAAAAAAAAAAAAAAAAAAAAAAAAAAAAAAAAAAAAAAATCAAACATCACGAACCTGCCCTTTTCGCTATAATGAGCAATGCCTGTAGCTGTTTGTTCAAGGATCACAGCTACTTTACCGATACAACCCATGAGCAAAAGTCTTCCATCTACAAGAACCGTAGATGCTTATGTGCCAAGTAAGCAAGCTACATTAATTTTTCATCTATTTTCATCAAGTGTGGAAGAACCTTTGGGGTCCATCTCAATGTTACTGACAATCCAGAGTACCTCAAGAGTCCTTAAGTGTCTACCTAGTTTCCGAAGCTGACCATCGTTCCTTATGGTCTTTAAACTCCTGCAAAGAACAATTTCCAAAACAAGAGGCACAGATCCTCAAGTCGCAGGGGCTCGTGAGGATTTTGTGTTTCATTTTGTCCAATGCCTCTCCTACTAAATATCAGGTTGTTTACACATGTTCCTCAGACGGAGTCTTTGAAGATACGCTTCATGACTGGATCCACTTGCAAGCCTCGTTTGCCCCAAACAACAATGAGCCCCTGCAATATTACAACTGTTCATGAGGGTCTGTGCTTCTGTTGTTGGTCAATATCAGTCCCATTTACATGCGTTCTTCTCATCGGAAATACACCTCAGGGGCTCGTGCACCATTCCTGTCGCTCCTTCGTTCTCATACCAGACGTGAGACAATCTCATTGCTGCCGCGAACTTGTGCGATCCTGGACAAATATGTGTCATGGTCTGTTATTTTGGACCTTACAGATCCAGGCCGTAAGGTCCGAAATTACATAACAGCACACACGTGGATAGGCAATGAAGATGACTGAACCCAAGTGCTGCGCTTTGCGCCGCCGAATCGCTGGCGTTTGTTCTGCGTGTTACTTTCAACTTCACGTAGGTACGCAACGTGCAAACGACTTGCTTCTATGTGCTTGTCGTGCCAAGTGTCATAAGACATACTTTACTATGTACACGACAAAACAAAGCAGTAATTAAAAATGCAAATTTAGACACAGAGAGAATTATAACCGCAGACATGGGTATTTACTGACTGAATCTCCACTCCAATGACAAACGTACGGATCAGGGCAGCGGACAGATCAGGTTTAATACAATGAAAATGACTTTCTCGTATGGAGCCCGGGTAAATAACGATGGTAATAGGGTTGGTCAAACAGGTAATAGAACAGACCAAAATTGACGATGTACGCTATTCCTGAACAGCCTACGGCCGAAACATGTTCGACCTTTGATTAAGGACCACCGAGGTAGACCTTTTGTATTTATTGTCAGCAGCAACATACGCTGATGGACAACACGGAACAATTAGGCCATAAATCCAGAAAAGGTCACTTTATACACCCTTCACTGCTAGTAGACGATCGAGACTGTGTTTTGGAAATCTTTGTTAATTCAAACCCAAACAGCTTCAACTTACTAAGAAATGTGGATACAAAGTGGTGCCAACAAGAGGCATATATCCTCAGGAGCCCACGGCCGCGGTTGCGGGGACTCACGATGATCTTTGTCTCTTGCAGTTGGATCATGTTCACTTTTCTCAGCAGTAAAGAGGTTGACAGTGATGCCCGGAAGTGATCATCAGCAAGACATAATGACGTCCATGGAGACACCAATTCATCAACGTGTCTACTCTTAAAACACCTACAAATACAGGAACGCCTGGTTCTGCCTCATGCCTAGTATCGCTCTTCTGACTTTCTAACAGCAAAAAATGGTTTGGCCTTAAGGCGCCAGGCGTATTAAGCACTCCCTTGTACTGTCATGGTCAGTCCATCTGTTGAAGCCGGTACACAAATCGCTAACACTCACAGTTTGGTTTTGTGTCAAACAGCGAGTATTCGATTGAGTTCATCAGTTATCAGCAGGAGGCTATATGTTCCCTGATGAAGCCCTAGCGGAGAGGTCGAACACTTTGGAAGGAAAATAAATCTTTAAAGCTTTAACAGTATTCATGGCACACAAGGATTCCTGTTATTTACATCTATTTTTTAAAATTCTTGAAACCTTACCGAATGTGTTCTGCCAGCAGTCGTGGACGATTTTATATTCACATCAGTTCATCACAATATCTGCCACATGCTGAGAGATATCGACTCCACGTGGTCCACAAACGGACGGTGTTATTTCGTGGTTAAAGAGTACGGACTGCAAGAAATTTACAACTTGTTATAGGTAAAAATCGACTGGACAAACATGGCAATTATATTGCCATGTTATTAACGACTGCATTTGTATTCAGACTGCGGTGATGCATAGTCGCTCAAATGTACGGCCTCAGAAAGTTAGTTAGTCATTGGGGTTTAACGCCGAGCATGCGACTAAAGCCATCTCACGGCGGTCCTCAAAAAGGATTTTAATAACCCATTAAAAGCCGGATTAAGGCGAACGCTAAACAGCTGCACGAGCCATAAACCCTCATGCGCCCCAGCAGTCGCAGGGGCTCATGAAGATTTGTGTCTCTTAATTGTCAGTCCGTTTTGTGTGCCTAGTTTTGTCCCATTTACGTATGTTCTAAACGCCAATGTATGTCAGTGTGCAGCCGTTTCAGACGCGCAGTTCGTGATCAAAAGCAGCGGTGGGGTTAATATCAACTGAACATTTGCCAAGGCCATGCCACTGAGTGAGTGCAAAAGCATTAAAACTGGACTACGCATAACATCAACCCCCTTGTGCACATATTCTGTGGCTGTACACACAAGGGTGTAAAAGACTGTAGTTCCAATTTTAGACCTGAACAGGAATCTGAAAGTCAGCTTAATATTCCGCTCTTTCTAAAATATAGTGCAGACCATATCGAATAAGCAACGGTTCTCAGGCCGAAGTCGGCCGTAGGGTCTTTTGCTCATTGGTTATGCATTTACTCGTAAAATGTACTAAACACGACAACATACTTTTTCTTTTTTTGTTTCAGAAAATGTGCAAACAATAGGAAATATGTAACATTAAATTACATGTCTTATACGGCTGTATGACAAAGAATTGCGCGTTCCAGAGGAAAAAGTATGCCGTTTTGAAATGTTAACTCACAACACACATTCCATACGAGGCCAATCCGCGTAAATTGTATATATTATTTCTTCCCAGGGCATTACAATAGTTCGTAAACACAAGTACACACATAATCCTGAAGACGCCGTACTCGGTGGAAGAATTATACTTCACAGCTGGCTAAAATCGCACAGTCATACCTCAGACATGAACGATTATTCAGATACATTGGTAAAGGAAAGGGCATATCACATCTTTGAACAGGATACCATGTCAGCTTTCTTTATAGAACCATGAATTTATACACCCAATTCTTTCACTAGCAGAAAGTACATATTTTCATGGGCTCTTGAGGCTACAGAGATTAATTAGAACATTTTGTCTCCTGATGGTTGGGACTGGTCCGATTTGGTCGCGTCTCTGCTTCAAAAACACTCAAGTGAATCGCAAAGAATGAAAAATATGACTGCTATGTGCCAGCAGAAATTCTACATTGCTGTGACTAAGCCCCTGCATGCGCAGAGGACTATTAGAATCTATGCCGCTTGCAAAACGGAAGGAGCTATCTGAGGTACTCCAGATGACTCTTTTCGTGCGTGCCTGTACAATGGAACTGTTGTCTACGAGTAAGCAAGCAGTATAAATTCTCACGAGCTTGTGCAGCCACTAGAGGTTCATGAAAATATATGTCCTTTGTTGATGAAATGCGATGGCTGAGAGTGAAACGGCGGCACATTCCTGGCAGCCAACTTTCCCAGGCTGGAACCGGACACCCCGTGTGTACGCGGGCTTGTCCTGGTGACAGCAGTCAGGCGATCTGGCACTCCCATACCGGCAGCCAATCAACCACCACTCCACCCTCCCCTACCACACTCTACCCCCTCCTCCTATCCCTTCCCCAAACACCACTTTTACCCCCACCTGCCCGCCGTGCACGTTTTTCACATCTGCAAGAGGCATAGATTTTCATGATCCCCTGCGGTCGCAGGGGATCATGAAAATCTATGCCTCTTGCTGGTAGCTGTGAGAGAGTGTTTAAATTCTACAGTCGTATTTCCCTGATGGAGGAACATGTCGTGTTATCATTTACACCCCCCCCCCACCCCCCACCCACACACACCCCCGTTTGGCTATGAGGCGCTACACGCTCACTTACCAGACTAAAAAGGTTTGGAAGCGAAGTTTCAAATAATAATAATAATAATACATAGTATTTATATCAGTGGCGCATTAATTCTCATATTTATGATATAACTTAATGCGCAGGACATAGCCGCGAACTGAACCCAAAAAGCACGCTCACGTGAATCACGCGCATTCCCTTACACACTGTACATAAACACAGAACATTCACGTGCTGCTAAGGGCAAGCTCAAGAGAACTACTGAAATTTTGGAAATTTAAATCGTTGATATATTTTTGAAATTTGATTAAGTGGACTGAAATTAATACAGTTAATTAATAATCCGTTAAACAGGAGAATTTACAGAAGGTAAAGACAAACAACATATATATTAAATATCGACAATGCTGAAGTCGGAAAGCCGACACATTCGAAAGACCAAGATAATGAAAACCCGTGCAACTGCGTCATGAGCATTGCGTACCCCATATTTTTTTCTCCGCTCCAGATGCCAACTGAGCCGGTTCCAGCAGAGAAATGCCTGACATCAAGAGGACCCCTTCCTTATCTGAGCCCCTCCCAAGACTCCGCACCCGCAACGTGACACCTTTTCCCATCTCACAAGAAAAAGAGGTGAAGCGACAAAGACGCAGGAGGTGGGCTGACCATTAAAGTTCCAGGATAGTGCCTGTTTAGCTTCATGCCTCATATGTTAGAATCGCCGACAAAACACTATGTGCCTAATCGCAGGAGATGCATCAAATAAGTTGACGGGAAGCGCCTGATTACCTGGGCGCTTCTAAACCTAATCAGACCTTATCCTAGAGCTAAGACGTTCGATCCATCTCCTGCAGTTGGCACAGACGTAGACGAAATTCGATGCCAAACAATCCGCACAGAGGTGCCAAGGTCATCGAGCAATACCCTTGAGCTATAGCGGTATATCCCGTTGGCTTGTGGGTTATAAGAAATTTGATGTCAGAGAGTCTGCGCGGTGAAGGCGAGTTAATGATAAACTCCTGCTTCAAATTGGGCCCTGCCGCTCGTAAAATTCTACACATCGTAGACCCCTTGTATCAAATAAAAACGTTAGTCTGAGTTTCTTTTCACTGCAGCCACGGCTTCGACATCAGGGACAAGCTGCTGCTGACCCCGGACCTGCCTTTTACACAGAAATGTCGTAGTGGGACTTGGCTGTAGAGGACCTGAGAAAGCATCACTGTTCAGTGCAGCCCCATGTACAGTCCAGAAAACTTTTTTTTTTTTTTTTTTTTTTTTAAAGCAGTTTAATCTGAGGCAGAGCTGTAACCATCTCGACCAACTTCTACGTCTGCGCCAACTGAGACAGGCAAACATGATTAAAGAGACAAAGTTGCGTCTACAGTAGGTACAAGGTTCTCATGAGATGTAACAATAACATCATGGCCTAGGAGTTGCAAAGGGAATTAAATTCTTCTCACAAATTCCACCTTATACAGTGTACGAAACGGGGGATTCTAAAATGGACTATTCCAGTTGTCATGTCGTAGCAGTTGCAGCGGGTTTGGTGGTTGGTTTTTAACCCATTACATCCTGAGGCTGACTTTTTTAAAATGTGCATATTGTCCTATGAAGGCTACATTACAGATTAGGAGACAGATCCAGCATTTTGGTTCAAGGGTGGTGCCAGAATAGCTTGGCCCAAAATTATCTGTAACTCCAGAATTACCTGTAGAACAGGCGCAAGCATCTTTCTTCTTATTCCACACTAACTTTCTTCGCTCCCTTCCTTCGTTTAGCCCCTTAACTGCCGGGACAAGGCGAACGCTACCCATCTGCAAGAGGCATACATCCTCATGAGCCCTGGCAGTCGCGGGGACTCATGAAGGTAAATGTCTCTTGTAGTCCTGTGTTCTTTGTGCCCACGTTTGGTCTCATTTCAATTGTGTTCTTCACGCGAGTGTCGGTCAGTGTGCATTGGTTTCAGTTATTTCGTTATTAAGATTTTAACACCACGGCCATCTCACGGCGGTGTAATGGCCTCAGACGCGAAATCCGTGTCCACTGGCAGTCAAAGGGTTAAATTGTACCAACTGTTGACGCAACTATGTCTCTTATCATATATAACGGGTTGCCTGTCTCCCATCGGACTTCACCAGCTATCAGACACTGACTCTATGGCGAACGCCATAAAGTTGGAAAGACAGAAACACAGTTCTTCCGCGAAGTCGTGGGAAGTCGTAACTGTCCCAAGGAGAGATGTCAATTTAACACGGTACCCATAACGACAATCTATTGTCTGTAGTTGAAAGAGAATGTCTGAAAATGCAGACTGCATTTTCAGACATTCTCTTTCAACCACACAGAAAGGAGACACAGAACTAATCATGTCAAGTGAGAAATTTCCTGGTTTAAAAAAAAAAAAAACAACAACAAAAAAAAAAAAAAACAAGAAAGGCAAAGCCATTATGGCTTACGTCAGTGTATGACCGATTTACATATATGTGACCTTTGTGACAAGGGCTGGCTTCTGCAGCAGCAAAATCCATGTTTTCTGAAAATGTAAGCATTTTTCACACATCTGTCAACCCTCCGTGACCCTTGACCTTTGTGATGAGTCGACTAAATTAGTATGCATAAGAAGGTATTATCATCAGCTATCTTTGTACCAAATTTGGTTGAAAAATTTGCCAAAATTTGGGAATACCTATAATGTTGTTTTTTTTTTTTAAATCAGCATTTTACACACATTTGGCAGCCTCTTGTGACCCTTGACCTTTCCAAGGGTCATCCAAATTAGTATGCATAGATAGGTCTCACCATCAGGTATCTCTGTACCACATTTGGGGTTTAAGTTGTGAATAGTATTTGAGAAAAAACATCTTTTGTCAAAATATGGCTATTTTAGACCTATTTCTTGAGCTCTCGTGACCCTTGACCTTTCCGAGGGATCAACCAAATTAGTGTGCATAGAAAGATCTTCCCATCAGGTATCTCTGTAGCAAGTTTGGGTTTAAAGTTGTGAATAGTATTTGAGAAAAAACATCTTTTGTCAAAATATGGCTATTTGGGACTTATTTCCTGAGCCCTTTGTGACCCTTGACCTTTCTGAGGGGTTATCCAAATTAGTATGCATAAATAGGTCTTACCATCAGGTATCTCTGTAGCAAGTTTGGGTTTGAAATTGTGAATAGCATTTGAGAAAAAACATTTTTTGTCAACATATGGCTATTTTTCACCTATTTCCTGAGCTCTTGTGACCCTTGACCTTCCCAGGGATCAACCAGATTAGTATGTGTAGAAAGGTCTTACCATCAGGTGTCTTTGTAACAAGTTTGGGTTTGAAGTTGTGAATAGTATTTGAGAAAAAATAAATTATGTCAAAATATAGCTATTTCTGACCTATTTCCTGACCATTTGTGACCTTGACCTTTGTGAGAGGTCACTCAAATTGGTATGTTTAGAAAGGTCTTACCACAAAGTATCCTTGAGCCAAGTTTGAAGAATGTGGCTTGAATAGTCTCCGAGAAAATGCCAACGTTAAAGTTTACCACGGACGACGGCGGACGGACTACAGACGACGGACGTACGACCACTGGCCCAAAACATGGACTCACTATTGCTTCGCACGTGAGCCAAAAAGACTTTTTTGTCAGGAAACCGGACAGTGATTTCAGTACACTCGCATTCGCGGCAGGATATCTGGTTTCATGCACATACCAACTACGCATTTGATAAAACAGTCCTTATCAAATTTGCAAATGATAAAAACAGTCCGCTCAACCTGTAACAATCTAGGAACAAATATGTGTGCTGGTCTGTGATTTGGGATTTTACGTCCAACCGCCATAAGGTTCAATTTTAAATTGTCAGCGCATACAGAGCATTTCAGAAAGACAAAGTCACTGCATCGAATACTAGGTACGGCGAAGCTGGAGAAAAATGAGTTATTCCCATCTGAGTTTTTCGTCTGATGTACGTATGCACTGACACTGGTTACTTCCCTCCATCCGCTACATAGCATCCTGCTTAGCAGGACCAGAGAGGTAAAGAGTGAGGCATCGCTTACACACTCTTTCAAAGGTACCGACAAATCTATGCGTGTACGTCGTTTTACTAATCGTGCGTGACCCACGATTGCCCTTACGACTGCTAAAAATGCCCCTTCTGACCGGCTAACCCCGCGGCTTCTCTAGTCTGCCCTTATCCGACTAGGTGCTAAAGAAGACATCTTCCACAGCAAAATCTGGTTTTTGGAAATGAAGGACTACACACACACACACACACACACACACACACACACACACACACACACACACACACACACACACACACACACACACACACACTGACACACACTCAACCGGTTTTTTTTTTAATCCCCGCGTACGTTTTGTTTGTTTGTTTGTTCTGGGGTAGTTTTTTTTTTTTTTAACGGGCGCCCCTCTCTTTTTCTCCAAAAAGTTTTAACTCTCACTAAAACTAAAATATTGATGGAATGGTCTGGGCTGCAGGTACACACCACCATTTGATCGAATATATTGAAGTATACCAAGGCCCGACTGTCCAATAGTTCAAATGAGCTATTGCTACATGCACAGAAAAGAAAAGTATGTTTTGATATGTATCTTCAAAAACACGATCAAAATAGTACAAACGGTTTGTTAGGGCCATATCTTTCACGTTTTGTTTGTTTTATATTTTTATATAATTTTTAACTCTCACTAAAACTAAAATATTGATGGAATGGTCTGGGCTGCAGGTACACACCACCATTTGATCGAATATATTGAAGTATACCAAGGCCCGACTGTCCAATAGTTCAAATGAGCTATTGCTACATGCACAGAAAAGAAAAGTATGTTTTGATATGTATCTTCAAAAACACGATCAAAATAGTACAAACGGTTTGTTAGGGCCATATCTTTCACGTTTTGTTTGTTTTATATTTTTGTTTTTCCCAATGTAAAGATAGTATTTTGTGATCTGTGCATATATGTAAAGTAGATTAGCAACGGCAAGTTCGAAAAATGGTTTCACCAAAACTTTCACCGTTGTAAAATAAAGAATCATTGTCATTGTCTCTCTCTCAACCATAAACTTTCCACTGCAAAGCACTAACGTAGCACCCAAGTCTGACTAAAAAAAAAAAAAAGACAAAATCCCTACCTTGCCAACTGATGACTGCTACCAAACGTCAGAACACGTAGCAAAAGAAATGTGACATGCGTGATGGAAATGCATACCAAATCTGACCATCGCCGCTCCGCCATAACCCCGTGTTGATGGCGACAGATAAAAGTGCCAAGGTATCCCCACATCATAAACACAGTCGCAGTTAGCATTTTCACTTTCAAAGCCAAACGATTCAAATTTTTAGCATTTTCACCAAACGATTCAAAATTTTGAATTGCATTTAGTGCTACGTGCCTCCTAGAAGGTCTGTTAATAATAAGAAAGAAAGAAGAAAAAAAAAAACCACGCTTAATAAAATGTCAAAAGGCCAAGAAAAAAACGATATTAAAAGACAACAGCAAATTAATATTTCTGGAAATACAGTCGATAAGCAATGGCTGCCTGCAAACCTAGCGGAAGATTATATTAAATAAATTAGCTCGTCCGTTATAGCTCAAGGGTAGCGCGTAACTGGCATGGCAAGGTGCCAAGCCAGTCAGGCACTACCCTTGAGCTATCATAATCGATCCATCTAGGTGTTGGGGATGAAAGACTGTCACTATCGCCTCCCACATTTTTCTTTTCTTTTACTCTTTACTGGCAGCCACACACGGGCAAGCAAAAACTCGTAGATCAGATGCTCGCCCAATGTGCAAAAGGCCATCGGGCCGACGTCGGCCGCCTTTGGCCCGCGCACAGCCGTGCACGGCCCAACGGTGGCAAACGTCGACCCGATGGCCTTTGCGCACTGAGCCAGAGCTCAATCCCGTTCCATTCAACCATCCCGATAATCCATTTCTATTTGGATCGATTAATTTCGAGGCTGATTTAACTTCTAATAATTTGGAAAGTTTCGTTTGAGATGACTTCTAACTTCGTAATTCTATGCCCAAATATTACAAACTCAAGGCACTGCAGCCATACTAATGCATTCGACAGACGAAATGGACATGCCACTTTTATTGAACGGACAAGAACATGTTGGTCGTTCCAGCAAAGAAGAATGCATAGCAAAAAGAAAGTGAGGTCAGCAATGACTATTTTTTTCACACAAATTCAAAGGCTATCCGCAAAAAGAGGCATAACTTGCATTATGTCTTCCAGTAACACGGAAAAAGAAAGTTATACCAACAGTTACCTAAATAGAAGAGTCAAAGGCCCCAATTAAGAAAGAAAGAAAGAAAGAAAAAAAAAAACACACACATTAAAACAAGAGTGTCAAATAATAGAGTGGGCATCCTCAGTTCTTTTGTTTCTGTTATTCACAAACACAATGCGAATAAAGGAACATTAAAGAGGGTCTGGCCACATGGCAAATCTGTCATGTATCAAAATCGTATTCTTACTATCTGAACCACACTGGTTACCTCCGTCAATTCGCTACGCGTGCACAGCAGACAGAGAAAGGTGACCACAGTAGATCAGAACCCAACACAGCCCGGCCCAATGAGCAATCTCGCCCTTCCTGAGAACTATTTACAAGTTGCACAATCTCCAGTATTTACTTCATTTCGCGATATGGTTTTCAACGCTGTAATTTAACCACTCCGTGAAGCTGCTCTCTCACACATCCTGTTTATTTGACGGCCCAAAAACTCAGAAGCTCCTTCCATTTGCAAAAGGCATAAATTATCATGACCTCTGCAGTCGCAGAGGCTCATAAGAATCTGTGCCTCTTGTTGGAGTCGCAGTGGCTCATGAGAATCTGTGCCTCTTGTTGGACAAGAAATTGGTCTTTTTTTCTTTTGCAGGAAGAATTCATCCGTCTTTATGGAAACAAACTGAAATTCAGAAGTTCTCGCCATTACAACGACCAGATGGATGTAAATCCTCTTCAAAAATCACACAAAGAATTCTTCTGAATAAAGAATACTGATGTAAACAGGTTTTAAAAGAGGCATAGATCGTCATGAGCCCTCGCAAGAAGCGGGGGCTCATGACGATCTATGCCTCTTGCCGATGAGCAGATTGGACACGCGACTCTGTGTGTAGAACTTCAAGACGCATCGTACTCTTCTGTAAAATTATCATGCTTGCAAACTGTTATTTATTGCGGTCAAGGAACAAAGGTGCCCTGTCCCTGGGAGAGCTGTTTCTTAACATAGTTGGTTCGCATGAAATGCGTCTAGCCAGAGATTCTGTTTCACTGCAACAGTATTCTAAACGTACAGCGGTTTTCATGCATAATGTGACCTCTTGCGTGGGAAAAATACGACAAATACACTAACTACAGAGACTTGGCAAAATTTACATTCTCAACATGCACTGGTATCCCCCTCCCCCTCCTAATATTCAACAAACTTTACGAAAGACAACAGAATAACACGAAAATGTCAGTGCATGGACTCATTTCTCCGGGTACTCCGGTTCTTCCACCCCCCCCCCCCCCACACACACACACACACACACACTTTGGTACCGGTTTCAGGCCACTTTACAAATTTCAAATACAAGCGATCAAAAATCTCTGTAACTTCAGTAGCTGAACTGGCCCTTCGTCTGTCTTGTACTGTGTTTGTCTTCAATGGCGTAAATTCGTGCCTGTTACGTGAGTGTGCGTGTTGGGTTTCAGTTCGCGGCGCTTTGAGTCAATTTGCCCAAAAATTGAGAAAAAAAACCTATATAATAACGGTATTATTATTATTATTATTTTGGGGTTGGCTTCTGTGTTGGGAAATACGTAAACTACGCGAACTTTACTTCTTTGGTCATTACATTTGTCTTAACCAGTCGACAAACAGTTGAACACCATCACAGCCACCACGACGGTATAACGCAGGGCCTAGACACAGTGTTCAGTATACCATGATAAAGCCATAGGAGAGGTCAAGACAACCACCAACCAACACATCATCAACGCCACCAACAACATCGATCTCAGTCGCCCTCTCGGTCCAAGTGTCTGCTCCTTGCCCTCCAAGTCCGAATTATTCCGACCCTCCAAGTCCGAATTATTCCAATCAAGAAATGCAGATTGCTGCCTCAATCTCTCAGACAGCACCTGCCATCGACAAGAGATACAGATTCTCATGCGCCTCCATACGCACAGAGGCTCATGGGAATATATGCCTCTTGTTGGAATGAGTAGGGTATATATTCTATGTCGCTGTACCTCAAATGGCGGAAATTATAGGTAAGACCGATTCCTGTGTTTGCAAAAAGCATCTCGTCTAATCCCCGAAATTTGCCATCTGATAAAGTCTCCTGCAGACCACGCACAAAGTGGATTACAGTGTTCTGGACCTCAGATGAATATTCATACTCTGCAAAGCCTCTCAAAAATGCAAGCAAACTACGGAATGCGATGATGTTTGAAAGTTGACTTCATTTATGTTTAGCTTAACTGTGGTTACACGAGTAATAAGAGGAAGGTTTACATGTTGTACTATTCAATGTGCATGAAGACATTCCAACACCGTGTCGTTATACTGTCGTACTTTATATTCTTCTGCTGGAAAATATTTTAAAAAAATTATTAAAAAAAAAAATTAACCATGGCCAGAACAGTTATACTAAAAAAAGAACCATACCACGACAGTACAAACTCACTTAATTAACACATTCGAGATGTGCTACATTCAGATGCCAGTGTTCACGGTAGAGTTTTCCGACCTGGCCAAACAGAGCCAACCGTCAAAAGCGGTCCTGCAGAACTGAACAAAATCTGGGGTGGGGGTAGGAGGGGCGAGGGGTCGGAACATTACTTTCGTCAGGCTTCGGCGACTTTAACTCTTTGCGTGTCGGTAGCGGTTTTAGTCGCGATGATTCCTATAGGAATCGTCGCGACCAAAACCGCTACCGACACGCGAAGGTAACAACGGACTATATTATTCAGGTCAGAAGATTTCTTGATTTCTTGTACGAAAATACTTGAGGAATGAAAACAAATGAATGCGTGATTGGTCGCAGGGGTTTGCTACATGGACCCTTGTAGGCCTGCTGGAGGTCAAAGGAACCATTGTACCCGAAGGCCTGAGGGTACAATTGTTTCTTTGACCTCCCGAAGGCCTACAAGGGTCCGTGCAGCAAGCCCTTGCGACCAATAACGTATTAATTTGTTTTCATTCTTCAACTATTTTCGTAAAAAAATCAAGAAGAAATTTTCTGACCTGGATCGCGCCAGACATGACTGACGTAAAAGGAATATATATTTATACGTAACAGACTCAATTAGAATAGCTCAAGGGACGTAATTTTTCATTAAATTCTGAGAATGCTCTTGCTACGCTAATGCCATGGAATTCCAGGCTGGTAAGCTTGCATTGTGTCATCAGGACATCAGCTGCCCTTTTTTGTGACTGCATCGCCTACTAGTTCTAGAAAGGAGAGGGTTAGTGGGAGAGAAGGAATGACAGACCTATCATTTTAAGCCTTCCACTGAACACCTGCTACATAAAGTAGTAGGGACTACCCCCAGGCGCCCCGCAATCCGCTGGAGAATATCCAGTCCTCCCCCCGAGAGGGAGGCTAATGCATGAATATTCCTAAAAAGATCTTGGACCTGCTGGATAGATTTAAGTTTTTGCCGCCTACAACCGGTTTCACCCCAAAAAGGGGGAGGGGGGGGGGGGGGCTCTTCATGTAGGCATACGGCGTAACCTGAAATGGTTGGTTGGTTGGTTGGTTGGTTAGTTCGGGTTTAACGTCCACAGCACCGAGGCGGGTTATGGGGGACAGGAAAATCTATTGCCTATGGAGTACGACCTGAACACTGATCAACTCAGGCGCACTCCAACTGTGCCACTTTGATTTACCAGGACCTTTCAACGAACATGCTATTGAACAAATTCATTTTTCTACCTGGATTGTGAATCCAGCTACCGGGGCAGGGATGGGATTCGAACCCACGACCCGGCGATTCCCTTCGCTCTCCTGCTCCGACGTTTAACCGCCTGAGCTATTTCGGACTCTTAACCCTGAAATTGCAAACACAACGCATGTACTAGAAGCTGCCTCCAGAATTTGACTGGTAGCACCGCCAGTACTGCGCGGGTTGCATCCCGAAAACTTTATGAGGTGTTGCAGTGGAAGAAGACAGACTAATTTTGAAAAGGCAACACTTAGGCAATTCTGTGGTGCAATTATTTTTACTTTTAACAAAGGCGTCGCCTAAAGCCAAAAAAATGCACTCAATCAGAATAGCTCAAGGGATGTAATTTTTCATTAAATTCTGAGAATGCTCTTGCTACGCTAATGCCATGGAATTCCAGGCTGGTAAGCTTGCATTGTGTCATCAGGACATCAGCTGCCCTTTTTGTGACTGCATCGCCTACTAGTTCTAGAAAGGAGAGGGTTAGTGGGAGAGAAGGAATGACAGACCTATCATTTTTAAGCTTCCACTGAACACCTGCTACATAAAGTAGTAGGGACTACCCCCAGGCGCCCCGCAATCCGCTGGAGAATATCTAGTCCTCCCCCCCCCCCCCCCCCCCCCCGAGAGGGGAGGCTAGTGCATGAATATTCCCAAACAGATCTTGGACCTGCTGGATATATAATATATATATATATATATATATATATATATATATATATATATATATATATATATATATATATATATATATATATATATATATATATATATGGCTACCTGACGAGCCCCCCCCCCCCCCCCCCCCCCCACTATTTGGGGCGAAACCGGTCGTAGGCGGCAAACCTAAATCTACCCAATAACAGGTCCAATGTCTATTGTGAGTATATCTATACCCTCCCCGGGAGTGGGGAGGCCTGCATATAGTCAAGTGGGCTGCGGTGCGCCTGGGGTAGTCCCTATTACTTTTTTGCAGTTTTGCAGTGGGTGTTTCAGTGGAAGAATCAAAATGAAAGGGTTGTCATTTCTTCTCTCCCATCTCCCTTCTTTTTTAGATCTAGTGAGCCTTACAGTCACAAAAAGGGCAGCTGATGTCCTGATGACGCAATGCAAACTTACCAGCCTGGAATTCCATGGCATTAGTGCAGCAGAGCACTCTCAGAATTGAAATATAAAATTAAGACCCTTTGAGCTACTCTGATCGAGTGCACTTTTGGCTTTGGGCACCTTTGTTTGAAATTAAAAAAATAAATGAACTAAAAACTGCCTAGGCTGATGCTTTCGCAATCATTATTTCTCAATTCTAACGGGCATCGTCCACCGACCGCCACTTTCCAGTGTTTGCCTTCAAAAATGCACGGCTTTATGCCGCGTATCCGGATGCGGCACATCTGGAATGAGTTCAGAGTCCGTTAATCATAGAAAACAATAACACCAATAAAGACAATTCAAAAAGGTCGAGTGTACAACTATTGCATATTTCTTAGGAAGTTAATCTTTGTAGATAAGCCACTTTTTTAAAGTTTTCAAAACTCGATTAAACTGAATGACAAATCCTGATTGATTTATCTTCTTTCCTGAAAGTGAATGTGAAGAAATACATGGACACGATTGCCAGGTCTAAGCAGGCAATTTTATTCCTGCATGGGCTCCAGTTGAACGTTTCCGATTAAATCTTCTGATTGTTTCTTTTTTTCGAAGGGTGGGGAGTGTTGCAAAAGAAAGTCAGGAAACGGGAGATTGAAGAAGAGGGAGGTGTGGGGATGTTCGTGATCAGTTATGTCTGGCGTCCATTACAATCGCTGACACAGAAAATAGTACCGAAACAGACCAGCATTATTCAAAGCAGTTCAAGCAAACATCCTGCAGCTACAAACTACAAGAAGTAAACAGGACCACGTGGGCCACAGAGATGAACGGACACGACCGGAATAATGTTAAAGTATCTCGCAACATTTGTGACCTTTCAAATCAATAATGTGAAAAACCTGCATGCAACAAAATTTAAATCTCCAAGGGATCATCAGATTTGTAACATTCCTGGGGGCGCTGTAGTGTTGTGTCGTGTTTCCCTGGGGAGGATGCATGTTCCTGATTTCATTGCCACTTTCACAGACCGACCTCCTTCCCCCCCCCCCCCCCCCTTTTCCAACTTGCAAAAACATGGACGCGAATGGGTCCAGCAAGAGGACACATTCTTATGAGTCCTTTAACTGCAGCAGAATCATGATATATATAAACAATTCATCCCTAACTCCCTACTGCAGGAGTTGGATCAACCATGATAATTAAAGGGTAGTGCCAGATTAGCTTAGCGCCTGATGGTCAATCCGTCTCCTGCAACTGGTACATAGTCGTCAGGCGACAACTCCAAAATGTGGAAAATGCGGCTGTGGGGTTTAATGGGATACGTCATGGTTAGATGTGGGTAGTGTTTACTGTACCTTTACTGTACCAGTGGACATCCTAAAATGAAACAAATTCTTGAAAGCGATTTTCCAGCTGCAAGACATGAAAAGATATATAGGCCTATACAGATTTTCATGAATCCCTATAAATACTGAGGTTCATATGAATCTATGCCTCTTGCCCCATTTTATTCCATCTCTTAGGAGATCGTCAGAATTTACGGCTGTGACCATGTTTCCCCTGAAGAGGATGTCTCTGATTGCTGTTAATGGGTTCCGGAGGGCGGGAGAGAAACTGATAGTGTTTGTGTCCACTGTGAAGTGACCACTGACCTCCGATATCTCACTGAAAAGCGCAGGTTGTTTGGTCAGCCCATGAGCCCTGCCGTCTGAAAGAGGCATAGATTCTCTTGATCCATTGCAAATATAGGCTGCTTGCCATGATTATATGCCTTTACCTGACATAGATACCAATTTGCACTCTCGTACTGAGGACTTGTTGCGGATTGGTTTTCTACAACTGTGGTGGGTGCTAGCAGAAACAACACCGGTCTTGTCCGTGGAGTTCTGGTACAGATCATCACCCACCTGCAAGAGGCACAGATCCTCTTGTGCCCCGGTATTCTGCGGAGGGCACACGAGGATACGTGCCTCTTGTAGGCGACGTCGAAGTCCGTGTTTTTTTGGTTTTTTTTTAAATAGATGGAGTCCAGGTGCTCAGCTTTCGACGTCGTACGGAATGCCAAGGTCGTGATGGCGAGGAAAGGCTGGTGCACGTGACTCAAATTCATGTTGACGGCAGATTTGCGTATCTCGATATTTCTTTACACAGGCAACGGTAAGGACAAGAAAATGGAGCGAATTTCAAAGCGTTCTTGTGCCAGCCTCAATTACGGTGCTACACAATAACATTAAACACGTCAAGCTAACATATGACCTGGTTTCACTAAAATGGTAAAACAAATCTATGTTATATTGCTGTGTAAAAACATTTAACTGTTTCATTAAATAGATCAAAAGAGTCTACGCTATTTTGACTGCTAGAACCATTTACCTGGTTTCGGCTCGAACGGATCAACAGAATCGAGGCTCTTTTGCGAGCCAGAGCCATTTGCTTGCGGGTTAGGTCTATGATGTAAAATGTGTTTCGCTCTGATTCACAATATTCAGAGAGCCCACCTTAGAACTGAACATCAGCCTCTTCAAAGTATTCTCCGAGTCAGAACTTTGTACTGGTATTATTCAGATTTCCCAGTCAGCTCTCATTCTCATTCAGAAGTCCGGTGCGCACTACTACAGGAAACGTCACACTTGTGCAATAGACATAGATTCTTATGAGTCCCCAAGCCATGCCTCGCATTCGTATTTTCAGCTGTCCTTTTGAGTCAACCAAGGTGCGCAGGGGTGGGTATTCAACTTTGCGTCTAATTCTACGGTGGTGAGTGTCCGAAGCGGACAGCTTTCTGTAGTTCCATGCAACTCTTGTATTTGATAACGGTTTATGATTATCATATCATGTGGCTAAAAAGCGTGACAACAGATCTTGACCCCCCCCCCCCCCCCACCCCCATCCCTCTTCCCATCCTCTGCGGACCATTCATTACTGAACTGAAACATGGGGATTAGAAATACGAACCGTCCGGTTTGGAGCACAATGGGTTTATTGAAAACTCTCATCCGTCTGTAAAAGGCAAAGATCCGCATAACCCCCAGCGAGGGCTCATAAAGATCTTTGCCTCTTGCTTGCCTCATATAGTTCTTATTCTTCATGCAGAGGCAGTCTTCGGGCGTTTGCATCTACAATGGAATGACACCTTCTCGAAACAGTCAATAGAAAGATTAAAACACCATATGGTACCTTTAATAACAGGGTTTTCTCATTAGGTAATTTGAATCTAAGGAACACAGATGTATATGGAACTAGCATGAGAAGTTTATCCTGTATGCTTCGAGAGCTTCCAGCAGGTCCAGAGGTTCTATACCTTTCGCAGAAAGGGGGCTAACAAAAAGGGACTTATAACTCACTCGAGACATGACGTATTCGGATACGAGGTTTTAATGCCGTCTCAAATGTGTCGAAGGCTACTCTACTATGGACGCACAAAGAAGCTTCAACTTAGTCTTAATGCTGACTATCACCTTTATTATACTGAAGATTCTGTGGTTAGAGAAAATGAAGATGTCTTTGGAATGCAAGATGGCAGCTACTCTGTGCGAACAATAACAAAAAAAAAAATAAAAAAATACTAGGAGTACAACACTTAACAATAAAGGAAAAGAACCCGAAGCCCGTGTTCAACCAAATGAGCTATCTTGAGTTCAAATACCTTTTACTTATTTTTTTAAAATAAAAAAACATGATAGAGGTGGATTTCCTCAAATGCGCACAATCCGACAGCAACATTTAATTATCATCCTTCAGGTGTAACATTAGGTCAAAGTGACACGTATTCTCAAAAGCAAGACCACGGCGCCAAATGCGATTTCACCAAAGAATTATGATCTTTCTCCAATGCACTCCATAACCCTACATCAGCATGTCTAAAAAGGTATATCGATCCAGCGTTTTATAGTGCATCGCCCACTTTAGACAAGTGCAATGAGAATTTTTGATAATAATGTTTGTGCACGGAAAATAGATCCGCCGTTTCGTGATTTATTCCTTCTTAGCATCTAACTTTTTTCTTCTTTTTTTTTTATGGGAGGGGGTGGGGGGAATGGCAATGACTGTCCAATCAGAATTGTATATACGCGACCCCCAAATCGAGGAACTTCTAGAGCCGATCTAGGCAAGCAAGAGGCACAGATTATCATAAGCCCCTGCGGCTGCAGGGGCTTACGTGAATCTGTGCCTCTTGCAGATGGAAGGCGATGCATGACATCCAACTGATTTTGTCCGACAACATACGAACAGCTGATCATTTATGTCGATAAGTGTGAATGAAAATCAATTGTGCTAATGGGCAATTATAGGATAAAAGCCATTAGAATATATCAAAATACATAAGCCGCAGGGGATCCACAACTAATTAACTTCTTCCACCATCCACTTGGTGAGTGCCGTGTTCTTTTGTTCAGTGATTTCGTAACTAATCTCTGCAAACAACTGTATAGTGCCTAAACGAGATTGAACAATATACGCACGTGGCTATAAGCGTCAACTGATAGTGCGTGACGATTTCCAGAGAAACACGGGCCAAAGCTCCTAAACGTTCTCAGAAAGGGTCAAGAGGAGGAAGAAGCAATTAAAATGTGATTATTATACACCGAGCACGGACATCAATGTCCAATTTTAAGCATTAAATTTTGCGTTATTTTCCCCCTGCTCTTCGATGGAAAGGTATCCCGTTCCCTGCATATTTTGTTTCTGAAATCCTTTTTGTCTACCATATTGAAAATACGAAAGACTTTGAAATGGGGCTGGTCGGAGCGCAATCCGGAGCATGCACATGACGTTTTTGGCGTGCGGGGCAGAAATTCTGGCAAAAAAGTAACAAGATAAAAATGACTTCACGTCTAGATACGCAAACCTTGCTAGAGAACGTCTTTTTTGCGCCAAAGCGCCGCGCGTGCGTGCTTGCGCGCGCGCGCGCGCGCGTGTGTGTGTGTGTGTGTGTGTGTGTGTGTGTGTGTGTGTGTGTGTGTGTGTGTGTGTGTGTGTGTGTGTGTGTGTGTGTGTGTGTGTGTTTGACAGCGACTTGAGCCCGTGTTTGAGGACGGACAAGATAGAAATTTTAGGATATTGTACCTAAAAAAATTAGCTCGAGACCTTTTTTTTCCATTTTTTAAAATTAAGATTCTCATTGGCGAGAAAATGGCGTTTCATAAAAACTGGTTGATCCATACTGAAGTCCGTAATTTTGTTTTATTTTTTTTCTTAACTAGATATTTTGCATATTAGCTAGATTAAAGGGAGATATTGAATAAATTCGTTAACCAGAATTGTACCTCTAGAACGTTTTGAGTGATAATTAAATATTTTTAAAATATATATATTTTCACGTTATGGGGATTAATTTCACGAATTATATGGGTTAATCTTAAAACAATTGAATCTTTTTAACGAAAAAAAAATTATTGTCATTAATACCCGCATAAATTTTCATAAACAGTGTTTGCATAAGCCTGCTGTTTGTCTCGGCCCTGGGGTAGGATTAGGTCAAAATTGTGACCTGTAAGCCCTAGGCGTGAAAATCAGCAAGAAAATTGCAAAGTTGATCGTCTGATACGTCAAAAATTAGTATTGCGATGAGTGACGTATAACATCGAGTCGTCACTATGAACACGGCGTCGTAGGACTAATGATGCCATGATGTGAAGCTTAAGTGACGTCATTTCGCTGCTCCTGCTATTATTCTTCTTCAGAATAACTATGCTACGCCCGACCACAGAGCTTACGAATGGCGGGAATCGCCGTGTGTACGTCTTTATTTCTGTCTGCCAGTGAGCGTGGATCAGAGGATGGGTCAGAGAAGAAGGAGATGGATTCCTGTCGTTACACGAGCCCATAGAGCATACTAATGGCGAGACGCGCCACGTGTCCGTCTTTATTTGTGTGCGCGGACGTGGTCAGAGGTTGGCTTAGAGAAGAGGGAAATGGATCAGCATAATAAGCCTAAAAATATAAACAACTCTGAACGTTCCGAAAAGATAAACGCATCTGAGCTCCAAACAATACGGTAGACTTTAGGATGAAATCCTCACCTTGTTTTCTTTCATCAAGCAAAAGCCACAACCGTCCAAGGAGCATGAAACAAAATGATCTCGGCAAGAGACAATATCCTCATGAGCACCCGCAATTTTTATGTGTGTGTACTGTACAAGAGCCCCACTCAGCGCCCTTACGGATGTTGTTGGAGGTGGCCGCGGTATATATATTGAACGAAATATGGACAACGTAAAGACCGGAGGTACGGCCAAAGTTGTAATCTAGCCTGGATCAAATACCTGACCACCCAGATTCCAAAGCCACTGAACGTGATGAAAGCATTCCTCAAAGAAGACAACTGATCGAAGAGCATTACTCGTTCTGTCAGTAAGGAATTTCATACGAAGTTCGCGTTTTCCGCTCTGTTGAAGCCTTTAGTTCATGTTAACCGTTGCTAGTCTATGTAAGCCAGAAGACAAATTACCCGTTCTGAAATGCTGCTTGACTGATTGCTTGATTGACTGACTTATTGACTGATTGATTGATTGATTGATTGATTTGACTGACGGACGGATAATAATACATAGTATTTATATGGCGCATTTATACTATTTATAATATAACTCAATGCGTATAGACAGACGGATGTATCTATGGATTAATTTATCCATAATAATTTTTTGTTTTCCTTCATTTCCCTTCGTGAGCTAGACTGGACATCTAAAACGTTCACAGCTGCGTTCTTAGGTATATAGTATATAGTATACCCACCTGTCATAAAATACTAAAGATATAATAGTAAACATTTAACGGAACATTAAAATTTGTGCTAACTGTGAAAAACTGAACTGATTATAAACTTTATACGATACACCGATAATCATGAATACAAGAAAAGAGCGTGATGGTGCATAAACACATTGCTCCAACAAACTGCGCTGCAATGCTGTTCTATCCATCTGCAAAAGTAATAGACAATCATGAACCCCAGCAGTTACAGGGGTTCATGACAATCTGTGCCTCTTGCTGTAAGAGATGCATGTCCATTTATTTCCTCAGGTTGAGGGAGTCCGAGTTTAATATTACATTAGTTCGCCAGTACGATAACTTACAAACAGGTGGTTTTCATGGGCAACTGTAGATCAATAGTCACGTCGTGTCATGACAAATACACAAAGGGATAAATATTCGATAACTCCACAACACGAGAAGATCATGGACTAAATCAGCACGACATCTTGAGGTTTTGTTTACGAGCGTACAGATGGGTCATATTTGGCTGATTTTTGTCAAATGCGTATCACTGCAAGGTCAAATATTCGCTTAATTGTCATCCTTCTGTAATGCAGTATAACCGTAAGTTTTGCCACTCTTGAGCTTCAGTGTGGCTTCAGAGCAAACAGGAGCACCACCGATATGGTCTTCGTGCTGAGACAGCTACAGGAGAAGTGCCGCGAGCAGAACAAAGGGCTGTACGTAACGTTTGTCGACCTAACAAAAGCGTTCGACACTGTGAGCAGGCAAGGCATGTGGCAGATCCTGGAGCGACTTGGCTGTCCCCCAAAGTTCCTCAACATGATTGTCCAACTACACGAGGACCAGCAGGGCCAGGTCAGACTCAACAATGACCTCTCAGAACCATTCCCCATTCTCAACGGCGTAAAGCAGGGCTGCGTGCTGGCACCGACCCTCTTCACCATCTTTTTTAGCATGATGTTGAAGCAGGCCACAGTGGACCTCGATGATGACGATGCAGTGTACATCAGGTATCGTCTCGATGGCAGCCTGTTCAACCTCAGACGACTGCAGGCCCACACGAAAACCCTAGACCAACTGATTCGTGAGCTGCTTTTTGCTGATGATGCTGCCCTCGTGGCACACACAGAGAAAGCCCTGCAGCGCATCACGTCTTGCTTCGCAGATGCTGCCCAGCTCTTTGGACTCGAGGTCAGTCTGAAAAAGACAGAGGTCCTCCATCAGCCGGCACCCAAGACAGTGTATCGCCCTCCTCACATCACCATTGGCGAGTCTGAACTAAAGTCAGTGCACCAGTTTACTTACCTTGGCTGCATTATCACGTCGGACGCCAAGCTGGACAAGGAGCTTGACAGCAGGCTGGCAAAAGCGAACAGCGCTTTCGGGCGACTTTTCAAGCGGGTGTGGCACAATCAACAGCTGAAAACAGGCACCAAGATCAGCGTGTACAGAGCTGTGGTCCTCACCACCCTGCTGTATGGTTCCGAGTCCTGGGCCCTCTACCGCAGCCAACTACGACTCCTCGAACGCTTCCACCAGCGCTGCCTGCGCACCATCCTGGGCATTCACTGGAGTGACTATGTCACCAACGTCGAGGTCCTTGAACAGGCTGAAACTGTGAGCATCGAGGCTTTGCTGCTGCGGACACAGCTCCGCTGGGCGGGGCACGTCTCCAGGATGGAGGATCATCGCCTACCAAAGATTACCCTGTTCGGCGAGCTTGCTACTGGACACCGTGACAGAGGGGCACCAAAGAAGAGATACAAAGACTGTCTCAAGAAGTCACTTAGTGCCTGCCAAATCGACCACCACCAGTGGTCTTCGCTTGCTGCGGACCGTGACACCTGGCGCTCCACCGTTTACAAGGCAGCTGTCTCCTTTGAGGACTCTCACAGAGCTAGCCTTAAGGACAAGCGGCTCAGGAGAAAAAACAGAGATGCCGCAGCTCAGAACCCTGGCCATACCTTCCCCTGCAGCCACTGCGGTCGAACCTGCCTGTCTCGGATTGGCCTCCGCAGCCACGAACAAGCCTGCAGACGTCGTGGGCAACTCCTATAAAATCTTCGTTCGCGAAGTCAAGCCAAGCCGATAACCGTAAGTATAACAAAAGATTTAAGATAGGAAATATGCACCGCTATTTTAAAAAAACAACAACTCGACTACGCAAAAATACGAAAAGTGTGTTATGTTCATATATGTATAAAAATACACCGTATTATGCGTATGTGTGTAATGCGCATGTGTGTAAAAATGCATTCTGTACGTGTCTAGTGAGAATGTGTATGATGTATTTGTATGTATTACAACTGCTTATTTGCTCAATCTGGTATTTTCCTGTAAGTACAGCTAATTAACACTAACAGCCGACTCACCAAAAACTGCAAACAGAACAAAAGGTTTTCAACGCAAACTCTAATTTTCAGCACGTTAAGTTTTTAAAGAGGGGAATTGTTTTTAGCACGCTTAGTCACACACATACACAAAAAAAAGAAGAAACAGAAAATTCTAGTGGCAAGCCCTAATGGCAGTGCCGAATTCCGCAGATGGCAAAACACTATTGGAATTATGCGGCCGCATTGCCCACGTTTCAACGAGACCGTAAATAAGCGGGTACCCAATGCGCAAAAGGCCATCGGGCCCTCATCGGCCGCCGTTGGCCCGCGCACGACGTCGGTCCGACGGCCTTTTGCGCATTGGGTATGTAGCTTCGCAAGCGGCATGCAACGAAACTTGGGGGACGACTGTACACTTCTTCACTGCCCACCCCGTTTCATCTGCAAGAGACATAGGCTGTCTTGAGCCCCTGTATTCGCAGGGACTCGAGACACTCGACGCCTCATGCTGGGAGAGATCAGTTCCCATTTGCATCGTCAGATATACCGCCATATGGATTCAGTTCTACGACTGCTCTGGAGGTGTGTTGTGTTGTGTTGTGTTGTGAGCGCGTTGTATGTGCATATGTTTTGTGAACCATAACGCACAGTGGCAGCCACCCAAGACCAGTCGTCGGCTGATAAACCTAAATGTTCTTTCACTTCCAATCCAAACGGTTGAGACGGGATGCAGCTGGCGCCCTAGAAAACATTGTTTGAATAGCTTGGAGGCTGGAGCGCTAATGCTAGGAACATCCATGATCTAGCATGTTCGATCCAACTAGAGCATAATTTGTTGATTAAACATCCCAAAACGTGAGCCTTTGGAGTTTAAAAACTTAGTCTTTCGTCTTAGAACAAGTATACAAGAATCCAAACCTCTGCCAGCAAGAGGCATACATCCTCATGAGCCCCTGCAACCTGCAGGCTCTCATGAAGATCTATGTCTCTTGCAGATGGAAGGTTATGCCCTTAAACCGAGACAACGGTTCAGGGAGAGGATGGGAGGTGACAGGTACTATCCTCGCGAAGTCATACAGCGCAGGGAAAAAACAACCGCCGGTCTGTGTGTTCTCTTCTTTCACAGTTTCAGGAGCTACGCAAGAATTTCGGCACCAGGGGCCAGTTGCATCGAGTGAGCGTAGTCCTGCGAGGTACTAAGCAAGGTGCTACGCTATAGAAGAGCAGTTTGCTTAGTGACTGGCGCAGGACAAAGCTCACTCCTTGAACCCAGAGACTTGTGTGGTGGTCTGCAATTTTGGACCGCACGTGCTCGCCAGAGATATTGTTTTGCTCGTATTGCAGTAAGTTTCCTATGTTATATGTGTGTCCTGGTCTGTGATTTTGGACCTTACGCTTGAAAGCATAAGGTTCAAAATCACAGACCATAACCAAATAATAGCAAATGAAACTCACAGCAAATCGAGCAAAACACAAATTGGCAAGTACTATCAATTTTGTATTATGGAAATTGTCCGATGGCCTTTTGCGCATTGGGTGACGACCCTGAGTCGTCATCTAGACTATAAAAAAAAAAATCTGCGGACAATCAGAAACCAGCAACCATCTACCCTCTTCTCCGAGGCTGTCAACAAATTACGAATGCTCATGCATGCTAAAAACAGGACTACGGGTGAACGTGTCAGCGGTATTATAAAAAGCAAATATGATCAATGTTTGCATTGCGTCGGATGTGGCAAACTGCTGAATAAATACTTGTAAAGGGAAAATCGTTAACGCCGAATAAGCTTTTAATTCCAGGGCGTTTGGGAGGGGGGGGGGGGGACTACACCGACACTTTACAAGTTTCTGGAGACAAAGTGAGCCGACCATGAAAGCTCTAAGGTAGCGCTCCGCTAGCTTGGCTCCTGGGAAGGCGCCAAGCTAATTGGGGATTGTCCTTAAACTATCATGGTTGATATATCTTCTTCTCTGTAGTATTAAGGGCTGACTGTCAAGACTGTGTTCGAAAGCTCAGTTTATTAGTCGGTTATAGAGATTGGGTGGGTTCGTTTATTAAAATTTTATGCTACACGAAAGCAATGCCCGGAACAAAAAGTTGTCTATGCTTAGCAAACTCCTCAAACACAATGCTGAAAAGTCAAAACAGACCAACTGATTTTAATTAGTATGCCAAAAAGGGACATGTTTCCGTACAAACTATTCATATATATGTACGTATTTGAACAAAAATGTAAAGCACACACAGCTACAGTGCTGGTGTAAAAAAAAATCATTTTAAACAATCTATTTTCAAACATTTCAATTGGCTGTTTTTGTATGTGCACAAGCAAGATCGGTAACATTCTGAAAAGTGGGCAAGGAAAGAATTATGAGGATGCTGAGCCAAAAACAAGTTATGACATTGTCAACGGTTTTTATTTTTTAATTTAAAAAAAAGAAAGGTATGAAGGTGGCTGACTAACAAGTCCCTCAACCAAACCCTTCCGTCTACAGCCGCAATGTCAGGGGTTCACGAAAACCGACGCCACAATCAACGCAAATTTAAAAATATGCTATAAAAGACATAAAGTTCTACGAATCCACCTTATATATATATCGCTTGTGATTTGGGGTGATGGTGGTGGACGGTGAAGCAGACGAGCAAGCACATTGATTGTAGTACCGCAGATATACCCACAGACACAAACACAACTTCTATACATTTCACCAACCAGACCATTCCATTTGCAAGCAGCATACATTTTCATGAGCCCCGACGACTCATGTATGCCTATTGCTGGTAGTAAAGGGTTTCGAACAGACTGATTGCCGCAGTATCGAAGACGCCCTGAATGACGTATCTCTTATAGAAACAGTGGTGCAAGACTCCAAGCTTCCTCAGCAAGACCATTGTTTACGCAAGTGGCATAGGTTCTCATCAATCCCATGATGTCGCACAGGCTCATGAGAGTCCATGTCCCTTGCAGGTCGAAAATGGTTTCATTTCTCACATCTCTGCTCCTCACACACAGGAAAGAAGCATTTCAGCCTATGACTGCCTAGCCATACGACATGATGTCAATCCCAGAGATGTCTTTTTGATAACAGGGCAAGCGCGCCGACCAACAAACCGTGAATGCACAGACGAAACCGTCCGCAGAAACCCCGACTGCCTCCTTCGCCTCGAGAACACTGAAATAAGAAAGGTCTGTGTTCCTTTCGCAAGAGCCATAACCCCCATACTATGATGAATGATTTTATAGGAAAATTGCATGCATAGCAGACCCAAAAAGGAACTAAAGAAAGAAAGGACATTTATAAAGGCCTCACGGCCTATTTTGTCCTCACAATACTACTACTACTACTACATACTACTGGATCATAAGGCTCTGTCTTATCAGACACAATGGGGCGTCTTGAAAGACTACTGTATGAAATTGGCACCCCTCTCTTGCTCACGCAATCGAAGGCAACGCAACGACAGAGTTGCTCCTCGTCGAAGTCTGATTCCATATATATATATGAAAATATTAGTCAGGGTGAGTACGAGACCTAGGCAGGAAATCTGATTAAAGCTGGTCAAGTAAGGCAATTGACCGCCGAGGAGAGGGACAGAACTAGGGGAGGGAGAGGATCCTAATTGTGCCAATGAATGACGGCATTAGCTGGTAATTTGTCAGAGCGGTTGGCGTGGGGTGGCACGTGTCTACTTGGTGCCTTTGTTTTTAATAAATTAGGGCAATTTGTGCTTAAAAGTCTCAAACAAATGTTGTTATTTCACGTATCATCCTCCGCGATTTATCTGAAACTGGGTGCAGAGAAGGGACATCATCCTATACTCTTTTTTTTTTATAGCTGAAGTGTCGGTAGCGGGTTTTGTCGGGATGATTCCTACAGGAATCATTTCCACTAAAAGCGGTACCAGCACGCAAAGGGCTAAAGTAACGGCAACAGGTTTTCCTCAGAAGTTCAGCTATATGGGAATACAGGCGGGCATTACCTGTCATTAATAACAGCTTCCTGTTTCAAACAGTCTTTCTTCAATAGATCTACCTTTCCACTTTTCAAGAATGATAATGAAAAGGCAAGCCCTTATGGCTCACGCGTATGTCCAATCTACATGTGATCTTTGTGACAATAAGCAAAGGGATGGCCGCTTCTGCACCAGCAAAATCCACCATTTCTCTAAATTTATTCAGTTTTCACACATCTGACAAACACCTTTGACCCTTGACCTTTGTGATGAGTTGACTAAATTAGTATACATAGGAAGGTCTTATCATCATCAGCTACCTCTGTGCCAAATTTGATTGAAAAGTTTGCAATGTTGATAATAATTTTATGCACATTTGCCGACCTCTTGTGACCCTTGACCTTTCCGAGGGCTCATCCAAATTAGTATGTAGAGACAGGTCTTAACATCAGGTTTCTATGTAGCAAGTTTGGCTTTGAAGTTGTGAATAGTATTTGAGAAAAAAAATCTTTTGTCACAATATGGCTATTTTTTACCTATTTCCTGAGCTCTTGTGACCCTTGACCTTTCTAAGGGATCATCCAAATTTGTGTGCATAGATAGGTCTTACCATCAGGTATCTATGTAGCAAGTTTGGGTCTGAAGCTGTGAATAGTACTTGAGAAAAACAATTATTTTCAAAATATGTCTATTTTCACCTATTTCCTGAGGTGACCCATGACCTTTCTGAGGGATCAACCAAATTAGTATGCACAGAAAGGCCTTCCTATCAGGTCAGTATCTTTGTACCAAGTTTGGGTTTAAAAGTTGTGAATGGTATTTAAGAAAATATACATTATGTCAAAATATAGCTATTTTTGACCGATTTCCTGATCCCCTGTGACATTGACATTTGTGAGAGGTCACTCAAATTGGTATGTTTAGAAAGGTCTTGCCACAAAATATCGTAAGGCCAAGTTTGAAGACTATGGCTTAAATAGTCTTCGAGAAAATGCCAACATTAAAGTTTACCACGGACGACGGACGACGGCGGACGGACGACCACTGGCCCAGATAGACTCAATTTTGCTTCGCACGTGAGCCAAAAAAGCTATTGGCCAGCAACCTCACGTGCGAAGGAACATGCAACGTCTTTTCTAATTTAACGAACAAACGTGTAGGAGCTTTCCAGCAAGATTTGTTTCCCCCTTGGCTGTTTTGCACAATGTATCTTGCATGAGAAATCAACATACAGAACAGCACGCGTGATGAGGGAAGAAAGTCAGACACAAGAACCAAACGATACAATGCTAATAACATTAAAGCACAAACTTTAAAAAGATGCAAGAGAAAAACTATGAGTTAAAAAGCGGACAACAAACTGATGATTAAAAAAAATAGAACACCCACACACCCACCCACCCACACCAGGACGCTCATTATTTTGTTTCAGTAGTTAACATTCACAGCTAACATCATAATGCATGGAGTCCGAAATAGCTCAGGTGGTTAAACGTCGGAGCAGGAGAGCGAAGGGAATCGCCGGGTCTTGGGTTCGAATCCCGTCCCGGCCCTGGTAGCTGGACTCACAAACCCGGGGGGAAAACGGATTTGTTCAATAGCATGTCCGTTGAAAGGTCCTGGTAAATCAAAGTGGCACAGTTGGAGTGCGCCTGAGTTGATCAGTGTTCAGGTCGTACTCCATAGGCAATAGATTTCCCTGTCCCCCATAACCCGTCCGTTAGGGCCGTCCATGATCACCTCGGTGCTGTGGACCTTAAACCAGAACTAACCAACCAACCATCATAATGCATGGAAAAGAAAGGAAGGGAAATAGACGACAAGAGAAAACGAAAAACTCAGTCAGGAAAAAAAATGTTCGAAGGAAATTAGTAAAACATGACTGACCTGTAGAACGCTGCAGTCCTTATCGCAGAAAAAGCCGCTATCCCGGCTGGAGTATATCTGAAAAAGTGAAAAACAAACCACATTAAAGCCCTTCCCTGCCTGTGGACTCTGATTGTGATTCTGAAATCTTTGTTAATCCAATGCCAAAGACCCTTGGATACAAAGTGGGGCCAAGAAGAGGCATGGATCTACATGAGCCCCGCACCTGCTGAGGTTCGTCAGGATCTATGTATCTTGAAGTCGGGTGTTGTTCAGAGGGTGTTGTTCAGTATGCTCATGTAGTGAAGGGGTTAAACATAAAAAGCACATACCAAAAACAAAACAAAACCATTTGCATATTAAATTTGAAAGCAGCTCTGTCACAAACGATAATGATGTGGCAAGCCCTGCCCATCAATTGTTGTGACAAAAAAAAAAGATAGAAAAAAAAAGAAGAAGTAAAATTCCAACAATGTCTCTGTAGTACACGTGTTGTGCCCAAAACATTTCCTATTTCTGACAAAAATATTGTATTTTTCCTCAGATTCCGCTCACCCCATTTTCTTTTTACTTGTCAAAAAGGGATACATGTGTTTACTGGTAAAATGAAACCGCACAACTGCAGGAAGGATCACGGACTTGCACTGTGCAATTAAGAAAACGTATTGACATAAAAAGAAAAGGAAATTCCCAAGAAATCTGTTCAAAAGAATTACGATCTAGATTCTTTTAATGGTCAAACTATGCTTTCTGCATAAGGTGACATCTTAAACCTGAACGACACCCTCGGGTTGTGCAAACGATCAATGAGACATGGATTTTCGAAAGCCTATGCGACTGCATGACTGATGTGAGTTGCAGACGTAGAGTACTGGATGAGGGTCAGATGTGGGCACAAAGAGAACTGAATGACCGAGCTATAACAAACCAGCAATGTCGTGTATTTAACTCATTCGAGACGTTCTGCACGCGGATACGCGGTATGAAGCCGTGTATCCGAATGCAGCACGTTTCAAATGATAACAGTGTGCAGGCCTGTGTTTTGGGGATCTTACGGATGTAGGCCTATGTTGTAAGGTCAGAATTCACTTACCAGCACATTATCATACCCATGACAATGCCGACGACTTGCTCTTGAGAGCTGGACAAGTTTTTTTTTTTTAAGTTTTTTTTTTTTTTTTTTATTAAAGTGCACATGTGTTTCAACAAATACACCTGACTTTCATCAAACATTTTATTAAACAGGAAAATCGCCAGTGCGGATGATAAAGCGGAGCATGGGTCTCATTTGCTAAGTTGACAAAAAAGGAGAATGAGCATCAGGACGTTGCGCGCTTGGGGAACTGCCCATGCTCATCTCAACAATCGTACATATGACCCGGACACGGAGTAACACCGGGCTAAGGAAAAGCTAGAGTCAATCTTGGAAAGCAGGAGACATAAAGTCTCATAATGTGAGTAGCCTGCTGCCCGTATACCGAAAAAGAATGATGCTTTTAAAAAAAAGTTTTTTTTAAAGAGATTTTTTGTTACAGTTGCATTTATTCCTCGCGAGATTATCAGGAAAGGTTATAATATAACCTTTCCTGATAATCTCGCGAGGAATAAATGCAACTGTATCACTAGAGCTTTGCAGGCTCTGCTGTGTCTTCAGTTTTAATTAATGACTCTACTCCAGGAGAAACCACATTTTGCTGTTACCAGACCAGTGCCCATCGCATCATCACCAAATCCACCCCTCTACATGATATGTGAGATCTCGTCTGCTATGTGAGACCTAGTCAGGACAATTCACACACAAATTTCTTTCCAACCATCCACAACCCAACACACTCCACTACATGCCCGAGCACCCGCGAAACGTAATCCTTCACGTTAAATACAAGCCCCTAAAATCCTTGTGAACAACTTCACCAATAGAAAAATAATGACCACCCAACTGCAAGAGGTATAACTCCTCATGAGCCCCCGCAAATGCGGGGATTCATGAGGATCTATGCCTCTTGCTGAAACCACTTTGTATCCATTTTTTTTTTTTTTTTGGGGGGGGGGCGGGCGGGGGGGGGGGGGGGGGGGGCTGGTAATCTTTAAGTTTAATTTACCACTTCAAAAAACACAATCTGCGTCCACTGTCAGTGAAGGGGCGAACCTGTTAATACGGGATATCGTGTCGATCTTCATAGTGACTTTCTTTTACATTTAGTGCTAGATATTCATTGGAACAGGCAACAATTAGCTCATATATAATATACATTTTTAAGGTGTCCCCTTACAATGATATAAGGCGGCAGGAGATGGATCAACTAAGATATCGCAGGTAGCGCCAGTTAGCCTGGTGCCAGTATGGGCGTCAAGCGAATCACGCATCAAACGGCCTTGAGCTAACTATTTCAATCAGTCCTAATGTTGGGAAGTGTCCTGTAATGACTACGTAACAGCTGAGGGAGATGGCTCAATCGTGTTAGCTGAACTGCACAGAAGGCACAAAGCTAATCCGGCATTACCTGTCAACTATCACGGATGATAGTGCAGAACAAGTTACCCCCACCCCCTCCACAACCTGCATGCAGCCACCAGTGTTGTAAACAGGATCGGTAACTGCATGATCGAGGGGATCAAAGAATCCACGGAGTACGTGATAATAAGACGTTTCGCCGGACAGAGTCAGAATTTTGCAAGTCTGTAGACAGACGACAGAGTAAAGGCCCCAGACAAAATTTACCACGCCAGTTATCCTACTGTTTTTCACTCCTATCCGGTTCATTAGAAAATAGGCATACAGTTCATATGATATCCTACACGATCCAACATTACCCTAAATGAATCCCATCAATGGGATTCGATGAACTTGAACTGTCTCTGAGCTGTAACCTATCAGAGTGTTTTCTGAATAAAGTACAGGCTCAGAAACATACACTGTAAACTGAAATAAACCCGTATTCCATGTGATTAGTAGAGCCAACTAGGCCGCACTTGTGATTCTGTTTAGAATTATGGGGGACCACTGAAAAGTAACTCCTGCAAAATAACATCCACGAGATGTCCATTTTCCCAGTTCGCGCCCCGTCGGCCGTAACCTCCTGACGTGAAACATGTTTAGCAAAGTATTTTAATGTGTAATTTTCAGAGTCACTGTTTGTCGTCCAAACACGGAGTGTCTTTGAGCCGGACCATCAGAGTAGTGACACTGACCACGCGGTTATGGACTTTAAGTCTTTGGCGAGCCCCTTCTTCGTGCATGAGGCTTAATCCCTATGAGCGCCTGCAGCCGCTGGGGCTCATGAGAATCTGTCTTCCTGGAAGCTGGACTAGATATCAGTTCTATGTTGTGTTCCATCTGTGAGGAAGTTATCTGGTGGTCACCCATGTGGTCATTTTCATGGATAGTCAGACTCAACCACCAATTTTTCCATCTCAAAGATTCACAGATACTCCCTGCTGCCTGCGGAATTACACCCTTTTTAACATAGATAGACCAGCTTTCAGATACCGCCGTCTTTATCGCAAGGAAAATGTTGCCTGTTTCAGAACTGCAGTCATATAAACAAAAAATACATAAACAAATAAATAAAAACTAAAAATTAAAAACGGGAAAGGTTGAAGCCGGTGTCGGGCAGCAAAGTTATAGTTTCTCAAGAGCCTCCATGACTGCCAGGAGCCCACGTGAATCTATGTCTTATGCTTGACGAGATAGTAATACTGTTGATGGGGGAAAAATCAATGCTTGAGGAAGCTGTTTCCCCAGACACGCTCCCAACGCCCCTCTGAACGTGACCGTCACGTCCAGTCAACAGCAACCACATGATCCCCCAAACTCACAAGCTAAGTGACTACCCTTCTGAGGAGCAGAGACAAATATATACATTATTTTTGCGAAAGGCAAACTTTCTCATTAGCCCTTGCATTTGCAGCGGCCCGTGTGACTCTTTGCCTTTTGCATGTGGGTGGTGTTAGCTACAGAACTTAACTCATTCAGCCCGACGCACGTATTTCCCAAATTGTTGAGGCGTCATCTAACGACTATGAACTTGTTGCAGGAGATGGATCGACCATGACAATTCAAGGGTAGTGCCAGATTAGCTACCCTTGAATTATCATGGTCGATCCATCTCCTGCTGTAGTGCGTCAGGGCTGAATGGGTTAAAGATTCCTCCTTCTTTTTCTCCATCGTAGAGACCCATCGTCAGCTGAACACCAAGAGTCCCAATCCGTATGAGGAACTCCGGGGTACATGCATAGAATCAGGCTTAGACGTCACGGGACCAGCAGAGCGGCATCTCTATACATCCTTTTAGCCTTTGGCAAAATGATCGGCATACTATTATCGTTCTAAAGATGTCCGCCGGACTCGCTCACAGGGGATTTTTTTAAAACCGCAAGCTTTCACCTGCAAGCAGCAAAGATTTTCATCAGCCTGGCTCAGTGGCATAACATAAAATATACGTCTCTTATAGCCTTGATTCGGCCCAATTTGGTTACAACTCTTCTCGTCAGTCGAAGAAAGTCGCCAGACCTAAGACTGCAAGGATCCGACTTTTCATTGCGGCAGACGTCCTTTCAAAATCAGTGACGTGTACGGACAAATATGAGGAGAACCAGTCAAGGACTCGTCCACGGATGCCAAAAGACACTCTAAGTCTATTCAGAAGGATGTTGTGGTCGAGCGTGTCGAACGCCGAAGACAGGTCCAATAATGACAAGACACACGTCCCTCGTCAGCAGAAGTAAGCAGGCTGTTGATCACATGAAGAAGAGCTGTTTCACAGCTATAATGCTTGCGGTAAGCGGACTGATACAACTCTAGCAGGTCATTTCTTGACACATGATCCAAAAGCTGTTGCAAGACAGCCTTTTCTAACAGCTTAGAAATAAATGGGAGGTTGGAAACGGGACGAAAGTTTGTCAAGTCATTTTGGTCTAGTCCAGGTTTCTAGATCAACAGTCTTTCTCAGATTTACAAAGCCACGTTCCACGGTTGCCGGTGTTTGATTAACAGATCTTTGTTTGGCCTTAATGACACACAGGACCTATTCTGATCAAAATCGCCACTATTCTTGTTCCAGGAGCCATTATGCGACCACACCCTATCATTCCACTCTGAAACAAGTTAGGAAATCAGAAACAATTTTCATCTTTTTGTGTTTGGGTTATTTACATCCAATTAAATTTGTAATGCTTCCAATTTTGTTTTATTACAGTTTGTGACTTCCTGAAGATAAAGAGGAGAAAAAGCCGTTTCTCCAACGTCAGTGAATCACTGTCAAAACTTCCCGTTTGTGAAATGGGTCGTTTCGCTTGCTTATCAGCGGAAATGGAGGGAGAGACAGAGCAAGACCTACAGACAACACGTGCACCACATAAGTGCAAACTGAAACCTGCATGTCCCCGATGTTTGAGGAACAAAGAAGCACATTGGACTGGAATTACTTGCAACAGGCACAATTTACGAGTTCCTGCAGAAAGCAGGGACCAAAAAGGGTCTTTGTCATTTGCAGATCTAAACATTTGTTATTTCGGTAAATGGAAGAGGGACTTTCTAGTTAGTCCCTTAGCCATCCCCGTCCATCTCACCAGCATGAGGCAACGATTCTCGTGAGCCATTGCAGTTGAAAGGCTCATGCAAAGTTATGCCGCTTGTTAGCTGATCGGGGATGGGCCATTTTACTTAAAATATATATTTACTCCTCATACGGAATAGGTCTCGAGACATAAACTGAAGACTGTTGCTTAAATGTCATTCTTGTGGGTCACAAGTTTGTCGGGCGCCTGGCCTGGCCCCTGCCCTGTCATATCCTGTCCCCTGGGGATTGGATAGACAGGAAGCCCTAACCTATTACGTCAGAGACCTACCCTAGATTCACATCAGCCACTGCGACTGCAGGGACACATGGGAATCTATGCATGAGAAGTTAGCGCAAACTGTACCACTTGACCGGGCTACAAAAACCATTGTTTTCCTCCCTACGTCACACGACCAGTCACTTTAGCGCAAACCGTACCATGTGACCGTGATATAAAAACCCCTGTAGCGAAAAATGGCGGACGTTTTGTAGCCCTCTCGATGACGCATCTTGGATGCCAGTTTTGTTCTATAAAAGATCGCCAAACGTTCTAAAGTACAAAGTTACTTAGTGTTGTTGGAAACAACAAGCACACTCAGTCAGTACTAGAGACGGCAAAGTCATGAAATTTTTTTAATTACGTCATAAGTCTATTATGAATAAAGGTATATTCCTTTGACGTCAGTCATGTCTGACGTGATCCAGGTCGCAAGATGTCTTCTTGATTTCTTTTACGAAAATAGTGGAGGAATGAAAACAAATACGTTATTGGTCAGAGGGGTTCGCTGCACTGACGGACCCTTGTAGGCCTGAGGGAGGTCAAAGGAACCATTGTACCCCTCAGGCCTTCGGGGTACAATGTTTCCTTTGACCTCCCTCAGGCCCACAAGGGTCCGTATAGCATATCCCTCCGACCAATAACTTATATTGTAGCGCCAAATGGCGGACTTCTTGTAGCCCTCTTTGTGACGCATCTTGGATGCGAGATTTGTTCTATAAAAGATCAGCAAAACGTTCTAAAGTAAAAAGTTTCTTAGTGTTGTTAGAAACAACATGCTCACTTAGTCCTGGAGACGGTAACGTCATGAAATATTTTAAATTACGGCATAAGTCTATTATGTATAAATGTTTGTTCTCCTCCCTACGTCACACGACCAGTCACTTTAGCGCAAACCGTACCATGTGGCCGTGATATAAAAACCCCTTTAGCGAAAAATGGCGGACGTTTTGTAGCCCTCTCGTTGACGCATCTTGGATTTTGCCAGTTTAGTTCTATAAAAGATCGCCAAACGTTCTAAAGTACAAAATTACTTAGAGTTGTTCGAAACAACAAGCGCACTCAGTACTAGAGACGGCAAAGTCATGACATAATTTAAATTACGTCATAAGTCAATTATGTATAAATGTATATTCCTTTGACGTCAGTCATGTCTGGCATGATCCAGGTCGCAAGACGTCTTCTTGATTTCTTTTACGCAAATAGCGGAGGAATGAAAACAAATACGTCATTGGTCGGAGGAGTTCGCTGCACGGACCCTTGTAGGCCTTCGGGAGGTCAAAGGAATCATTGTACCCCTCAGGCCTTCGGGGTACAATGATTCCTTTGACATCCCTCAGGCCTACAAAGGTCCCTGTAGCGAACCCCTCCCACCAATAACGTATAATAATAATAATATTCCTTTGATGTCAATTATGTCTGGCGTGATCCAGGTCGGAAGATGTCTTCTTGATTTCTTTTAGGAAAATAGTAGAGGAATGAAAACAAACACGTTTTTGGTAGCAGAGGCTTGCTGCACGGACCCGGCCTTGTAGGCCTTCGGGAGGTCAAAGCCTTTGGGGTACAATGGTTCCTTTGACCTCCCTCAGGCCTACAAGGGTCCGTGTAACAAACTCCTGCTACCAATCTTATATATATATATATATATATATATATATATATATATATATATATATATATATATATATATATATATAGTGTGTGTGTGTGTGTGTGTGTGTGTGTGTGTGTGTGTGTGTGTGTGTGTGTGTGTGCGTGTGTGTGCCGCTTGCAGGTGGGGTTAAGGGACTCATGAGAATCTACACCTCATGCAGATGTCTCGTGCAATACAATACAGATCGTGCTTCGACACAGTCTTTCTGCATACTAAAGTGTATGCAAATGCAAAATGTACATGTATATCAAGATGAAATAAAGTGGTTTTTTTCTTTTAAAAACGCTGATGTCAGAGCAATCAAAATGCATCAAATTTGAAAACGAACTGAACTTCAGTGGCGTAGATTTTCCTGTTAAGGTAGAGGATATAGACTTGTTTGAAAAATTAAAACCTGGTATATCTGTAAATGTGTATGTATGGGATAATGAGTCCCCTAACAAGTTAGAACCAATTAGAGTATTACCACTTGCCCCCACCTATGGTCAGTCAGAAGATAAACATGTTGACATGTTATTAATAAGTTCCGACGAAAACTTTCACTACACAATTATCAGGAGTATGTCACGTCTAATTCATGGGCATACAACAAAACACAAGTGTAAACAGGAATTTTGTAAGAAATGTTTACAAAGGTTTTGGCCTCTATTGAAGTAGCACACAAACATGTTAAACATTGCAGGTCACCTGATGACATTCAAACAGTACTTAAGTATCCAGATCCTGGCAGCAAGGTTTATTTTAAAAACCATGGGAATCAACAAAAGCTTCCGTTTGTAGTGTATGCTGATTTTGAATCACTGGTTATACCATATTATGAGGGACCTGTTCCAGAATCATTACCAAAGACTGTAAAATTGAGTGACCAAGTGGTGTGTTCTTTTGGATATATTCTTGTTAGGACAGACGGTGTGAATAAAGAACCTGTTATCTACAGGGGTGAAAATGCAGCAGCTGAGTTTTTAACAGAAATGAGACAACTGTATAGTCAGGTAGTACATTATCTGGAAAAGTGTCAGATGCCTTTGGTGATGACAGAAGAAAATAAACTAAATTTTGATAAGGCAGTGATGTGTTGGATTTGTGAAAAACCTCTGAGTGGAGATAAAGTTCGTGACCATGACCACATAACTGGGTTTTACAGAGGTGCTGCACATGGTGCGTGTAACTTTAAATTAACAATAGACCCCAAGGCTTATAAACTGCCAATCTTTTTCCACAATCTCAAGGGATATGATTCACACATTATCATGCAGGCTGTGGATGAGTCTTACAAAAAAAATTAGTTGTATTGCCCAGACAACTGAAAAATACTTGACTTTTAGGCTAGACAAATTAGCATTTTATGACTCCATGCAACATTTGTCTTTAGGGCTTGCTAGTCTAGCAGAAGGACTGACATCGTTTCCAATGACAAGCAAATATTTTGAGCCTGAGTTAATCAAGAAAGGTGTCTATCCATATGAGTACATTGATCACTGGGTTGTGTTTGAGGAAAGGAGACTGCCGCCAAAAGAAAAATTTTATTCTACACTAAATGGAAAAGGTATTTCCGACTCTGAATACCAGCATGCTCTCGATGCATGGTGTAAACTAGGGTGTGAAACGATTGGCGACTACCACGACCAGTACTTAAAAGTTGACGTTTGTTTGCTAGCAGACGTATTTCAAAGTTATTGTGAAAAGGGTTTGTTGCACTACAGTCTTGACCCAGCTTGCTACATAACTAGTCCTGGCATGACATGGGATGCTTTTTTGAAATCCAGCAAGATACTCGAGACATGTTGTCTGATCGTACGATGGGTGAAATGGTGGAACGCGGATTGAGGGGAGGCATTAGTATAGCCGCAAACAACTATGCCAAAGCCAACAACAAATATCTTGACGACCTTGACTTTGACCCCTCAAGGTCAAGGTCATTCATTACGTACCTTGACGCCAATAACCTTTACGGATTTGCGATGTGTGAGTTATCGCCCTTGAAAAACTTTCGGCTGCATGATTTGTCACAGTGTGATATAACAATAATTTTCATTTTTACTTTATTTCAGTTTAAACTTTCAACTGAGTGATCTGGTGGCTACTATTCTGCACGGGGGACTCACGGGTGAAGTCGGACTCACCCTCGGAGGAAGACCGGTTTACTGGCAGTCTTTTGCCGTCCTCACCTCCGCCTAGAGAAGATGTAAAATGTCAGGCAGCCAGCTGACTGAGGGGGCGCAAACTATTTAAATTTCAGAATAGCACGTGACAAACGCCAAAGCCCCTGCTCAAATTGCAGCACACGGAATGACACACTAGCAGAGAACCTCAGTTATTGAAAATCTAACTCTTGCAGGTGGAGTGTGTTGGTCGAGGAACTGCACATAAGGGACCTATACTACAGTATCTGTCAGAACTTGCTCGGATTAGCGCACCACCTTGCATCCTCCATTATCGCTTGTCTTTCGTTACGGCAAATTTTATTTCTCTGGTGAAAGCAAAACTAACAGCACCTGAGAACCCCCCCCCCCCCCCCCAACACACACACACACTCCAATCTGCAAGAGGCACAGATTGACATGGTCGCCTGCTAATGCAGGAGCTTATGTTAATGTGTGCCTCTTGCTGTCGACCGCGATTGTTTCTGGACAGTTGTTCCTCATATAGTGTGCGTCATCTGGACTTGGGTGCAGTTGAAACAGCACCTGCCTGAACCAAGGGCAAAGATTTGACTAGCAACTCGAGAACAAAATAACGATTAGGTAGCGAAAAGGTGTGCTACAGTCACATACATACATTATGTTTATCTCCCAGACAACTCGCATCTGCTATTTTGCACGATAATAAACATTTCAAGTCGTGAATGGGGAGGAAATGCTGGCCAGGAAGGAAGCGAGGAAAATGGAAAGGCAACAAGCGGAAACAAAATTAGTCAGGCCAGCTTCCGCCAAAAAGAACAATTAAGAAAGTTTATTTTCATGTTTGGTGTGATGCAATTTTGTCGCCAAGAGCCTTTGGGATTGGTGGTCAGAAATTTAAAATGTAGGCCTATATATCTACTCAGTTTCCCCATTACGCTAAAGAGGAATGAAGAACGAGGGAAGGAGAAACATGGAACATCTTAACACCCACACTGGTTGCTTTCCTCGAGTCGCTACACATGATAATGCTTAGCTGATCGTGGGAGGTAACCAGTGTGCTGACCATCGTTTAACACATGTTCAAAATACCCTTATCCCCGTATTCGCGGGATACTTATCTATGCCTCTTGTTGTCACCACTTTGTATCCACGTTCCTTGGACAGGTTTCATTGGAAGCAAAGGGGTTAATCTGTCCCTTACTGACCACGATTGACCATTTGTTTCGCAAATTGATGGCTTTAATCTTTGTCAAAGTACAATAATAATAATAATACCGTTATTATATAGGCGCTTTTTCTCAATTTTGGGGAAATCGACTCAAAGCGCCGCGCCTGAAACCCAACACACACACTCACGAAACAGACACGGATTTACGCCATTTAAGACAAACACAGTACAAGACAAACGAAGGGCCAGTCAGCTACTGAAGTTACAGAGATTTTTTTATCGCTTGTATTTGAAATTTTGTAAAGTGGCCTGAGACCGGTACCAAAGTGTGGGGGGTGGAAGAACCGGAGTACCCGGAGAAAGAACCCCCGACGGTCCGCCCGAATTAACGGTGACACTTACCAGAGGAGAAAAGTCCAACGCCGGAACCCGGTATCGAACCGCTCACCTTTGGAATTGGTGGCAGGCGCCTTAACCACTGCGCCACGGACCGCCCCAACAACAGTCTGGGGTTACTGCAGTATATGGTATCGATCATATTGCATTTTCTTCCTTATTGCAACCTCCTCACGATCACTAACCTAATCAATTTTCGATAATGAGGCGACCAGCTGCTATCGATGGTTTCCCTGTACTTAAAAAAAAACAAAAACAAAATACTATAGCAGTGATAACGACAGAAAGATAAAAAGAAGAAGGGATGTTCAAATCCGAACATTGCCAGCATCAGAAAGATCTCAGATTTCAAGACATCTTTTACCGGTTGCTTGTGCGCTTCTTTTGTAAATTGATCATGTGCAAATCAGTGATTCAAAAACGGTCAGCATGGCCTGGTAGGCTAGGCCCTGTCTCCATTTGACATGACCGAGCCCGGAAATGCTTGAGCGCAAATCGGTCGTATCAGGAGACAAGAATAGTTTGTTAAGGCCGATTGGCGTTAACCTTTATCCAGTGACTATATAGGACCGATTACGATGTTTGGTGGAGTTGCATGTGGGGTCTACGGTGTTATTTGGTCAATTGACCACAGAAACACACATTGGGTATAAACCCCGCATTTCATATCAATGACAATAGTTCCAGCATTTTCTCGTGTCGATTTAAAGATGGAGTGTGTGTGTGTGTGTGTGTGTGTGTGTGTGTGTGTGTGTGTGTGTGCGTGCGTGCGTGTGTGTGTGTGTGTGTGTGTGTGTGTGTGTGTGTGTGTGTGTGTGTGTGTGTGTGTGTGTGTGTGTGTGTGTGTGTGTGTGTGTGTGTGTAGAGGGGGCGAGGGAGGAGTGATGAAAAACGAACAATGTTGCTAACGTCTTGCAGTTTGTTTTAAACCACCACATAGAGACACGGGAAACTCTGGGCATAGAGTGTGAAACAATGTGAGTACATGTTTGTTTCTGGCAATAGGTCAGATATGGTTTTCCGGACGCACAACACACAAAAAAGAGATAAAGATGACGGCAGTCGAATACCTCTGCTTCGGGTGCAAGTGTGCCGATCCTTCTAAGCAAAAGGGATAATTTTTCATGAGCCCCCGTAGCCTGGTAAAAATCTATACTCCTTGCAGATGGGCGGGATGGATGAGCGAGCGACAAGAGTAAAATGACTCCACGAGTGGATGTCTAGAGGAAGCGATCGAGGAGGAAGAAGAAGACTCCAAACTGAGTCACTGACACAGAGTCTGAAACCGTTCGTACACTTAAACTCCTTATTTTCCCTCCGTTTGAAGAATATACAAAACCAACATTGACCAGCAAGAGGGATAACTTCTCATGAGCCTGTGTGCTCATAAGACTCTATGCGCCCTGCGGAAGTGTGGATGCGGCTTGCTGAGGGACTGAAAACCGCGGGTATGAGAAGGAAGAGAAGTTGTGGGTAACCAGGAGCAACACGTTTCGTATTACAACAGCTCGTAAAGTCAACAAATCCACCCCTACCAAGTGGTACCCATTTTTTACATCCCTACCCCCCCCCCCCCCCACACCACCACCACCACAATCCCTTAAAAAATTCTCTTATTCTATCTTCGACTGGCTTCGGTCGAGGAACACGAAAGATTAAGAACTAGAAAGCAACATAGCATGTCATTTGCATCTGCAACCTGTAGCAGCTTATCAGGCTCTGTGCCTATTTCGCAGAATGAGACGACCTCCCTCCCTCTCTCTTTCTCTCTCCAAAGCCTGACTTTTTCTAAATTGGAGTAGTTGTTGGATGTAAGAATTTGAGGTATGGGGGGGGGGGGGGGGGGGGACGGGGAACGTGAAGAGGATGAGTGGAACAAGACATCCAATACGGTGCAGTCCCGGCATTTTTCCCACGCCGACAGAAAGTATGACA
>BTPG01000006.1:149276925-149363449 GCA_036245525.1 Semisulcospira habei
TGCAATTTAAGCCATGTCAAAGCAGCTAAGCTGTTGAACATGCATCCCCTGTTCCCAACCTGTTTCTGCGTGATAATGGCGGCTGTAGAAAGCCAACGAGCAAAAAAAGGCCATCGGGCCGACGTCGGCCCGATCGCCATGTGCGCATTGGGAATGCATTTCGTGACGGAGCGTTCTTGAAAACGATTATCATCATAACATAAAAGCTAGCACAGCTAAGCAATGTTGTCTTTCTGCTTTCCAAGCATTATTTGACGTTATTGCCGTCGGGAGGGGTGACAGGCGTAAATAAATAATAATAATTTTTAAAAATCCTCATGATAATCATCAATGTCCGGAACGTTAATGTTGGGACCAGTTTGGTCCTGCATTCTTGCATCCGACTTTGTTACCAGTGACGTCGGCAACATAAATAAGATAGGCCTATGTGAACAATAACCACGTAACAGTAACACTAAATATAATTTCAATCTATGACCTGCTTGGCTGATTGCTTTAAAAATGTTTTAATGATTCTGAAAGGCCCTATTGTGTGTTGATTCTTGTGCCCCACAGAAAGAGACATTCAGCGTCAAACTAACTAATCTGAACTCAATTGTTCCTGCTCAAAACTGTTCTACTGCTCCTTTACTGTATTGGCTTTTTTTTTGGCTTTTGGCTTGACTTCGCGAACGAAGATTTTATAGGAGTTGCCCACGACGTCTGCAGGCTTGTTCGTGGCTGCGGAGGCCAATCCGGGACAGGCAGGTTCGACCGCAGTGGCTGCAGGGGAAGGTATGGCCAGGGTTCTGAGTTGCGGCATCTCTGTTTTTTCTCCTGAGCCGCTTGTCCTTAAGGCTAGCTCTGCGAGAGTCCTCAAAGGAGACAGCTGCCTTGTAAATGGTGGAGCGCCAGGTGTCACGGTCCACAGCAAGCGAGGACCACTGGTGGTGGTCGATTTGGCAGGCACTAAGTGACTTCTTGAGACAGTCTTTGTATCTCTTCTTTGGTGCCCCTTTGTCACGGTGTCCAGTAGCAAGCTCGCCGAACAGGGTGATCTTTGGTAGGCGATGATCCTCCATCCTGGAGACATGCCTCGCCCAGCGGAGCTGTGTCCGCAGCAGCAAGGCCTCGATGCTCACAGTTTCAGCCTGTTCAAGGACCTCGACGTTGGTGACATAGTCACTCCAGTGAATGCCCAGGATGGTACGCAGGCAGCGCTGGGGAAACGTTCGAGGAGTCGTAGTTGGCTGCGGTAGAGGGCCCAGGACTCGGAACCATACAGCAGGGTGGTGAGGACCACAGCTCTGTACACGCTGATCTTGGTGCCTGTTTTCAGCTGTTGATTGTGCCACACCCGCTTGAAAAGTCGCCCGAAAGCGCTGTTCGCTTTTGCCAGCCTGCTGTCAAGCTCCTTGTCCAGCTTGGCGTCCGACGTGATAATGCAGCCAAGGTAAGTAAACTGGTGCACTGACTTTAGTTCAGACTCGCCAATGGTGATGTGAGGAGGGTGATACACTGTCTTGGGTGCCGGCTGATGGAGGACCTCTGTCTTTTTCAGACTGACCTCGAGTCCAAAGGGCAGCGTCTGCGAAGCAGGACGTGATGCGCTGCAGGGCTCTCTCTGTGTGTGCAACGAGGGCAGCGTCATCAGCAAAAAGCAGCTCACGAATCAGTTGGTCTAGGGTTTTCGTGTGGGCCTGCAGTCGTCTGAGGTTGAACAGGCTGCCATCGAGACGATACCTGATGTACACTGCATCGTCATCATCGAGGTCTACTGTGGCCTGCTTCAACATCATGCTAAAAAAGATGCTTTACGCTGTTGAGAATAGGGAATGGTTCTGAGAGAACATTGTTGAGTCTGACCTGGCCTTGCTGGTCCTCGTGTAGCTGGACAATCATGCTGAGGAACTTTGGGGGACAGCCAAGTCGCTCCAGGATCTGCCACATGCCTTGCCTGCTCACAGTGTCGAACGCTTTTGTTAGGTCGACAAACGTTACGTACAGCCCTTTGTTCTGCTCGCGGCACTTCTCCTGAAGCTATCTCAGCACAAAGACCATATCGGTGGTGCTCCTGTTTGCTCTGAAGCCACACTGGCCCTCTGGGAGGTGGTCTTCAGCGATGGCAGGTACCAGCCGATTCAGGAGCAGCCTTGCAAGAATTTTCCCAGCAATGGACAGCAGGGTAATTCCCCGATAGTTGGAACAGTCTGACTTCTCGCCTTTGTTCTTGTACAGGGTGATAACGACAGCATCACGGAGATCCTTTGGTAGTGTTCCTTCCTCCCAGCAGCAGAGAAAGAGGTCATGGAGCTTGTTGTGCAGTGCTCTGCCTCCATGTTTCCAGATCTCTGGTGGTATTCCATCAATGCCTGCTGCTTTGCCACTCTTGAGCTGGTGGATGGCTGTGAGGGTCTCTTCAGCGGTGGGCGGTTCGTCCAATTCAACCTTTACTGGGAGTTGTGGGATTTGTAGGATGACTGCTTCTTGAACAGTGCGCTCAGCGCTGAAGAGGCTCTGAAAGTACTCCGACCAGCGGTTCAAGATGGAGGTATTATCTGTGAGGAGTGCCTGGCCATTCGCGCTTCGCAGGGGACTTTGTACCAGGTGTTTGGGCCATACACTGCTTTCAGTGCTTCGTAGAAGCCCCTGTAGTCTCCAATGTCAGCGCAAAGCTGGGTCCTCTGTGCAAGTCTGGTCCACCACTCATTCTGGAGATCTCTGAGCTTGCGCTGGAGACTGCTGCAGACTAGACGGAAGGCAGACTTCTTCACAGGGCAGGAAGGCTGGGCTAGGTGGGCCTGATGGGCGGCTCTTTTTTTTGCTAGGTGTTCCTGGATCTCTACATCGTTCTCGTCAAACCAATCTTTGTTCTTCTTTCTAGCGAAACCCAGGACTTCTGCAGAGGATTTTGCAATAGCAGTTTTCAGTTGTTCCCAAAGTGTTTCAGGGGAGGAGTCTGCTGGGTCCGCTGTGTCTTTGAGCCTGCGCTGTAAATCTGTCTGAAAGGCAGCTTTCACGTCGTCACGCTGAAGGCTGGCAACATCAGGCTTTTTCTTGGGGGGCCCCCATTTCTTGGGTTTTGGCTTGACGTGGAGCCTGAGTTTGCAGCGGACAAGACGGTGGTCAGTGTGGCACTCTGCGCTGGGCATCACTCTGGTGAGGAGGACGTCACTGCGGTCCCTCTGACGCACTAGGACATAGTCGATAAGGTGCCAGTGTTTGGAGCGAGGATGCATCCAGGTGGTCTTTCGACTGTCCTTTTGCTGAAAAGTAGTGTTGGTGATGACCAGTTGCTGCTCTGCACAGAACTCCAACAGTAGGCGGCCATTGTCATTGCAGTTCCCGACGCCATGCTTGCCGAGGACTCCTTTCCAGGCTTTAGAGTCCTGGCCCACTCTGGCGTTGAAGTCGCCAAGGATGATGACTTTGTCGTCTGCAGGGGTGCTCTGTATGAGGCTGCGCAGGTCAGTGTAAAACTTGTCCTTTTCAGCAGGCTCTGCCAGGAGGGTTGGGGAGTACACACTTTACTGTATTAAAAGCTCTGCAAATATAGTTCGCTCGTATCTTGTAGAAATCGGCCACGTAGACGTAGTACATAATGTCAAAAGCAACTAATTTGATGCTCTTTCTTTTTGTTCCGAAACTGTTGCCCTTCCAGACAAACCTTGATGGAATCTCACTCTTCAGTCGTATGCTCCAACCCGGGTCGTTTTCCTCGATCTGAAGATACAAATGTGGCCGATCGCTGCCTGCAGAAGGCATCGATTCTCATCAACTCCTAAAGCCTGCAGGGGATCAAAGAGTTTATGCCTCTTGCAGATGGATGATGGGATATGATTTTTTTTTCTCTCTCTCTCTCTCCCTCTCTTGTACTTTCTAGATAGCCACTAAGATAATGCAGCTGAAAAACTAATACGTTTGCTATGACAGCTTGTAAATCAGTGGAACAAATAGAATACATGAAGTGATTGTACTCACACGCAATATTAAGTTCATGTCCATACATGTATCTAAGGTCATGTTCGAGTACTGCCACTGATGTGATATTACAATACATGGTTGTGGAAATTTTCATTGCCTTTGTATGGAATTAAAAACAGCTGACAAATCGCAACTGTAAAAAGTGGACGTGCACTATTTCCACTGAACGTTAGAAGTTACCTTATTGCGACAAATGGCCTACATGTTGCAGTGACAAGAATGGAGAGTTAAAATGGTCTGGAAACAGAAAAGAGAGACGAGAAAGCACAGGTTGCATCCATTTTAACACTTGCTGCCTTCCATCTCGGAACGAGTGACGGGCCGTCATGTTCCCTTGCCACGGCTTTGCAGTTATAAGATGACTTCCTCCATCTGAGGTGTCAATAGATGGTGCAGATCCCTACCAATAAGAGGCATAGATTCTAATGAGTCCTTGCAGAAACAGGGGCTCATTAAAATCTATGCCTCTTGCAGACAGAAAGGACTGGCTGCTGGATTGTTTTTGTGCGCAACGTTGTTCAACATACCTACAAATCACGGGTGCAAAGCATCTCTTGGCGGAGAAGTTTGCAAGTGAAGTGGGCACGAAACTAACATCTAATAGCCGTTGAAAGTAAGGGCAATAGATCAGCCTCTTCGAAAGCACTTCAGAAAACAGGTAAAAGCGTTTAACAAGCAAGAAACATATTGCCTCCCTACATAAAGCGTGGTGGCTCTAAGCGTTTGAGGAAAAAAAACAACAACTGTCAATCACAGACTAAGAAATGGCAACGAGAAGATTAAAATATAAGAGATAAAAACTAGGTCCATATGTCAATAACTCATAACGTCATATACCCTGAAAATGGCAAAATGATGAAACTTCGCGAGTACATATTTGTAAAAGGGGCCGACATAATTTGCGATGGATTATCTATCTGATCAAACAAAAAACAAACAAACAAACAAAAAAAAAAAAAAAAAAAAAAAAACCCAAAAAAACGTCCCAGGCGCTCTGCAGTCCGTCGCATACTTGAAATACAGCAGGGATAAATTATTTCTTTTCAAGGATTAGTCCGTCAAATATGGAGAATTTTCCGTTAACGGGAAGCCCGGCATCATTTATCTGACCTTGACCTCTAGTGTTCACGAGTGTTCAGTCAAATTAGCATGCTTAGGAAGGTCTTAACATCAACTAGTCTTCTGTCATGTTTGACAGAAATGTCTGAAAAAACGTCCATCAAAACTTACATTCTGTAAAAAAGAGGTTATTTTTCGTGCATTCCCTGACTTCTTAGGACTCTTGACCTTTGAACGGGGTGGTCTTCACATCAGGTATCTGTGTACCAAGTTTAGTTTTGAAAATGAAAACAGTATTTGAGGGGAGAAAAGATAAAAGGCAATTCGTTTTTAACCTTTTTATTGAACTACTGTGACCTTGACCTTTGAGCAAGGGCACTCCAATATAGATACATGTTTAGAAAGGTTTTGCCACAAAGTATCATTGGGCCAAGTTTGACGTCTGTGTCTAGAATAGTCTCTGAGAAAATGCCAACGATAAAGTTTACCATGTACGACAGACGAAGAACGACGGACAACAGATGACCTACATACGACAGATGGCCCAACATATCGACTCACTTTTGCCATCGCACGTGAGCCAAAAGTGTATCAAGCGTCACTTGACTACATTATGGACGTTATGCGCATCTAAAAAAAAAAAATGCAGTATTTTGTGTTCGTGTTAAGGTTCATATGAACGTTGCATCGTAAGCATTACAGTAAAAATTTATTGTAAGAAATAGGCCTAAACTTTAAATTCCAATACAGACGGCTTTACTAGTTTCATGCTGCGGCAGCGCACCCACGCATATGACAGGCTCAGTAAAACAATACAATTTTAGAGATACGAACGATAACACTTGGGACCTTGGGTCACATACGTTTCATGTAGTGTTAGGGTTCGCTACCTTATAGCTATTAGTTTGCTGCAAGTTTTCATGACAGTTTTATTAAAGCGCATCTGTTGCCTGCTGATAAACGATTTCATTTTATACAACGAACATACTGCGATCAATTGCACGGCGTGACCTGCTCGATTTTGTGAATACACCTTTAACCCCATTGCGCAGGCAGCCCGGCAACGGCATTGTAAATTGTACCAGTGGCTGCACGCACAAGGGGGTTAAATTATGCATGCCCGCGCGCGCGCGCGCGCGCGCGCGTGTGTGTGTGTGTGTGTGTGTGTGTGTGTGTGTGTGTGTGTGTGTGTGTGTGTGTGTGTGTGTGTGTGTAAATAGTTATTTGGGTTTAACGCCGAGCAGGTGACTAAGGCCATCTCACGGCGGGTGTGTGGAAATACGATAGCATGCAAACTCCTGAGGGTTAATAAGCTTGGCGTATGAAAAACATACTCGGTATTTGGAAAGAAAGGCTTCATCTCAATGTGCACAATATTTTAAGTATACAATAATTCTACATCGTTCTTCGGTTAAAAATATTCAACGACCAAGTTCTCCCCTACGCGCACAAGGTCATGTGCCGGCCAACGGAGGCCGACTTCGGCCCGATGACCTCATGCGCATTGGGTCACTTGTATTCAAATCGATGAAATGATATTATTTCATTTCCAAGAAGTTTTATTGTCGAATTTCATCTATCGGCACGTACGAAATGAGCTACACTCTGCTCAGTCCTGCCATTCCTTGCATGATGGTCCTACACGCTGAACAATACGATGCAAATAAGTTGGAAACCCTTAATCGTCGTGACCCAACCCTCACGTTTGAAAGCCTGAGACTGTTTTGCAACAGAGACTTGAGGAACACACTGAAGCATAAAATCCAATTATCCCGTCTCTCTGAGTAACAATGTTTTGGAATCCGATTTTAAAAGTTGACAGCGACACTGAAATCTTCCCATCTGCAAGCGGCATATAAGAACATATGACAGAGGCATATAATATATTCTCAAAAACCTCTATGCCTGTTGCCGAAAGAGAAAGATCGGCCCTGTTATGTTTTCTCATAGTGGACTGCTAAAGGCGACAACAAAGTCCCACCAAGCCATCAGCACCGGTTTTTATGGTGGGACCCAGGAGTGGGTTGCATGTAGCGTGCTTAAATATAGTGTGTTAAGCTCGCTGACTTAATGTCTTTCTTGCTTAGTAAAGCTCTTGCTTGGTGTGCGAGTGTTTTCTGTTGCATGGAGCGACTTAGCGATGTGCGTAGCTCCGAACGAGTTCTTAGCGAGCGGGGATAGGTTATTTATAGCTTATGGTGGGGTTCTCCCCTACGTCATCATAGATTGTAGAAATCGGCCAATAAAAACGCACGGTTTTCGCTTCTTCTGACCTAACGGAAACGAAGTAGACAAAACGCCGGTGAAATGGCGGCGATGGAAAACTGAAAAACAAGAAGTCAAGAGAGAAAGAATGGCAAATTTTTCGTGCAGGCAACCCTGCTTATCAGTCTAATGTAGACGTACATTAGTTAAGGAGTACCGTGTAGTAGGCTCCCATAGTATGAGGATCTATGTTTCTCTGACAACGGCTGGTGTTTGGTTATACCCATCGGTGTGCAGGGTCAGTTGAATCAGTTATGCAGACTCCTCACCGATAATTCCCAGATGTCCGTGAGACGAGGCTGGGTGGGGGTCCGTGCGTTCCCACGTACATTTCGTGTTCCTCCTTCTCTATCCTAGATGGAAGGCTGTTTCTGCCACAAGGTTTAAGAGAGTGAATTCACTTTTCCGTTCTCGCGTTAACACGGCAGCTAAGAACTCTTCCTCAGCTAAGCACGCCGCTACGCACGGGGGGGGGACCGTCCTTAGAATTAAGCACGCCACTAAGCTCGCTCCAGCAGATAAGCACGCTCATGCAACGCACATTTTCAGCTAAGCTTGTGAACTTAGCGCTAAGCAAGAAATTTGCGCGCTAAGCAAGCATATGCAACCCACCCCAGGGCGCCACCGAGGACTGTTTGAATCGCCCACCTCGAGTAGCGCGCGAATACGTGCGCACCACAGCTCCCATGGAAGAAAAAGTGTCAGATTCCGTCTCCTCCCTTTCTCGGCCTGTAGTCACTCTTTTTACAAAACCCTGGTCTTGCAAAAATATTTCAATTAATTTGCCCAACAGATTTTTGTTTTTCCTGACAGGGGTGGGGAATTGAGGAAGGGGGAGGGGGCGACGCTGGATTGACGAAATGTAAAGAACTTTGTAGACGAAACCTGTTGCATGGGTATCTCGATGCAAAACTATATTGCATGCATTGCACATATATATCACGTCATTGGCCTTGTACAGTAATCGACATAGATTTCTTGCAAAAGTAGGCCCTATCTACTGACAAGTCGGAAATTAATGCATGATCCACAAGAAGAACAAGGACTGTCGAGCTAAAGAAAATCTGATTCAAAATGGACTTGTAGTTCGGACTTTTACCGAAGTTTTTTTTTTTAAAATTTAAACTGACTTAAAACAAGTTTTAAAAAACCCAGACTGACAACAAATCGACCCCTCTCCCCCCCCCCCCCCCCTCACCTCACACACACGTTTTCAAGGTTTAAAGGAAAGCAGATGCGCACGCTATGAACATTTCGGCGTGGGAAAAGTACAAGTTTCATCCTGGTTCTCATCAGACGTCACGGTGAATGGACCACGTTGGGCAGTTTGTCTGTTAAGTCGACAACTGCTTACAACTGAACCCATGATATCGGTTTGCAATTTTTATCTTCCATCTCATCAAGAGAGCAGGTACAAGTACGATGGAATAATATAAAACTGGGGAAAAAAATGGCTTTTTTCTGGGAATCTGACGTGACTGGCAGTATATATATATATATATATATATATATATATATATATATATATATATATATATATATATATATATATATATATATATATATATATAAAACCGAGCATTTCCGTGCACAATGTGAACTTAACTTTTTAAAAGATCGACTGCAGCCGACTTCGCTTATAACAAGGTCGAATATAGCAAAAGCTGGATATAACAACACTTTTTCAAAGGTCCCAATCACTTTTTTCCAAGCAATTTACTTTGAATTTACTTTGCTTATAACAAACTTCGCAAAATTATACAACAAAAAAGCGTGGGTACCCACCCTGTCACTAAGTTATATTCTAAGTTTACTGTATCACTAACACGACTCGGTGCACAAATAGACTGACATAAAAATCAAGTTTATATATTATACTTATTTAGCATGTATTGTATTGCTGAGGGCAGTTCATTTAGCAGACCCAGAGAAAATCTGAATACAAGGTACTAAACGCCATGCAAACGTAACGGTATATATTTTATGTAATGAATGGAACGGTTGAAATGTACATGCATGTCTTGGAAATTCAAACACTGAAAAATTTGTAATCCGCGCTAAAGTAACGTACAACACTTACCAGACTTGATTCACATCTTCGACTGCATGTGTCTCGAATATATTCCACAGTTGGAAACGAATAAACAATTAACACCAGATGAAAAAACACAATAATTCTTGGAACAGGAGTCATCCTGAAGCGTGTACTATAGGCTCGCCATGATGCGACTGTGTGTGGGAAAGTTTAGCAGACGCACTCTATCCGATCTTTTCTGCGCGCTGATTGGTCCAGTCTTGCATGTGCTATCGTCTGCTACATGCCTCGTCTGCACTGCTTGAAACTGGACATATTACACTCAAAAGGCAAAATACCATACATCTGTACAAATTGAAAGATCATAACTACTGCCGAACATCTGTCACAGTATTGGGAGATCGATATCAACTAAGAAACGACTTCGATCTATCATGTAATGCGTCACAAATAACTTGCGGCACGTGTGTGGTATATTTATCTAGGCGTTTATTTTAGACGAAGTTTTCGAATAAATTCTATTTATAAGCATGCAGTCCACGTGTCACATATTTGATTTTTATGCTTGATCAAACAGTGAACTACATTTAAAACGCATTAATAAACGTATATACGAAAATGTATTGTAGACAGCTCTGTATGAATGCGAGACGTTTTAAAACATGGCTGCCACGCTGTCTTTTCGCTGGCTGGAACTGCTCGAAAAAGAGTTCGACAAAGCTTTTGTCGATTTAGATCTGCTGTTGGGAGAAATCGATCCTGACCAATGTGAACTGACATTTGAAGGCCGTCAGAAAATGACGGCCTTGAGTGCAGCATTTGCTCAGCTGAGCCACAAAGCGCAGACGATTTTTCAGTGCAACGCCAAGCTGGAGGTATGTTTTCATGTTGATCAACAAGTAAGAATTTGCAACAGATGAACGTTTTGCACGTAACAGTCATGAGTATTACTGTTTGATTCAAGGTGTTTTGTGTCATCTATTTTATTTTCACGCCACTTATGTCACGTACAGCCGCAGTATCCATAGCACTAGCAGAAACGTGGCAATGGGGTACCCCAGACATTGGGGTAATGAGATTAATTAGTAATAGTATACTATTACACTACTCTGCATGCAAATAAGTGAAACTGGATAGATGATGTGCTGACCTACATACTTTTGTTGTTGCATGAACCCTGAATACTTGCTTCACACAGAATAAAGAGGCGTTGTAGATTCGGACGTGTGTAACTGTAAAGGTAAACACATGTATTATGACTCCGCAGGGAGGATCATTTGTCTAGGCGTCAGACATCGGTCTTAGTCTGATTGTTAGGTTAAAATGACCAGTTATTGTCACTCCCATGAGTTGAAATAATCTGTTAAAATTGCTTTTTAATTTGTCATTTTAATATGTCAAGGTCCAAATATTTTTTCTGTGACCTCAAACTTCATATTTACAAATACAGTTATTGTCAGGGGAGAGAAATGTGCATGATCAACCAGTGATCATAGATCTACTGTGGCCAAAGCACAAAAAAAAAAAGAGATAGGAAAGAGAGGGGGCGCTAAAAAAGTGACTGAAAGCAATGCATATGGAAGCCCCCCCCGAAGGGGGGCGTATCACATATCCCACTGTTCCAGCCACTCAGTGCATGGAAATTTAAATCTAGGTCCCCCCGAGGGGGGTCCAGATATTTAGCCGGTGTGGACAGCTGTTTCGGTCTTGGCGACCTCCTCAGCACACCATCGGCGATAATGGAGGAGGCAGGAATTTCTGCCTACCTGCAAAGACAACCACATTTTACTGTGGTGTCTGCAAGGGCATACATTCCATGCCACCACCTAGAGCCAAATTTCCATGCACCCTAAAAGAGAACCTACCAAAAGGGGGGAAGGGGTTGCAGTCGATATTGTAGTAGTAAATGAAAAGAAAAGGGGAGACTGCCAGTGCTAATATTTTAGGAAGGTTACAAAGTAAAGTAGATTATAGCACTGTCAGGGGAGAGAAATGTGCATGATCAACCAGTGATCATAGATCTACTGTGGCCAAAGCACAAAAAAAAAAAAAGAGATAGGAAAGAGAGGGGGCGCTAAAAAAGTGACTGAAAGCAATGCATATGGAAGCCCCCCCGAAGGGGGGCGTATCACATATCCCACTGTTCCAGCCACTCAGTGCATGGAAATTTAAATCTAGGTCCCCCCGAGGGGGGTCCAGATATTTAGCCGGTGTGGACAGCTGTTTCGGTCTTGGCGACCTCCTCAGCACACCATCGGCGATACTGGAGGAGGCAGGAATTTCTGCCTACCTGCAAAGACAACCACATTTTACTGTGGTGTCTGCAAGGGCATACATTCCATGCCACCACCTAGAGCCAAATTTCCATGCACCCTAAAAGAGAACCTACCAAAAGGGGGGAAGGGGTTGCAGTCGATATTGTAGTAGTAAATGAAAAGAAAAGGGGAGACTGCCAGTGCTAATATTTTAGGAAGGTTACAAAGTAAAGTAGATTATAGCACTGTCAGGGGAGAGAAATGTGCATGATCAACCAGTGATCATAGATCTACTGTGGCCAAAGCACAAAAAAAAAAAAAAGAGATAGGAAAGAGAGGGGGCGCTAAAAAAGTGACTGAAAGCAATGCATATGGAAGCCCCCCCGAAGGGGGGCGTATCACATATCCCACTGTTCCAGCCACTCAGTGCATGGAAATTTAAATCTAGGTCCCCCCGAGGGGGGTCCAGATATGTAGCCGGTGTGGACAGCTGTTTCGGTCTTGGCGACCTCCTCAGCACACCATCGGCGATACTGGAGGAGGCAGGAATTTCTGCCTACCTGCAAAGACAACCACATTTTACTGTGGTGTCTGCAAGGGCATACATTCCATGCCACCACCTAGAGCCAAATTTCCATGCACCCTAAAAGAGAACCTACCAAAAGGGGGGAAGGGGTTGCAGTCGATATTGTAGTAGTAAATGAAAAGAAAAGGGGAGACTGCCAGTGCTAATATTTTAGGAAGGTTACAAAGTAAAGTAGATTATAGCACTGTCAGGGGAGAGAAATGTGCATGATCAACCAGTGATCATAGATCTACTGTGGCCAAAGCACAAAAAAAAAAAAAAGAGATAGGAAAGAGAGGGGGCGCTAAAAAAGTGACTGAAAGCAATGCATATGGAAGCCCCCCCGAAGGGGGGCGTATCACATATCCCACTGTTCCAGCCACTCAGTGCATGGAAATTTAAATCTAGGTCCCCCCGAGGGGGGTCCAGATATTTAGCCGGTGTGGACAGCTGTTTCGGTCTTGGCGACCTCCTCAGCACACCATCGGCGATACTGGAGGAGGCAGGAATTTCTGCCTACCTGCAAAGACAACCACATTTTACTGTGGTGTCTGCAAGGGCATACATTCCATGCCACCACCTAGAGCCAAATTTCCATGCACCCTAAAAGAGAACCTACCAAAAGGGGGGAAGGGGTTGCAGTCGATATTGTAGTAGTAAATGAAAAGAAAAGGGGAGACTGCCAGTGCTAATATTTTAGGAAGGTTACAAAGTAAAGTAGATTATAACACTGTCAGGGGAGAGAAATGTGCATGATCAACCAGTGATCATACATCTACTGTGGCCAAAGCACAAAAAAAAAAAAAAAAGAGATAGGAAAGAGAGGGGGCGCAGGGGGCGCTAAAAAAGTGACTGAAAGCAATGCATATGGAAGCCCCCCCGAAGGGGGGCGTATCACATATCCCACTGTTCCAGCCACTCAGTGCATGGAAATTTAAATCTAGGTCCCCCCCGAGGGGGGTCCAGATATTTAGCCGGTGTGGACAGCTGTTTCGGTCTTGGCGACCTCCTCAGCACACCATCGGCGATACTGGAGGAGGCAGGAATTTCTGCCTACCTGCAAAGACAACCACATTTTACTGTGGTGTCTGCAAGGGCATACATTCCATGCCACCACCTAGAGCCAAATTTCCATGCACCCTAAAAGAGAACCTACCAAAAGGGGGGAAGGGGTTGCAGTCGATATTGTAGTAGTAAATGAAAAGAAAAGGGGAGACTGCCAGTGCTAATATTTTAGGAAGGTTACAAAGTAAAGTAGATTATAGCACTGTCAGGGGAGAGAAATGTGCATGATCAACCAGTGATCATAGATCTACTGTGGCCAAAGCACAAAAAAAAAGAGATAGGAAAGAGAGGGGGCGCTAAAAAAGTGACTGAAAGCAATGCATATGGAAGCCCCCCCCCCGAAGGGGGGCGTATCACATATCCCACTGTTCCAGCCACTCAGTGCATGGAAATTTAAATCTAGGTCCCCCCCGAGGGGGGTCCAGATATTTAGCCGGTGTGGACAGCTGTTTCGGTCTTGGCGACCTCCTCAGCACACCATCGGCGATACTGGAGGAGGCAGGAATTTCTGCCTACCTGCAAAGACAACCACATTTTACTGTGGTGTCTGCAAGGGCATACATTCCATGCACCCTAAAAGAGAACCTACCAAAAGGGGGGAAGGGGTTGCAGTCGATATTGTAGTAGTAAATGAAAAGAAAAGGGGAGACTGCCAGTGCTAATATTTTAGGAAGGTTACAAAGTAAAGTAGATTATAGCACTGTCAGGGGAGAGAAATGTGCATGATCAACCAGTGATCATAGATCTACTGTGGCCAAAGCACAAAAAAAAAAAAGAGATAGGAAAGAGAGGGGGCGCTAAAAAAGTGACTGAAAGCAATGCATATGGAAGCCCCCCCCGAAGGGGGGCGTATCACATATCCCACTGTTCCAGCCACTCAGTGCATGGAAATTTAAATCTAGGTCCCCCCGAGGGGGGTCCAGATATTTAGCCGGTGTGGACAGCTGTTTCGGTCTTGGCGACCTCCTCAGCACACCATCGGCGATACTGGAGGAGGCAGGAATTTCTGCCTACCTGCAAAGACAACCACATTTTACTGTGGTGTCTGCAAGGGCATACATTCCATGCCACCACCTAGAGCCAAATTTCCATGCACCCTAAAAGAGAACCTACCAAAAGGGGGGAAGGGGTTGCAGTCGATATTGTAGTAGTAAATGAAAAGAAAAGGGGAGACTGCCAGTGCTAATATTTTAGGAAGGTTACAAAGTAAAGTAGATTATAGCACTGTCAGGGGAGAGAAATGTGCATGATCAACCAGTGATCATAGATCTACTGTGGCCAAAGCACAAAAAAAAAAAAGAGATAGGAAAGAGAGGGGGCGCTAAAAAAGTGACTGAAAGCAATGCATATGGAAGCCCCCCCGAAGGGGGGCGTATCACATATCCCACTGTTCCAGCCACTCAGTGCATGGAAATTTAAATCTAGGTCCCCCCGAGGGGGGTCCAGATATTTAGCCGGTGTGGACAGCTGTTTCTGTCTTGGCGACCTCCTCAGCACACCATCGGCGATACTGGAGGAGGCAGGAATTTCTGCCTACCTGCAAAGACAACCACATTTTACTGTGGTGTCTGCAAGGGCATACATTCCATGCCACCACCTAGAGCCATGGCCACAGTAGATCTATGATCACTGGTTGATCATGCACATTTCTCTCCCCTGACAGTGCTATAATCTACTTTACTTTGTAACCTTCCTAAAATATTAGCACTGGCAGTCTCCCCTTTTCTTTTCATTTACTACTACAATATCGACTGCAACCCCTTCCCCCCTTTTGGTAGGTTCTCTTTTAGGGTGCATGGAAATTTGGCTCTAGGTGGTGGCATGGAATGTATGCCCTTGCAGACACCACAGTAAAATGTGGTTGTCTTTGCAGGTAGGCAGAAATTCCTGCCTCCTCCAGTATCGCCGATGGTGTGCTGAGGAGGTCGCCAAGACCGAAACAGCTGTCCACACCGGCTAAATATCTGGACCCCCCTCGGGGGGACCTAGATTTAAATTTCCATGCACTGAGTGGCTGGAACAGTGGGATATGTGATACGCCCCCCTTCGGGGGGGCTTCCATATGCATTGCTTTCAGTCACTTTTTTAGCGCCCCCTCTCTTTCCTATCTCTTTTTTTTTTTTTGTGCTTTGGCCACAGTAGATCTATGATCACTGGTTGATCATGCACATTTCTCTCACCTGACAGTGCTATAATCTACTTTACTTTGTAACCTTCCTAAAATATTAGCACTGGCAGTCTCCCCTTTTCTTTTCAAATACAGTTATTATTTTTTTTTAAATTGTACATGTATGTTTTATGATTATAATCATAATTACAGTAGACTAAGTGTCTGTTGCTGGCTGAGATGACTCCAAAAGTGCTTAATTTTGTGTAGCACTTTCACTGACTGGCCCATTGTCATCAGCTGTTAATGTTCATGTAGTAGTGCGAGGACAAAATAGGCTGTGAGGCCTTTGCAAATGTCCTTTCTTTCTTTAGTTACTTTATAGGTCTGCTATGCATGCAATTTTCCTATAAATCATTCATTATAGGAATAGAAAATCTCTTTAAATTTTGGTAAATCGTCCAGCTGGTTTTTAAAAGAATTTTATTATTAGGTGCTTTTTTTTAATGAAAATGGTAAGTCATTCCAAACAATGGCAACTCTGTTAGTAAAACAAAACTTCTGCAGGTTAGTGTTGCAGTGCTGTACAAAGATTTTCTCTTCAGAGTTTCGGGTTCTGTCACAAAATGGTGCTGCAAAAAAGTCATTCCAATTTAGGTCGTCGCTGCCATTATAAATTTTAAAAACTTGGATTAAGTCTCCACGTATTCTATGTCCACATAAGGAGTGTAATCCTAAATATCTGAGTCTGTCTAAATAAGTCATATTTCTGCATTCTTTGACCAGCTTTGTTGCTCATCTCTGTACCCTTTCGAGTGCAACTGATTGTCTCTTTAAACCTAGGTACCATACAGTGTTTGCGTATTCTAATTGTGGTCTGACTAGTGATTTATGCAGTTTACTAAAAATGTCCTTGTCCAAATAATTAAAAGCTCTCTTAACTACTCCAACCATTTTGTTGGCCTTATTGATACAGGGGGAGAAGACACGATAAGCGCCTTACTAACAATCTGCAATAAGATCTGGCAGTCAGGGGATTGGCCCACACCATGGACCCAATCACTTATAATAACTCTCCCCAAAAAAGGCAACTTACATCAATGCCCGAACTATCGTACGATCAGTCTTATATCCCACCCACGCAAAGTCATGTTAAAGATCCTACTGAACAGGCTAAAGCCACAGGCAGAGGAAATCATAGCTGAGGAACAGGCAGACTTCAGACCAGGGCGCAGCACAACTGAGCAGATCTTCAACCTGAGAGTTCTATGTGAGAGATACCTCCAGCACCAGCAGGACCTCTATCATGTCTGTGGATTTTAAGAAAGCGTTTGACAGGGTGTGGCATGCAGCCCTTCGGTCCACCATGAAGCTATACAACATCAATGCCAACCTGATCAAAGTCATAGCAAACCTTTACAACAAGGCCACTAGCGCAGTCTGCTTCAACGGCAAAATAGGAAGCTGGTTTAGGACTACAGTTGGAGTCAGACAAGGCTGCTTGCTCTCACCTACTCTTTTCAACATCTTCCTGGAAAGAATCATGACGGACGCTCTGAAAGATCATGAAGGAACTGTCAGTATTGGAGGCAGAACAATCACGAACTTGCACTTTGCGGACGACATTGATGGCCTTGCAGGAACAGAGAAGGAGCTAGCTCAGCTGGTGGAAAAGCTGGATAGTACAGCCATTGCATATGGGATGGAAATCAGTGCAGAGAAGACCAAACTGATGACCAATAACGCCAGTGGCATTGGCTCTGAAATCATGGTTGGAAACAGTTAAGAAATTCAAATACTTAGGAGCCATTGTGACAGATGAGGGATCAAAACCAGAAATACTGTCCAGGATTGCGCAGACAACAACAGCACTGACAAGATTGAAGACCATATGGAAGGACAGAAACATCACACTCTGCTCCAAGATCAGACTGATGCGCTCCTTAGTCATCTCAGTGTTCTTGTATGCCTGCGAGTCATAGACCCTCACAGCAGACCTTGAAAGGAGGATACAAGCCACTGAAATGAGATGTTTTCGAAGGCTGCTTGGCATCTCATACAGAGATCACATCACAAATGAGGAAGTGGGAAGCAGAATCAGGCAAGCCATTGGGCCCTATGAAGACTTATTAGCCATTGTGAGAAAACGCAAACTGAAGTGGTATGGGCATGTCACACATTCAGCAGGGCTTGCCAAAACAATCCTGCAAGGCACTGTGCAAGGAGGACGAAGGAGAGGAAGACAGAGGAAAAGATGGGAGGACAATATCCCAGAGTGGACAGGACTGAAGCTGGGCGATACACTGAGAATGGCAGAAAACAGAGAGGAATGGAGGGAGCTGGTTGTTAAGTCATCAGTGGTGCCCCAACGGTCGGCAAGACTACGGGATAGATAGAGAGATTGATACAGTTCTGAATATGGGGGTCAAAAGATAGAACTTTGTCGAAAACAACACCTAAGTCTCTTTCCTCCTCACAAGATACCACCTTTTAACTTTCATCAAGTAATCATGTTCAGGATTGTTCCTTCCAGCATGCAAGACCTTGCATTTCTCTACATTAAAATGAAAGTCCCATGTGTCGGACCACTCTTGCAAGTGATCCAAATCATGCTGCAACACGTCTTTATTGCTCGATTCATTATAGATTTTAGTATCATCTGCGAATATTTTGCATATGCTATTAACACAGTCTGGCAAGTCATTTATAATTAAATATCGTAAATAATATAGGTCCTAAGATGCTTCCTTGAGGTACACCGCTCAGTACCTTTATTTTGTCTGATTTTGCATCTCCAACCTTTACCACTTGTTCTCTTTAATGTAAGAAACTTCTTATCCAATTGGAAATGTTTCCACATACACCATAGGCCTCTAGCTTCTGAAGAAGCCTTTCATGAGGAACAGTGTCAAATGCTTTTCTAAAGTCTAAGTATATGTCAACCATTTTTTTGTTGTCAAGTAAGGACCTCCTCCTCTGTTTTATTTACTGAACATGTGTATTTCTTTGTTCTTCAGATATTAAAAATGTGTAAAAGAATGTTATGCCACAATGACCAATGGCACACACAATGTCTGTATCAGTGTATGTCAGACAATAGTCTTATTCATGTTGGCTAACCCAGAACTGTGTAGACATTTCTGGTATCCCAGCTTGGCTGCTTTACATTAGGAGACAGGCACGGGGTGGTCATTGCTCCTAACACGGTAGTAGTAAATAGTACCAAGGTTGGTAACATCTGAGAATCCAGCATGCAATTGAGTCATGTTATTTAATTATCCTACACAAAACTACATAACACACACAGAATTTCTCCTTCTATGATTCTCAGGACGTATTAGCTTTGATTTTCACCAACCATTTTCTTAGCAGTAGTTAAAAAAAAATAAAACTAGTCCGCCAAAAAGATGAATCAGTTGACTCATCTTGATTCACGGAGTCCCACTATGGGAATGGACTCTTCCTGTCACCTTTGAAATGGTGACATAATTACCTCCCTTCTGGCCATGGAGTCATGTGACTACAGCGAATGCAAACAATAGTATGGCTGATGACAGCAGGGAAGCTTTCAGTGAGGCCATCATTGCAGGGCACAACTCAATGTTGCTGGGACAAGCAGGGATGGGCAAAACGTTTTTATTAAAGGAACATTTTGAAATCTTCATCGATGCAGGAAAATGTTGCACAGGCATTTGACGCTTCACAAGTGAAGTAATTATGTTAACATTTTGACGGTGACAGGTACAGTTCATTCCCGTAGTGGGACTTCATCAGTTCATGGATCAAACTAAGTGTTCATTCGACTTTTTGTCGGAAAACATGTTTTTGTCTACCGTACAGAAAACATAGTAGACTTTGAAATGGGGCTAGTCGGAACGCATTCCGGGGCATGCACATGATGTTTTTGGCGTGCGGGGCAGAAATTCTGGCAAAGAAGTAACAAGATAAAAATGACGTCACTTCTAGCTACACAAACCTTGCTAGAGAACGTCTTTTAGGCGCCAAAGCGCCGTGTGTGTGTATGTGATAGTGACTAGAGCCTGCGTTTGAGAACGGACAAGCTTGCAATTTTAGGATATTGTCCCTAAAAGAATTATCTCGTGACCTTTTTTTTTTTTTATTTTTTTTATTTTTATTAAGGTGTTTATTGGCTAGAAAATGTCCATTTCACAAAAACCGGTTGATCCACACCGGAGTCCGTAATTTTTCTTATTTTTGCTAGATATTTTGCATATAGCTAGATAAAATGGAGATATTGAATGAGTTTGTTAACGAGCATTGTAGCTTTTGAGTGATAAATAAATATTTAAAAAATATATATATATTCACATTTTGGGGATTCATTTCATGAATTGTGTGGGATAATCTTAAAACAATTGAATCTTTTTTATGAAAAAACATTCTTCTCATTAATAATCGCATGATTTTTCGTATACGGTATGTATACTACAGTTTGTCTCAGCTGTCGTGTACGATTAGCTCAATTGTGACCTGTATGCCCTAGGTGTGGAAATCAGACAATTTTCTGCACCACGTTTTCGGAGTCATTTGTAAAACAGCTAACATAACTTTAATTTTTCTTTTATGAAAAATACCTGCATGATTTTTCATAAACAGTGTTTGCATTATAAGCCTGTTGTTTGTCCCGGCCCTGGGGTTGGATTAAGTAAAAATTGTGATCTGTAAGCCCTAGGCATGAAAATTGCAAAGTTGATCCTCTGATACATCAAAGTCAAACGTTAGTAGTATAGTACTGCGATGAGTGAAATAATTATAACATCGAGTCGTCACTATGTTATGAACACGGGTGTCGTGGGACTAATGATGCCATGACGTGTATCTTGAAATTACGTCCTGTCGCTGCTCGTGCTATTATTCTTCTTCAGAATAGCTATGCTACGCCAAACCACAGAGCTTACGAATGGTGGGAATCACCGTGTGTCCGTCTTTATTTCTGTGTGCCAGTGTGTGTGGATCAGAGGGTGGGTTAGAGTAGAAGGGGATGGATTCCTGTCGCTACACAAGTGCACTAATGAGGGGAAGCGCTGTGTGTCCGTCTTTATTTGTGTGCGCCAACGTGTGTGTTGATCAGAGGTTGGCTTAGAGAGGAGGGAAATGGATCAGCATAATAAGCCTGAATGTTTCTAAAAGATAAACGCATCTGAGCTCTAACAATACAGTAGACTTTGGGATGAAATCCTCATCTTGTTTTACTACTGCAAAGAAAACAGCTGGTGACAATCGAAGTGAATGCGTCCAAAGAATCATAATAAACGAGACCAACGGGTTTGACTGCCAGTGCTTGTAATTTAGAATGGATGATATTGATAATGCACAATTGTCTCCCGTGACAGTGCTTTTTTCTACTTCTTTGAAAGTTTTTTTTGAGAATCGTAGAAGGTAGGATTCAGTGCGTATTGTGTAGTTTTGTGTAGGATAATCTAAATAACATGGCTTGACTGCATACTGAAGTCTCATGTGACCAACCTTGGGAACTATTTTAACTAGTTTATTACTACCCATGGTTTCAAGGAGCAATGACACAAAGACCATCCTGCGCACGTGTTTTAGTCAGTATACGCTCTCTGTGTTAGCATGTACCATAGCTGTTTAGTGGCCAGAGGACACATATAACAAATTAGTCACACTTGAACATTTTCGCTTGGATATTGCCTACAGTGTCAGCACCATCCATTAAAGGAAAATGTTTGCTAGTTGTGCACAGCCGGTTTAGTTCTTCTTTTCATGTGTTTTCTTTTTTTCACAATGCCACAAAAAGAAAACAGATGCAATCAATTCTTGTCAATGCTTTGAACCCATGCCTGTTGTTCAAAGTAATCAGGAATTACATGTACTAAGTTTCCTGTTTTGTGATGCATTTGGAAGGCAGGTATAAATCAACTGTAAAATTAACTATAGAGTTATGCCCAATTACCAGTAGTGGGATGTGTGCCTAAGCGCTGGGATATGTGGTAATAAGCTTTAAATGATAATAATAATAATAATGACTACTTATATCACGGTTACCCTATTCCTAAAATAAGCTCTTTAGAAGCGCTTTACAAATAAAGGGTGAGGATGGAGGGGGTCATAAAGCCAGAGAAACAAAGGATTCTGCAATACACATGCACACACACAACATAATCATGAAGAACTAAGCTACATTGGGCGAGTTTTACTTTACTTTTACTTACACCTATCACCCCTCCCAGGGTATAGGCCGTCGACGAGAGACCTGCAGCGACTCCTGTCCTGTGCTTCTCCTTCGATTTTACTCCAGGTGGTTCCCAGTCTCTTGACCCCCACCCAGGTCTGCCCTGGTGGACTTGGGTGGGGTTAGCTACTTTTTAGTTCCCAGGGTCACCCTGGCCAGCCCCACAGGGTGGGTTTTCCCCTCTATTCTAGGGCATGTGTTTCTGTCTACCCTTGGTCCATTCACCTGTATTTTCCTTTTTTAAATTCTCCCCACTGTCTGCACTCCTGTAGCTCTTGATATTGGATGTGTGTTCCTAAATGGTCTTAGGTTTATTTAGCGTATTAGACCGGCTGGCGACATACATTCAATATTCTGTTTTTTTCTTTTCTTCCACAAGCATTGCAGGCACGTCCTGAGAAAGTCTTGTTGCTGTCGGGACTTTAAGCAATGTACAATGAATCAATCCCAGTCTCTTGATGTCTGCTTGGAGGTCTCGACACCAGGTGTTTCTCAGCCTGCCTCATTTCCTCTTTCCCTGGGGGTTCCATGACAATGCCTGCCTAGTGATACAGGAAACTGGCTTTCTCAGACTGTGATCAATCCATCGCCATCTATTTCGCTCAATTTTATTCTCTGCTGTTATCTGCTGTGTTCTCTCCCAGAGTCTGATGAAGCTGATCTTCTCTGGCCAGTGGATTTTCAAGATTCTTCTAAGATGACTGTTTATGAAGGTCTGTACTCTGTTGACTGTGGTTTTTGTCAACCTCCAAGTCTCTGCTCCATATAGGAGAACTGCTTTTACGTTTGAGTTGAAAATCCGGACTTTGGTGTGTTGTGACAGCTCTCTTATTTTGAAGATGCAAATGATTGTCTTCTTCTATACCTGCGTATTTCTCTGTGGGCTGGCGATTGGGTGCCTGATGATAGGCGGGGGCAGGGGATCTAACTGTTGTCCAGCGCTGAGTAATTCCCCTTGGTTTGTTGTACAGCTCTCTGGAACTCCACACTTTTTTCAACTGGAGAAAGGCTGGTTTGGCTTTACCGATTTGTGCTCTGACATCTGCATCAGTGCCGCCCTTTTTGTCGTTGATGTTCCCGAGATAGGTGAAGGACTCCACCTCCTCCAACGGGGTGCCAGCAAGCAACACTGGTTTTTCCCTGGTTGCGTTCAGCCTCATTGTCTTCGTTTTCTGCTTTTGGATGGTGAGACCCACTTGGGAGGAGATGTCAGCAAGCCTCGTGGTCTTGTCCTGTATTTGTTGACGAGTGTGGGACAGTAAAGTCAAGTCATCTGCAAAATCGAGGTCGTCAAGCTGTGTCCACGGTGTCAACTGTATTCTGCTTCTTCTCTGCTCAGTGGTCCTCTTCATGTCCCAGTCTATGGCCAGTAGGAAGAGGAACGGAGACAGCAAACACCCCTGCCTGACGCCGGTTCTGACCTGGAGCTGCCTGGTGAACTGCCCTTCGTGGATCACGCGATGTCATGCCATCGTAGCTGCTCTTGATCAGGCAGACAAGCTTTGTGGGTACACCGTAGTGTCGTAGGAGTTTCCACAAAGCCTCTCGGTCCACGCTGTCAAATGCTTTCCCATAATCCACAAAGTTGATGTACAGCTCCACTCCAGTTTTTCCTGAATCCTGCTTGCTGGTCTCTCAGCTGGGGGTCAACGGAGCTCTTCACTCTCTCCAGGATGATCCTGTTGAAGACCTTTCCTGGTACTGACAGCAAGGTGATTCCTCTGTAGTTGGAACACTTACCGAGGTCGCTTTTCTTGGGAAGCTTGATTAGGTACCCCTCCTTCCAGTCAGCCGGCATCACCTTTTCCTCCCAGATCTTTCCAAACAGTGGGTACAGCAGCTCTACTGTTGTCTCTAGGAGGTGGGTCTTACGGGCAAATTTAAAGGCAGTGAATGAGGGAGCCTCTAATGTCTATGGGTAGCGAGTTCCAGACAACAGGTCCAACATGCGCAAAACAACCATCACCTCTTGTTTTGTACTTGCAGGGTATTTTAAGTACAAGTAATGGTACTATTTTAGTATTTCCATCCGTCTCCTTCTGTAGTTTGTCAGAGCTAAATGAGTTGGATAAATCACAGAGGTCATGTTTATTGCATTTTATTCATAAATTTTATGTTTTGGGGAGGCCTTACGCATGTTAGTATGTAAGTGTATGTACATAAACACACACACATCTTTGACTCGTTTGAGACGACCCCCTTTTTGTGTCTGGTATGTCATCTACATGCTGTTCAGACACTGTGGTGACTTGGACAGATGGTGGGTGGGGGTGAGTGAGCTTAGGAACATTTTACAGCCATAGCTGACAAGAATACCGGTTTTTTTCTGCAAGTGAATTTTGTAACGTTCGCCCTAGTCATTTTATGCATGCTGTTTACAATTACATGACCATTTTTTGAGTAAATGAACAATTCTCAAAAGGTCAAACAGGAAACATTACACATAGCTGAAATTTCATATCCCTGGGGGACTTGGGTGGGGTTAACTACTTTTTACTTCCCAGGGTCACCCTGGTCAGCCCCACAGGGTGGGTTTTCCCCTCTATCCTGGGGCATGTGTTTCTGTCTACCCTTGGTCCATTCACCTGTATTTTCCTTTTTTCAACTCTCCCTACTGTCTGCGCTGCCTGTAGCTCTTGATATTGGATGTGTATTGCTAAATGGTCTTAGGATTATTTAGCGTATTAGACCGGCTGGCGACGTACATTCAATATTCTGTTTAGTTTTTTTTTTTTTTTTTCACAAGCAGTGCAGGCACATCCTGAGAAAGTCTTGTTGCTGTCGGGGCGTTAAGCAATGCACAACCAACCAACCAATCAAGACAGAATACAAGGGGGGAAACGGTTCGCATGTGTGAAATTCTGATGTGGCCGGAAGTATCCTGTACCTCTTTCTCAACATCTAGAGTTGAACATTAAACCCTTTAGTAGAGTGCCATGAAACAGGCCTCTATGCACTGCAGTGCATCCATCGTTGTCTGCCATGTTCACTCTAAAGTCGTAGAGAATTACTCAAAATATATTGACAACTGAGCAGTGTTTAAACCAGAATCCTTCAAAGTAGACCTTTTCGGGCTGGGGGGAAATACGTACCTATAATACTCCATAAACCAGTCTTGACTGCCATGCACAAAATACTCAATAAGATGGGTTTTAAAGTGTACCCTTAGTGTGGCCTGAGATGTTTAAGCCATGTTCCCCTAAAATCCTTGGGAACACACCAGAGATATAGCCGATGGCGCAAGGGTACCCCCATTCACACTCTTTGTGGATCCTAAAGTGAGCTTGAGAAACATTTTCCTCTAAATAAATCAGAATTTATTACAGGAGCCCAAATCAGGCAATATTATGTTAAGGCATACCTTCTGCGTCCTCTGCAAAAGCAGAATGAAAAAAATATTGAGTCTGTGGTTCACAGTGAAGGTATCTGTGCACCCAGTAAATGGCCATTTCCATGAAATCAAAAAAAGAAAAGAAAAATGTTTCCGATGCCCTCAGAAATTTTGTATACAACTGATAGGTCTTTTTATTTTTTTTCTTCTTAGGTTGTATTGGTTAGGATAGAGTACTACAGTTACTCCCAACCTGATTTTATGATGCTGTGATGCATTTAGGGTCCACAGTGGCTGAATCTGCTGCCCTACCCCCATTTTACCAGTATGCAAAGGAACGCCAAATTATCAAAAAAATTGCTTATGTCATACTCCTCTGTTTAAATATTTTTGTTTCCAGTTTTCTTAACAAAGTATGGATACTGAGTATAAAAATCTGTGATCATGTCATTAATTTCAATGTGACCCATCAATTTAATTGTAACTATTTTGGATTAAGAACATAGGGGAGGGGGGGGGGGGGGGAGGAGGGTCGAGGGACTGGGGCTGCTGCTAAAGCTTTTACCATCTGGAGTTGGAGGCATGATGTACTGATGGCTGAAAGACTTCCTCTTCAACAGAATTACATGATTGAAGTCGACGTCACACTCAACAGTCTTGTCAAACTCAGGGAAGATGTATCTGAGGGAGGTGTCGTGTCCCCGATCCCTTTATTAATGTCCGTAAAATATGTAGAGTTGGACTGTATCAAAATGTGACCAATCAATTTGTTTGCTGTTTGTTTAGTGGAGAAAAAAAGGCAAAAATGATAGACTGAATGAGTGAATCTAGCTGGTCTTTTAGGAGATATTTTACCTAATGTATGGCGGGTCTAGTATGATATTTTCTTCTCATTTATTTTTGTCTAGAAAGGTGTAAATATGAATGTGCTTAATAAAGTGTCATGGTTTCTAACAGCCAAAACAATGTTAAGAAAATACTCCAGATAGCTCTAAGAATGTCACTGCATCATGAGAATGACCCATGTTCTACATCTTGTCAAGCCTGTCATTTTTGATGGCGGCAGCCATCATTTTTTTTTTTTTTTTTTTTTTTGTCATTTTTGGTTTTGCAGGGAGTGTTTCATGTTGTAGAAGTATCTTGGTACCCCACTACTGATCTGACCGAACTGGTGTTTGCTTGTGCCAGGATGCTGTAATTTGCGCCAATGTGGTCCCCACCAGTTTCTTCATCAGAGACTTTTTTTCCCGCAGCTCTAGCTTCCATGGCTTCAATGTGAGGCCTCCATGTGAATCCAGTAATTTATTTGTTGCCAGTAAAGTCTGTCTTTGGTACTGGAAGGTCTCCAGTTTTTAAGGTGACCTCTTCCATCTGATTGAAAGAGATGATCTAGCTCAGTTTGAGTGGCCATCTTTCAGTCCAGTTGCTGACTATTGGCAGCATCCTGGATTCTGCAGGATGCTATTTCTGTATGTTCTGCTGCGCTCCACACTGCAAAGTCACCCGCATGGAGGATGTTCAAGACGAACCTTGGTACTGGTGTACTGTACTGTTGTCATTAATGTAGACCAAGAACAGCATCAGACACATCATCTCCCTGAGGTACATCTTCCCTGAGTTTGACAAGACTGCTGAATGTGCCGTTTACTTCAGTCTTGCTCTTCCATTAAAGAGGAAGTTCTTCAGCGGAAGCCCCTGTTTACAGACGTTTCCCCTTTTTTATGCTTTAACAAAAAAGAATTACAATTAAATTGATGGGTCACATTGAAATTAATAAAATGATCACAAATTTTATGCTCAATGTGCATACTTTGTTAAGAAAACTGGCAACAAAATTATTTAAACAGAGGAGTATAAGCAATTTTTATGATCATTTTGCGTACTGGTAAAATGGGGGTAGGGCAGCAGATTCAGCCACTGTGGCCCCTAAATGAATCACAGCATCATAAAATCAGTTTAGGAGTAACTGTGGTACTCTATCCTAACCATTAATACCTAAAAAAGATCTATCAGTTGTATACAAAATTTGTGAGGGCATCGGAGACAACATACATTTTCCAATTTAGCAATTTTAAATGGGAAAAAGTTATCATTCACCACAAACGTGACGTAAAGGATGCCGTCTTTCCTCATTCTCTTGCACTTTATGCTCACATCATTGAAACTTAATAGGTAAAGAGAGGTCAAAATGAAATGGAATGACTTTAGTAATTTTTTCTAATTAATTTTGTGTATTTTTACAACTTGGGGGTAGGGATTCAAAATCAACCAATGTGGCACTCATAGTGATCACAACATCACCTGGTCAAGTTTATAATAATTGTGACATCCTGTTTTAATGATGTAAGCCTAACAATGGTTGATTGATTGTACATTGCTTAACGTCCCGACAGCAACAAGGCTTTCTCAGGACGTGCCTGCACTGCTTGTGAAAAAAAAACTAAACAGAATATTGAATGTATGCCGCCAGCCGGTCCAATACGTTTAATAAACCTACGACATATGGCCTAAATAAAGCTAAGACCATTTAGCAACACACATCCAATATCAAGAGCTACAGGCAGCGCAGACATTAGGGAGAGTTTAAAAAAGGCAAATACAGGTGAATGGACCAAGGGTAGACAGAAACACATGCCCCAGAATCGGAAAGGAAACCCACCCTGTGGGGCTGACCAGGCTGACCCTGAGAACTAAAAAGTAGTTAACCCCACCCAGGTCTCCCAGGGCAGACCCGAGTGGGGGCCTAAAAATGGACTGCCAGTGCTAGAAAATGTCTGAAGGCATCTGACACTATTTTTGTCTTTTTTTTTGCGATTTTGTGGAAATGACCATTTACTGGGTGCACAAATACCTTCTCTGTGAGCCACAGATTCAATATTTTTCACTCTGTTTTTTTTTTTTTTTTTGCAGAGGACGCAGAAGGTGTGCCTTAACATAATATTGCCTGATTTGGGCTTCTGGAATGAATTCAGATTTATTTAGAGGAAAATGTTTCTCATGCTCATTTTAGCATCCGTGAATGGGGGGGGGGGGGGGGGGGGGGGGGGGGTATCCTTGCGCCATCGGCTATATCTCGCTTGTGTTCTTAAGGATTTTAGAGGAACATCATTTAAACATCTCAGGACTTACTAAGGTACACTTTGAAACCCATCTTATTGAGTATTGGGGGGGGGGGGGGGGGGGTGCACGGTAGACCGGGATAGCTCTTGGACTACTACAGCGAAGGTCACAAGTACATGACGACAGTAAGACGTACTCTTGTTTTAATTTCATTGGGTATGCTAATTTACATAAACCAATGATAAATTTTAATGAGCACGGGACGTATTTCCAGCCGCATCTATAACCCTACAACTCGATGTCTGCTATAATGATGGTTGACTGCAAAAAGCCTTGATACTAAGCCGTATCAGTTTTGATCGGAGGACAAAGTTGGTATAGATTTGTGACAAAATATCTACCGAGTTTGTTCAGTTCGAGGTTTTTGGCGGATGGTTGCTTTGAGGGTTGAAAACTGACCTGGACTATCACAGTGATTCACCCCTTTGTGTGATTTCGTTTCCTCCCTTGTATTCTGTCTTGAGCTTAGCAGGCGGCGTTGGCGCGTACGCGGTGGCGCAGCGGATTTGCATTAGTCACAGCTACTATCATCGGGCCCCTATGTATTAAAGGGACAACAAATCTCAGTGGACAGTCCAATTTTTCACCCGACTGAAAACTCAGTCACTCCTTCTTTTTCTCAGTAGTGATGCAATCGTTGAGGCATGTATAGTTACATTAGTCATAGTAAAATGGACATTGCTACTTTGGTCAAAGGTCTAAGAAAAAGTTGTGCGTATAAGCAGGGTGTAAAAATAGGGGTGGAAAGTGTGTAAACTGTTTTCTTCACTCAGGGGCGGTAAGAGGACTGAAGCCGTCAGTGTTGGCCAGATTTAGAAGACACTGACACGCCTAACTCCAAACAAGGCCCTCAGTTTGAGACACAGCTGGAGCCGATTTCACACTACAAGAGGCATAGATTTCTTGAGCCCGATGCGGGGATTCGTGTAAGTCTATACCTCTTGCAGATTTTGGGGCCGTGTTAGTGGCCTATGAACTGAAAGGCGAGGTGTCTGGCATAGGGGGAAGCCAAGTGTCTCTTGATCGAGGCTGGACCTTGCCACCAAGACTTTTGGCCCTACAGCTCATTAATTACCAGTGTCTCTTACGATGTTTATTGATTGGATAGTTCAGGAGTGGTACCTGATTTAGTGATTATCATGGTTTGGAGGAGGTGATGAATTGCTGAATATTTCCCGTAGAATGTTAAGGTTGTTCCATCTCCTCGGACTTGTAATATAGTCCGTTTGAGCAAAGCTTGTTTCATTTTTGTTTTCTTCCCGATTATCTTTTGAACAAGACATTATTTTCAGGACAACACTAAGAGCGAAAATAGAACACCAAAGTAGGTTCCAATATATTTAAAACGTTAGCCGCTACCCGCGGGAAATCACGGAGATGACCTACTTAAAAGTTGAAATATATTTATATTTGTTCAGGTTTCAGTGATTACTGACGTGCATCACTGACGCTGAAACTGTGACAAGCTATGCACGGATCAGTTGCCTTGCAAGACCAAGTTTTATAACAATTAACATGGGGAGTGTGAAGTTAACAAGAATAAATTGTGTCAGTTTTGCTTTTGCTCTATCAAGGTATATTTTAGCAATTGTATGTATATAGGTCATATTCAAAATTTCATGAGGGCAGCAGCAAAACCATTGTTGTCAGGACTACAGGACAATTAAAACAAATTTGGACGAGGGTTGCTGATCATCTTTTCTTCATAAGTTGTCTTGAAATCTTCTATGTTAAAACCTTTGCAAAAGAATGAAAACACGATGCAAGCTTTGCTCAGACGGACTATACAAAGTGCTTGCAGATAGTGCTCGCTGGTGATCCTGAAGTGTACACCATTTTGAGCTCAAGAAGTAGGTTTCAAGACACATAATAGTCATGGTTTAATTTGTAATGACCGCAATACCTGCTTGAGAAAATCACCTATCAGGGCAGTATTCAGACGGACGGTTGTCGTAAGGAATGTTTTTTTAACGCTGGACCTTCAATCTACATGTGGCATTGGTTCCCAAGAACCCATACTGTTCATAATCAATGCCAACATTGGCTTTAGCTGCTACTCAAACGGAGGAGCGTCATCAGGGCTTTAATGTTACGAATGGGGTGGAGGTGTGCCGCTCGGCATAGAGAGTGGTGGTTATGAGTGCAAATGAAGGCCCTTCCCGCTGTGTGGATCGATGACTTCAAGAGGGCCTGATCAGTCCCTCAGACAGCCTCTTCCGTCGGCAGAAAAGAAGTTTTCTGAGTTGCGATTTTGGACCTTATGGCTTACCGTCGTAAGGTAACAATCACAGGCCAGCAGACATTAGAATCTGTGGCTTTTGATGTATTGGCGGGTTCATTTAGTGATTACTCTGTGTGCTGCATGTAGTGGAAGTCATCAGGGCTAGGGCAGTGACTGTGATGGTCGATCATGGTTTTGGTCGTAGTGTTTAGTGAGTATATCCTTCGTTTTCTCCGAGTCTGGTCCAACGTCCTCTCGACGTCTGAATATTGTTATAACAGTAAAGAAGTACCCAACGGAGAAAGAAACAGTTATAACAGTGACTCAGTTTGTCTGCTGAAAAAGGTCTGCGGTACAAAGGCCAAAATCGACAGTCTTTGGGGCACTTTTGCCATTTTTTTCAGCCACTCATAGGACATGAGACAATCACATCACACACACCCCACCCCTTCCTCACATTGTTCTTCTTCCTGGACAGACAGTGAATTAGTCAGTTACAAGCACTGTATTCCACACAGTATGTAGACAAGACGACGGTGTGGAAGGCGGGACTACATCCCCAACGACCCACTAGGCTGCAATTTATGCTTGTATCTGACAAAATATAAGTCGATGTTGTTCACTTCAAACATATTCTAGCTGCAAATAGATTGGCACACCTGCAGCTCTTGCAGAATTTCGAAAGCTGTCTGGAAATTGTCATAATTTTAAGAAATCAGTGACCTTTGGTGTGCAAAATTTGATCAGTCGTGTCCTATTTGTTGGGACAGATTCTGCTGCAAAACAGCGTCCACACTACACTAAATGCACTTGTCAACATTCTTCCAGGTTGTACAAATGGTATTCTGTGTTTAAGTTAGGTAATTTTAGTCTCTTTCGAGCTGAAAAGGGTTCCTGATGTTGGGACTATGATGGGCAGGAATGGTCGCGGTTGTGCCGAGATGGCCTACGGTGTGAAGAATGTGGGACTAAACAGTGCAGAAATTGACTGTCCTTATTGATCATGTCTGACCTTAAGTACATTTTAAATATAACAATCGAAAAGGTAGCCACAACGTGAAAAGTCATCAAGTCATTTTCGCCTCTTCAGGCGCCAAGCTAATCGAGCACCCTTATCACATTTAATCCCTTTTTGCAGTCAGCTTGGCTTAATCACTTTTTGTAGTCTCTCTCTCTCTCTCTCTCTGTCTCTCTCTCTCTCTCTCTCTCTCTCTCCCCACCCGGGTCTGCCCTGGGGGACTTGGGTGGGGTTAGGTATTTTTTAGTTCCCAGGGTCACCCTGGTCAGCGCCACAGGGTGGGTTTTTCTCTCTATTCTGGGGCATGTGTTTCTGTCTACCCTTTGTCCATTCACCTGTATTTGCCTTTTTAAAACTCTCCCTACTGTCTGCACTGCCTGTAGCTCTTGATATTGAATGTGTGTTGCTAAATGGTCTTAGCTTTATTTAGGCCCCATGTTGTAGGTTTATTTAACGTATTTGACCGGCTGGCAACATACATTCAATTTTCTGTTAATTTTTTTTTTCACAAGCAGTGCAGGCACGTCCTGAGAAAGCATTGTTGCTGTCGGGACGTTAAGCAATGTACAATCTCTCTCTCTCTCTCTCTCTCTCTCTCTCTCTCTCTCTCTCTCTCTCTCTCTCTCTCTCTCTCTCTCTCTCTCTCTCTCTCTCTCTCTCTCTTCCCCCCCCCCCCCCCTTTATTTTTTTAGTTGCCTTTGAAGACGGTTTCACAACTACCTACTCTCCACTTATACTAATATTCTCTTACTGAATTTGATTATTTGCTTTGTTTTCATGACTTATTACTTGTTGTGTACCGTGCTAAATGCTGGGGTTTTTTTTTCCCCGGGGTCCTCCCGTTTTTCCCCGAGGTAGTCCTCAACTTGAAGGTGATATAAAGTTTGCCTTCGGGTTGGTGTTAGCAGGCTTTGTGTATTAGACACTCAGCCTACTTCGTGCCCAAGGGTACTCCCCTTTCCCTCTCTCTCTCTCTCTTTCTCCGTCTCTCTCTCTCTCTCTCTCTCTCTCTCTCTCTCTCTCTCTCTCTCTCTCTCTCTCTCTCTGGCATCATCTACACGCCTTTTCTTTCGCTCGCTCCTGCACGTGCTTGCACACACTCTTTTCTCTCGTGTTCAGGTTCTTTCCGAGTCTCTCTCTTACGATTTTTCGTTGACGTCATTTTTACTTTTTCCGCACTTTTGTTCTTCCTTTTCTTTTATTTTACGTCACCTCCTTCAGTTGCCACATTCCTTCTGCCAATGAAGATAAGTAGCGGCTAATCTCTCTGTTTGTTTGTCTATTTGGACAAAGGGTATTTACCCGAAATATTAATAAATTGTGTTGTACCCGTCTTTTCTAAGCGTGTTTCTTTCTCCGTTGGGTACTTCTTTACTAGCTTGGCTGAGGTAGTGCTCAGTCAACGCCCGAAAGATTGTGCTTTAATTTATTTGTGGGCTACTTGGCTCCCGCATTGAAAAGGATTGGCCGTCACATCTGTAAGCGACTTTCGACGTTTTCTTTAAGGTTGTAGGACACACCTGTTTCGCGCATCTTTTCTGCGCATTTAGATACCGCTATCTTGCGTCTGCCGTGACCTGAGACTAGAGGTCACCGAAAAAAACCGCCGTACGGCAAGTCGTATTGCAAACAAGCTCAATTTATCGATAATTGACAAAAGATATATACTGTCTGAAATAGGTGTGTAAGCTGACTGTTTCTATGCATAAAATGTTGTGTTTCCTCAGAAATAAGATACTTTTGCATAAGTTGCGACAAGTCATCGAGCGTCAGTAGTAACGCATAACCATTTCTCAGAAGAAGAAAAAAAAATGAACGGGCCGTATACGTGGCAGCCAGGAAAACAACAAAATCTTCAGACAAGGTAAAGTTTTATGCACCGCCGTGAGATGTCACCTGCACGGCGTAAAACCCCAATAGCTAACTGTCCTTTTATGCATGGAAATTCAGTTACAGCCTACCTGCAATGAAGAAGACTACATTTTATTGTGGGTTGACAGGGGCATGCATTCCATGTATGTCAGTCACCACCTAGAAGTAGAACATTTCCATACATTCTCAGAGAGCCTTTACTAATACAGTGGAAGGAATGTAGTCCACATTGTAGTGATATTAAACCAGTGCCAGTGCTTATTATTTAGGAAAACATACTGTGTGTAGTTAAAAGTCCTGCTAAGGGAGAATTTTGCATTACTAACTCAGTAACTGCTTTCAGTACTTAGTAACTTAGTTTTCTCATCCATTCTCTGTCTTATGAAGGCTATATTACAGATTAGGAGATAGGTCCAGCATTTTTTTAGTTCAAGGATGGTGCCCGAATAGCTTGGCGGATGAGACGCCAATGATTCATGTAGCGACATGATTTATTATTAGCTCCGCATTCGTACTTGACATGCATACAAAACCTTCTGTTCAAGTGCCATAATGATCAACACGATTGATTGTGGGCGTATACGGCAAGACAAGACAAGACCACCCTTGAACTATCATAGTCACATTTATTTCAAGCAGTGGGTGTATCAGGATTAAAAGGGTTACCTAGTAAAACGCTACTTTGACTGAAACCCTAATATTTGTTAACTACCATTTTGGATGACCGTAGAATGTGTGAAAAATACAAATTTGACTAGTACAAAAGCAAGCCTTTATCATATATGTTGAGACTCGTGACACTTATTTCAGCTACCTTTTGGAAAGTTCACACAGGTTGTGAATCAGTTATGCGCATGAGGCGTACAGACGTGACTTTGCCATTGTTGTTTGTTCTTTGCGGTTTACACAGTTTTTGTCGCATTTATTTTGAAAGTAATAATCTGCCCCTGCATTTCATTCACGCAAAGTGAAATTGTCATGCTGCCGAACAACACAGTAATAATCATGTATTTCATTTCAGGCTAATACTGCTGTTGACCTCTCGCTGTGGAGTCTCAGTACTTTCACCCAGAGTACATACTTGCAAACAAGCGCAGAAGTATGACGTCTACACCAACTGACCAAGGTCACACTCACAGCGCAAGTGAAGTGAGGAAAGGTGACACTTATTCTCCTGGACTCAAGGTAAATCATACCAGTAGATCTGTGATGAGAATCAGGTGCAGAACACAACACAACTATGGTGTGAATGAACACATCATACTGTAATGCCTTCTTTTATTTCAAGATATTTTTTCTCCAATACTATTCACAACTGTACATAAGCCAGCCCTTTACTTATGCTTAGACGCATGGCACTTAAATTTCAGTCACCTTTTGGAAAGGTCACACAGTTCAGATTAAGAAAATGATCAGTTTTAAATGCACACGAGCGATCCAGGCTTCACCATTCTTGTTTGTGGTGTTCACAGTTTATTTCACATTAGTTTGAAGGTAGTAATGTGTAAACTAAATGTAGGGACGAATTGGGGGGGGGGGGGGGACTCCCCCCCACCGGCCCCGAATTGTGCATGGCCCCACGAGCTCCTTAGCGTCCGCGTTATCGCGGAATTGTTTATATTACAGCGTTCTAAATGAACTTTAGAATTTTTTAGTGTGTGTACGGGTCCCGCATTTTTTGGGAAACAATAGGCGCACAGGCCTCTTTTCGTGTTTGTCCTTGCTAAACTACAACATTCTCAGAGAGAAAAAGAGAGATGAAATGAAACTTTATATTAAGAGAGAGAGAAAACAACAGCCTAGTGATAATAATGTGTAAAATGGTTATAACTAAATAGTGTATACACGGCCAAGTGAAGACACAGTCGTACTATCCTTGAACTGAAAAACTCGAAAAGCTTTTGGTCAGGGAGTCACAGGAGCAAAAAAGGAGGGGAGGAAATACGGTCCCGGCTGGTTTGATATGTGCCAGATATCTCTCACGACAGCTTGATGATAACTCATTAACTGACTCGCACTCATACTTGCCGGAATTCAGGGACCTTTTTTTTCTCTGTCCGTTGAGTTATAGACTGTATAACAAAGTCCCTGTTTGTGGAGTTTGGAACCGACCCACCCTGAAATAAGATCAGAAGTGAAATTGCCATGCTGCCGAATAACACGATAATAAACATGTATTTCATTTCAGGTCAGTGCTGCTGTTGACGTCTCACTGCAGAGTCACGCCCAGAGGGTATACTTGCAAACAAGCACAGAAGTATGATGCCTACACCAAGAAGAGGCAAGAGCTAGTCAGGTCATGTTTGCTCAAAGGAGAAGGCCACAGCTAAAAGCAGGCAATTCCAGTTCCAGCGGATCAACTAAAGTGAGAGAAGGCACCACTTATTGTCCTGGACTCGAGGTAAAGCATACCGATTGATTTGTGAATAGAATCAGGTTCATAACAAAACACAACTGGTTGGGATAAACACATCACACTGTAATGCTTTCTTTTATGTTGAAGATGGTGTAGTAGTAGTACCAGCATTCTCAACAACACCGAATGCTAAAATCACTTGCTGTCAACAAGTGGCACCATATTGCATTTGATTTAAAAACTAGAGGGTTGGGCAAGTCTCTAAATACTGTCATTTTCTTTAATAAGCACTTAGTGCATACAAAAAGACTAGAAAAATCTGAATACTACCCATTTGGTCCAGTGTGTGCTGTTGCTAAACAGCAATGCGTTGTGTCCTGTTTGAGACAATTTCTGCAAGTTACACTTTGAATATTGATGCTGATTCTAGATATATGTATACACCCTTTGTGGTCATTTCAAGCTCAATGGCGTCTAATTTTTGGCGCAAGTGTGATAGCAAAAGTAAGTGTTTGTAATGGGTCGTCCGTCAACTGTCTGTTACCTGTGGGCAACTTTAACATTGGCATTTCCTCGAAGACTATGCAAGCCTCAGACTTCAAACTTGGCACAAGGGTACTTTGTGGTAAAATAATTCTAAACATACCAATTTCTGTGACCTTTCAAAGGTCATCTCAAGTAGTATTTTCAACTTCAAACTCAAACTTGCTATGGAGATACCACATGATAAGGGTGACAAAAGTTAGTTTCGGGTAGAGTTGTAGTTTTTATCAATGTTTTTGCAAACTTTTCAATAAAATTTGGCATGATGATAACACTTTTCTGTGCTACTAATGTAATCAGCCCCTCACAAAGGTCAAGGGTCACAGAGGGTTGACAAATGTGTGAAAAATGAAGGGATTTGGAAAAATACTCAGGTTTCACTGACAAAATCCAGCCCTATACTTATGTTTAGACACTTTCAGAGACCTGTTGGAGGAGTCAAGCCAAGGTCAAAAAGGACAGACATATTATGTGGATTGGTCATACACGTGAACCATAAGGACATTGCCTTTCTTGTTCATGTTCTGACTACTGTCATATTATGCATGTATGTACTTTGTATAAATACTTGCAAATATGCACGCAATATGTGCATGTCAGAACTTTTTTTGATACAAAATTATCTTTTGCAGGTTGCGAAAGATGAGGGAATAAGAGTTCAGCGGGTACATCTCTCCGCGATGGCCAACCGACGAGAAGGCAAAGGCAGTGAACTGATTGTCCTGTGTAGGAGGGCAGACGTCCTGTTATTTTGATGTCCATCCACCAAGCTGGCCACTATGTCAAGGTTTTGGACAGTCACATCATTCGCAATGCAGCAAAAGCCTGTGCCTTACTGCCTGAGCTGATGCATAGCCATATATTAGGAGCAGGGCAAGCAGGCTTTAGGCCTGGCTATTCAACTGCAGACACAACAGCAGTGGGGCAGTGACAACAAAGTGACAATGACAAAACTCGAGAAAATAGAAATAAAGAGGGAGTGTTTCCATAAGCCCGACATAGAATCAGCGGGGCGACAAAATTGTAACGTGCAGTCGAGCAGTTCAGGGGCTATTGTACAGTGATGGGGGTGTGCTTTGTGTGTTTTCATATAACAATGTGACAAAGCGATTTGACACCCATGTTGTAATTTGTAGTGCAGTAAAAAGGTGAAAAATATCTGTATTTTGACCAAAAAGATGTTTTCTCAAGTATACACAACTTCAAACCCAGACTTGGTACAAGGTGGTAAGAACTTTTCATGCATACTAATCTCGTATGCATGAAAGGTCAAGGGTCACAAGAAATCGGGAAATAGGTACAAGATATCCATATATTGCCCAAAGATTTTTTTTCTCAAGTATTCCTAACTGTAACCCTAAACTTGGTAAAGAGATACATGATGGTAAGACCTTCCTATGCATATTTATTTGGATGACCCCCTCAGAAAAGTTACTTTTTGTCACTCTCCTGTCATGTCGCGATTTGGAAATGCAGCTTAATATGTATTAGTTTTTGATTATCCAAAGAAAACCCCTTTACTGACAATGTGTTCATTTTTCGAAGACATTTCATCATATGAACAGGTCTTTATTGTGACAAGTTCCTAAATGCTGGCATACATCAGTCATTCAAAATATGTACTCCACAGCTGACACTTATGGGGTAGGAAACAGTGGTACAGATAGATTTTGTGCAGCATCGGTGTGAGACAAGGAGAAAACTTATCACTGCTCCGCTTTGCATGATTCAAAATGATATACAGGGCTCATTCTGAAAATGGTCAGTGGCCTCAGAGTATAAAACCCACGGGTCCTTTCTGAAGAGGGGATGTGCGGAAATATAGAAACATGGGGATGTATATTTATGTCATTAAACCCTCAGCTTAAAATGTTGTGCAAATGTGGACTTGCTCAATGAAAAACGCAATACTTCTCAAGAGTGAGTTGACCATGCAGTTTTTGCATTACCCTCCAGCTGTCACAGCAGATTTAAGTGGTTGGGTGATAATATATGATATGTACTGTACTTTGTGTTTGTTTTATTTTTTCTTCCACTGTCAATCTTTGACTTTCAGCTGTGTGGCTTTACTTATCGTATCAGAATTGCTAACCACATGGTTCATTTCACAAGTTTTACAGATGTACTGTACATGACGCACGCCTGCAAACAGAATGATCTGACTATGATCCGTGTCCATTTGTGATTTGTGCTAAGGAACATGTGTACAGTGTAGTAATAAGGATAATATTTCATTTCTGAGCACATTCATGTAAGTTCTTTTGTGATATTTTTCATGCCCCAGCGGGTCCAAAATTAAATAAAGTAAACTGATGCCAACATTGTGTACAGGGTCCTATGCAGCAATCAGTTGTGACATGATAGCCTGCACCATGTTGAGTTTTTGGAGAGCAGCAATGGTATTGCTTGGATTACGGGCCAGCATGGTGCAGACTCTGTTGTAGACACTTTGCCAGCGTTATATGGTCGATTTTGTATCAAGAGCAGTACAGGTATTGTTTGGTGTGGATGCCTATATTATGCAGCCTAGGTGACACAGTGCATTGTACCCTTGTTATTCAGTTGTTATGGTATTTTGTGTTGACATCAGCATTGTGCAGTGCAAGTTATGGGGCTTGAGACTGCATTTCACTTTGTTGTGCTGCAATTGGACACAGTGTGGTACTGGTAACAGTATTGTTTGATTTTCATGCCAACATTGTGCACAGTATCTGTGTAATGTAGTTTGGTACTGCATTTCACTGTTATTATGTTGTGGGATGTGCAATGTTGAATTATATCAGGACTACAGTGATGGTACATGGTCTCTCTCTCTCTCCCCCTCCCTCTCCCTCTCTCTCTATATATATATGAGCAAAATAATATATATAGTGGAAGGCTCTAAATGATAAGTCTGTCATTCCTTCTCTCCTATCCCCCTTCTTTTATATACTGTGCAGTTGGCTCCCAAATAAATACCTCATGAGCAAGTGGTTGCCGGTGTCGGTCTCCGTTGGCATGCACACAACTAAAAATGACATCAGCTCCACTTTTCTCCCAAATAGCTTGTATACAGTCAGCACTTTGTCAATGTAAATGTGAATAATGTTACATGTAGTTGAAATATGTTCTGCAGTAAAGCTGTATTTTGAGGGGGAGCTGGGTGACTCGGCGGTAGTGTAGTGTTTTTGTTTCCTTATAATTTGTAACCAAAAACTGCTGGGAAACTGAGATTCAGCTAGAGAGATAGGTACATCCACTACCAATCTGTTTACAAACATCTTTCAACCAGAGATGTTCATCGACCTGCTTTCACGGAGACACCAAAGGAGCATGTAGCATTTCTTGCAGCAGGTATATTAAAACAAATTCACATCAATTAATATTTGTCGATGATGCCAGTAAAAATTATTTTAAAAAAACTGTCTGTGACAACACTCTTTGGTGTGCTTTTTCATCAGTGAAGCTGTGAATGATTGAATGAATGTAAACATGCTCACACAATGCCTGGCTGAAAAAAATGAATGAACAAATGTACCGAGGTAACCAGTGTGCATTTTTATCCAAAACTGAATCCGGTTGTTTGGTTTATGGTTTAACATTCACATTACCACAGTGATGATAATCGCATATTTAAAAAAAAAAAAAAAACGCGTTAATTTTTTTATTTTTTTTTTGCTTAGCGAAGTAGAAACTGTATGGGTTTCATATGTGAGCAGGAAAAAAAAATATCGCCATCTACGGGACTCGAACACTGGTCACTGTGTGGCAAAGAAAAGTACCTTACCACTGCACTAACTAAATTACCAAGAAACAGCTCGTGCATTTAATTACTTATAGACAAACGTTTTCATCCCGTATCTGCCGTTGTTGTTTGTTCCAGTTTACTGTCACAAATAGTAATCGAGGACTAGCAGTTTGGGCGTAGTTTGCAACAGTTTGGGCTTAGGTTTTCCCTTGTAAGTTTGGCATAGTCGTTTTCCCTTACCGGCTACGGCGGAGATATGATCTGCCGGAAGTCAGACATCGCTTGTATCCCTTATTGAATACGCACTCGAAAACGACCCAAAGTGCCCAATTTTGTGCGGGACCCCATATTTTCTTCATAATCAATGTGATAGTTATAACATAAAGTACGACTTTATCGAATAAAAAGGGCCTGAGCAATTGCCCAACATTGCAAACACTTGTAATGTTATTGATAACATCCGGGCAATTTGCGAATTTACAACATACATTTTTTTAGATTTCACTTAGAATTCCAATTATCAGAACACACTTTTTTTACGAGAAAATACTAACATACTTTATGAAGTGACCGAAATGTGTCTTTATCATTTTAACACACTATTCGATAAATTTTTATTGTGTTCTGAAATCGGCTATTTTGCGTGTTTTTTCCCGTGGGGTACCTCAGAAAAACGGCTGTAACTTACAAATATGCCCGGGACCATGGGTCTTTCAGGGTGGCAATAGCCTCCAGACTCAATAAGGCTCTCAAAAAAACCTATAAGCGGCAGTTTTCAATTAAAAAATGTAGGTATAGTATACAACCTTAAAGCATTTTAGCCTGACATATTTTTAAGGTATATTTACATCATGTCTTAAGACCTTTCTTTTAGACAGGCTGACCAGATTTTTACCCTTCCTGCCGTGAGATGGCCTTAGTTGCCTGCTCGGCGTTAAACCCAAATAACTAACTAACATCTGTAGTGTAAGCGAGGTGCGCACACTTTGTCTGGCCTTAAGATGGGAAAGACTAGCGCTAAGTGCAGGTACATGTAGATGGATCACTGTGGCAGTTAAGTATGGTGCCTGATTTACACTAATTAGTTTAGAGCCATGGTATCGGTGTTTTTTTGTGACTGGTTTTCACTTACAGAATATTTTGAGTTTGATTCCTTGCCAGCAATCAAGAAAGTTTTTCGTTTGTTGTAATAATTTTGCAATTCAGACCAAAAAGGTGACTGCTGAGCGTGTAAAATGCGGAGAAGAACCCAACGGAGATTATAAACACGCTTAGAAAAGACAGGTACAACACGATTCTTAAATAATAATTTTGGTTTTGAATATTTACATTTGTTTCTTGCCACATACCATTGCAAAAGCTCGTCTTGTTTCAGAGCGAACTGAGACCGTGAAATAGTCTATAAAGGATGTTTTAAAGTTTAACTTTTTCACTATGTTACCTCTCATGACCTGCCACGCGTGTTAATGCATAGCGAATCTAGGGAGTTAACCTTTGTGCCGTAACTTTTGTCTTTAACACCCTGGATATCTTTGTACATTTGCATGACTCCAAATTCATCAACCATTTTGGATTGCTTTTTCAAGTATACATAGATAGAATTATGGTTTATTCAAATCCAGAGAGACTGTATGATACTGTACCCCTAGAACATGCCAAACCAAAATCGGTAGCTTTGTGACTCAAACTTGTCACACGATTGGTCATAAATTAATAAAATGAAAATGAATAAAACCAAAAGCACAACCAAATGGCATGTACGTAATTGTGATGGCATATAATTAAAATGACTGGGTTCATTTAATTTGTAATATCAGTAACCAGAAGCAACAGAAACCAGATCTGTGGAGCCCTACGTTTAGACCAGCTCAAAAATTAGATGTACCCCCACCCGGGTCTGCCCTGGGGGACTTGGGTGGGGTTAGGTATTTTTTAGTTCCCAGGGTCACCCTGGTCAGCCCCACAGGGTGGGCTTTTCTCTCTATTCTGGGGCATGTGTTTCTGTCTACCCTTTGTCCATTCACCTGTATTTGCCTTTTTAAAACTCTCCCTACTGTCTGCACTGCCTGTAGCTCTTGATATTGGATGTGTGTTGCTAAATGGTCTTCGCTTTATTTAGGCCCCATGTGTTAGGTTTATTTAACGTATTTGACCGGCTGGCGACATACATTCAATGTTCTGTTTTTTTTTGTTTTTTTTTCACAAGCAGTGCAGGCACGTCCTGAGAAAGCCTTGTTGCTGTCGGGACGTTAAGCAATGTACAATCAATCAATCAAAAATTTGATGTAAATTATGCAACAGTATGCAACTGAACGTGATATACTTGTTGACGTCAACCAGAAACATTCATCAATTGCCAGTTTTTTTCTACTGTATTGAGTGATTGACTGACTGTCTGACCGATTGATTGATTGATTGATTGATTGATTGATTGATTGATTGATTGATTGATTGATTGATTGAAGGTGCCAAAGCGCTTACAACAATTCAATCAGACACTCGTTCACTACTTAACGAAAAGTCGCTTGTTGCTGTCGGGACGTTAAGCAATGTACAATCAATCAATCAATCAAGCCACCATCACCCCAGACACACACAACACGCGCCACCTCTACCGCCGGTAAGCTTCTGTTGTTTCCGTCGTTAAAACCTGCCGGTGCAAGAACACGGGGATAAGCAACTTGCATCATTAAGCGGCAGGCCGAAAACATGTGTTCGGTATTTAAGCTCAGCGCTAATGGCCCGTAAGTTTGGTGCAAGACGAGGCGAGCGTACCTAGAACCCAGCATAACACTCTTTGAGGAACAGCTGGCTCCCATCTTCAGCAAGAGGCATAGAAACACATGAGCCATTTCGACTGCATGGCCTCATGTGCCTCTGTGTCTCTTGCATATGTTAAAAGCTGCATAAAGGACTGGATACCGTTTTTACGGGCACCGATGGGCGCCATCCAGTGTGCATCCTCCTACAAGTACAAGACATGGAGTTGTTCCACGAATGTCACGTTATTCTGCAAGAGGCGTAGGGCCTAATGAACCCCCGCAGTTTGCAGGATTTCATTCGTACGCCTCTTACCCCTGAGCCTTTGATTTACAAATCTGTGTTCGTCTGGAGAATCCTGCAGGTCCCTGCATACTTCTTCGTGAAACATCATCAGTCAGTGAGAGGCATACATACGCATAAGACCCTCGAAACTCATGTTGCTGGGGCTGTTAGACCTGTGACATTTACTTTATTGTTACTGGATTTGATGATGATATAGACGGTCACTTTACAAACGGCTTTGGTGAGCCGCCGGTACGCGCGTATGTATTGGGCACGCTGTTCGTCATTTTAGCAGCGATAATGGTGTTACAGACGGTTGACAAATATGTTTTTGGATGGTTTGACGTGATGGGGAAATGAGCTTTTGTATTCAAATGCCGTCCAGCTATTGATATATATCAACATACTTCAGTCACGTCTGCAAGAACACGTTTTGGCTGGCTTTCATATCAATCTGTCGCTGTTTTAACTCAAATGGGTATGTGCGCCAAAAGTTGATGTTTTGCAGAGTTGTTGTTGAGGCTACAGACTGGCTATGCTGCATGGATGTGAGAAGGGTCCCAGAACATAAACATGGTTTCCACCAGTGGCCGTGCAATTTTTTTCTTTACGTCATGGGGCGGTCCGTGGCGCAGTGGTTAAGGCGCCTGCCACCAATGCTAAAGGTGCGAGGTTCGATTACGGGTTCCGGCGTCGGATTTTTCTCCTCTAGTAAGTGGCACCGTTAATTCGGGCGGACCGTCGGGGGTTCTTTCTCCGGGTACTCCGGCTCTTCCTCCCCCTCCACTTTGGTATCTGTTTCAGCCCACTTAATCAAATTTCAAATACAAACGATTTTGAATTTCCAAAAAACTACAGTAGCTCGCTTGAGCTTGCCCTTAGCACCACGTGAATGTTCTGTGTTTATGTACAGTGTGTGAGTGAATGCGCGTGATTCACGTGAGCGTGCTTGTTGGGTTAAGTTCGCGGCGGCGCTTTGAGCCGATTTTCAATTGGGATAAAGCGCCTATTTAATGCGCTTATTATTATTATTATTATGTGTTACGTTAGCCAAGCTGACCAATTGTACAAAATGTTGTGTCATCTCTTTGGAATAATTATGCTTCCACAAACGTCAAACACTGACCAGCATGTTTTTAAAGTAAAACAACTAATCAAGACCAAGACGTGAATCTTTCAGTTCCCTGTGTTTGATGGCAAAAACTGGAACCGGTGAGCAAGCAAACTGTGTGAAAATGGCGAGACACTCCGTGTTCGTGGCTATCCTCCATAACCACCTGATAGTGATGAAATTCTCATGAACCCTTGCGGCTGCAGGGACTCATGAGAATGTACGTCTTTTTCAGGGGTTCACGAACCTCAAAATCTTCGCCACGTGCAGACAGAGAATCGGGACCATGGAGGAAGTCATGTGTGTTTACGTCAGACGGTTATGCCATGGCTCGCTTCATTATCCACACAGATGTGCGCAATGACGTAAATGTGGAACAGACTAAAACAGGCTATCGGAGTTTTATTTGCCGCTTGATTTAGTGTGTGTGTGTGTGTGTGTGTGTGTGTGTGTGTGTGTGTGTGTGTGTGTGTGTGTGTGTGTGTGTGTGATGCTTGTATCATGTTGACGTTATCGTGATACCAAGTGAGTTTAAAAAAATCTCCCTTTTGCTACACTTTACGCCGTTGCACAAGGTATCATTATCCCACCGTCGGCGGGGTATCCTTTGATTTTTACACGTCTTTTCTGCATGGTAATCATCGGAGTACAATTGTGTCGCGTATGTGTCGGATGACGTCAGATGTTCGTTATCGTGTTCCGCTAACATGTCCTGCGTTCCTTGATTTTGTGTTTATGTGGAACCCTACATTTAGGCCGGCTCCAAAATTTGACGTTAATTACTGAAACAGCATACAGCAGAACGTGATAAAGAATTGTTGATGTCAGCATACTTACTTACTTACTTACGCCTGTCACCCCTACCCGGGTATAGGCCGTCGACGAGAGACCTCCAGCAACTCCTGTCCTGTGCTTCTCCTTCGATTCTACTCCAGGTGGTTCCCAGTCTCTTGATGTCTGCTTGGAGGTCTCGACGCCAGGAGTTTCTCGGCCTACCTCTTTTCCTCTTTCCCTGGGGGTTCCATGACAATGCCTGCCTAGTGATACTGGAAGCTGGCTTTCTCAGACTGTGACCGATCCATCCCCATCTTCTTCGCCCAATTTCATTCTCTGCTGTTATCTGCTCTGTTCTCTCCCAGAGTCTGACGTTGCTGATCTTCTCTGATGTCAGCATGGAACTCTATAAAGGATTGTGACGTCACAGCTGTGACACTTCGTGTTAGAGAGGTCCTTTCAGGGTTATTACACTTTATGAAAAAATACAAATCCAAGCATACAATTAGTCTCCAAACTCGAGTTTGCACTGCCGTGAACCTAAAGGGAGCATGAGCATCGCGCTATTCTACGGTTATTCTACGCCGCAGTGCCGGGACGGTCGTCGAATCACACGTGTTGACAGCCATGGGTGTTTTGTTTTGGGCTCGGTGGTCGCGATTTTATCCCGGCTGCGTAAACATAGCAGCATAGAGCAACACAAGCCACCAAGATACATACAGTACATTTAGCTTCTCACAAGCCCCCGCACTCTGCGCGGAACTCGTGAAGATCTATGCCTCTTGGGGAGTTTTGTCTTTGGTTATGGGCGAACATTGCTAGGCAGTGAATGCCATCCGTCTGATGTAAAAACAAGAATATATTATCCTCGTGAAAGTATGCGGTAACGGTGGAATGAATGTTTCTTGATAGGTTCATTTGTCTCTGTGCACATCAGATGGAACAGAGAACCTTCTGCCATACCATCTGACGGCAGTTCCGATGAAAGCGGCCTTCAAGGCAGGCTAAAGCCTTGTACTGTCTCCAGCCCTCAACCAAATAATAGCCCTATCCAAGACCATTTTAATATATATTTAATTTTTTATTTGTAACCTGGCTTTTAAATTTCTGCCCGTATATGTGCCTCAGCAGATACAAGTATATTCCGTAGTGAACCCGACTCTCTCTGTACCAGAACAAAAGAGGGGGGAAAAGTGTGTTCATTTATAATATGGCCATTGATGTACGGTTACTAAAAAAACAAAAGAAACGGCTGAAACTCACTGCAAAACACAATAGCCCATCTCGCTCCCTTTCCCCCACTCAGCCTAGAAATTAAAATTGTGTGAACTGAAAAAGAAAAACTTAGGCACAGATTCTCATGAGTCACGGTCCTGTAACTTGCGTGGCGGACATTTGAGGATCTATGCCTTTTCTCATCTGTAGAAAGGACCACTATCACACTGAATTAGATACACTCAATGATAAACACCTCCTGTCTGGAATAAACATAGATCCTCATGACGCCCGCAGATACGAAAGCTAATGAGAATCCTGACTCTTGCCTGCCTCTATCATTATGCTGGTCCTTACATACAAGAAGCTGCGCGAGCTGATTCAGTGACTGCCTTCCGCCATTGTATTAGACGCGATGACAGCAATTATAAACAAACCGTTCTGCTGGAAAAAACTGGACAGAAACCGAGAAGAGCGCGAGCTCACATTCCATCGAATCAAAATGATTAGGTTTTTCTGAGTCTGAGTTAGAACTGCATAGCGCTTTTGTAGGCTCTATCGAGTCAGTTAAACCAGCAGAGCCACGGATTCAGAACTTTTGTGTCAAAAGCAAGTTTCGGCTCGTAAATCACCACCAGTCATTATTTAACATACTTTAACCCCCTTTATGATGCAGCCAGCGGTTGTGTTTAGAGCGGTTCTGTTTGACTGCATTTACAAGTGAGTCATCTTGAGAAAACGTATGTGTGTGTGTGACACACAAATGTCATATGCCACAGCCGGCTTAAAGGTAAATTATTGAAAACCCACAAAAGCGGTCGATAATTGAATAATCCCTATGCACTGCTTGTATAATAATTGATAAGTAAAGCTCATGTCACGATGACATTTTGACGCTCCGAAGGACTTCCTGTTCACGTCATCAGAAGTAACGTATCTCGTCTGTTATCCCGATTTTAAAGTCTGAATAAAGTGAATTGTTATGCTTTACAGCCCACAACCCAGTCCATTGCTTCTGCAAGAGATATAAATTCACATGAGGCCCTTCATCCATAGGGCCTTATGAGTCTCCTTCTGTCCAAAATTGACTCTAGCTTATCCTCAGTCAGTGTTACTCCGTGTCCAATTGTTTAGACGAACAGTGTCCTGATGCCCATTCTCTTTTTTGTCACCCTTAGCGAATGAGACCCATGCTCCGTTTTGTCATCTGCACTGGCAATTTTCCTGTTAATAAAATGTTTGATGAAAGTCAGGTGTATTTTTCCTGCCGGTGAAGCACGTGTGCGCTTCCAAAACCTTCTGTCCAGATCTCACTGAATAGCAAGTCGTCTGCATTGTCATAGATATAATTGTGTGCTGGTAAGTGAATTTTGACCTTACAGCCAATTTCCGTAAGATCCAAAAACACAGATCTGCACACTGTTATTTCGAAACGTGATGAATTCGGATATGCGTCTTCATGCGGAACGTCTCGAAAGAGTTAATTGCCCAGCATTGCTGGTTTGTTATAGCTCTCTTCGTGCCCACAGCTGATCCTCGTCCAGTAGTCTCCGTCTGCAACGAACATTAATTCACATCAGCCATGCAGTCGCATAATCAGGGGTGGATCTGGGGGGGGGGGGGATCCTAGGGGTTCCAGACCCCCCCTCCCCCCCCCACCCCGAAACAATATTCTTTAAAATGCTATGACAAAGTCCTTTTTGGCTCACGTGCGAAACAAAAGTGAGTCTATGTTTTGGGCCAGTGGTCGTCCGCCGTCGTCCGTGGTAAACTTTAACGGTGGCATTTTCTCGGAGACTATTCATGCCACAGTCTTCAAACTTGGGCCAAGGATACTTTGTGACAAGACCTTTATAAACATATCAATTTGAGTGACCTCTCACAAAGGTCAAGGTCACAAGGGATCAGGAAATAGTTTTAAAATAGCTATATTTGGACATAATTCATTTTTACTCAAATAATATTCACAACTTCAAACCCAAACATAGTACAAAGATACCTGATGGTAAGACCTTTCTATGCATACAAGTTTGGTTGATCCCTTGGAAAGGTCAAGGGTCATAAGAGCTCAGGAAATAGGTGAAAAATAGCCATATATTGACAAAAGATGATTTTTTCTCAAATACTTTTCAAAACTTCAGACCCAAACTTGGTACAGAGATACCTGATGGTAGGACCTATCTATGCATACTAATTTGGATGAGCCCTCGGAAAAGGTCAAGCATCACAAGAGCTCAGGAAATAGGTTTTTAAAAAAAGCCATATTTTGACAAAAAATGTTTTTTTCTCAAACCCAATTTTGGTACAGGGATGCCTGATTGGAAGACCTATCTAAGCATACTAATTTGGATGACCCCTTAGAAAGGTCAAGGGTCACAAGAGGCTGATAAATGTGTGTAAAATGCCAATTTTGATAAAATTATAGGTATTATCGCTGTTTTGCAAATTTTCAATCAAATTTGGCACGTAGGTAGCTGATGATAAGACCTTTCTGTGCATACTAATTTATTCGACTCATCACAAAGGTCAAGGATCATTGGGGGGGGGGGGGGTGGGGGGTGGGGGGGGGGGGGCTTGACAGATGTGTGAAAAATGCTTACATTTTGAGAAAACATGTACTTTGCTGGTGCAGAAACCAGCCCTTTACTTATTACATAGGTCACACATGTGTAAATAGGTCATACAGGTGAGCCATAATGGCTTTGCCTTTCTTGTGTTGGGATGTTTAGACCCCCCCCCCCCCCACCCCCTCCCCGGAAGCTAGGTCTAACGTCCGGGAGGCCTTTTGTATCAAGTTGAAGGTCCGAAACAAAAAGTTGGAACCCCCTACCCCCGAGGTAACTGATCCGCCCCTGATAGGCTTTTGAAAATCCATGTCTCATTGATCAACGTTTGCTGAGGGAATCGTTCAGGATCAAGTATGTCACCATAGGCAGAAAGCATAGTTTGACCATTAAAGAATCTAGATCGTAATTATTTTGATCAGATTTCATGGAAATTTCCTGTTCTTGTTATGTGAAAACGTGTTCCTTATTGCAGTGAAATACGTCAGTGAATCCCATGTAAGTCCGTGATCCTTCCTGCTGTTGTATGGTTTCATTTTACTAGTAAACACATGTGGTCCACTGTATCCCTTTTAGACAATTCTTTTAAAAGTAAAAATAAAAGGGGATGAGTGGAATCTAGGAGAAAAAAAACAAACAATATTTTTGTCTGAAATAAGAAATGTTTTGGTCACATCACGTGTACTACAGACATTGTTGTTGGAATTTTACTTGTCTTTTTGTCACAACAATAGATGGGCAGGGCTTGCCACATCATCGTTTGTGACAGAGATAAGATTCAGAAAGACAAAAGCAGAAAGAGGATGTCTGATACTTGTAATTTGTAAAATGATCTTCACAATCAACTGACATTGCCAGGTCAAAAGTTAGAATAAAGTTAGACAGTCACGGAGTCATCCGGCCTTCATCCAATTGCAGGAGCCGGCAGGGATTGCTATGGGCCGCCGCATGCGCGGGGGTTCATGAGAATCTCTGCCTGTTGCTGAAGCACGTATGCGTCAATCCATTTACTTACGTCTCAGGTCCTCCGACGCAAGGGGAGTTTCATCGGTGTTTTAGCTTTAACTACTGTACGTATTGTTTTTGACGGAAGAGGCAGCCTGTTGCCTTTCTGAATCCGGTACCGTATCCAATCCGTTTCACGTGCAAGAGACATAGATTCTTATGAGCCCCAGCAGTTGCAGAGGTTCATGCAAATGTATGCCTCTTGCTGACCAAGGTTGGCTCTGGCACTTTGTCAAATTAAGGTTTTTTTTTTTTTTTTCAAGTCGAGGGTACGACCACATGCTCATTGTCGACGTTGCAAAGTGTTTTGTTTTCATCTTCATGCCAGCGTGGTTTGGTCTGGAGAGTATCTTTCCCTTTCGCTCAAAGTATAATGGATTGCTCCAGTAGCTAAGGTATTTTTCATCCAATCTTCATTCTTCACGTTCTTTTTTGCTTTTCCGTGCTAAGCCATACACTTTTGTGCACTGTTCTACACCCACCCACCCCCTCCCACACACACACACACTGAATTTTCTTTATGCCTGATACAGACCTGCCGGATTGCAAAGGAACTGTCGAACACATCGCTGCCGAGAGTTTTCTTTTCTTTCTGAGTTTTAAAAAAAAATCATGTACATTATTTAACCTTTTTCATTCTGATACACCACTAATTGAAATTAATTTGACTAAAAATGATAGTTAAAGGGTGGTGCCAGAATAGCTTGGCACCTGAGGCGCCAAGCTGTTCTGGCACCACCCTTGAACAAAAATGATTGATCTGTCTCCTAATCTGTAATGTAGCCTTCACAGGACAATAAGCAAATTTTAAAAAAATCAGGCGCAGGATGTAATGGGCTAAATTACCTCAGGGTAGTGTTGTTGACTACAAGATGTGTAGTAGGGTTTCATCTGTCTTTCATTCGGCCGTCCCTAGGCGTCGCTCAAGTTTGGGTGATGCTTTTTGTGATTTCTGCCCCAGTTTCACGTCCGTCATGAAATTTTTGCGAATGCAAGTTCTAAAAGGATTTTGTGGCTGAATTACAAGTAAGTGAAATCGATGGCATATTCACTTTAAACAAGTAAGTAAAATCGATGGCATATTCACTTTTTTCCCAATGGATTTGAGATTCCAGTTCGTTTTGTATTCTTTCTTACTTACTTACGCCTGTCACCCCTACCCGGGTATAGGCCGTCGACGAGAGACCTCCAGCAACTCCTGTCCTGTGCTTCTCCTTCGATTCTACTCCAGGTGGTTCCCAGTCTCTTGATGTCTGCTTGGAGGTCTCGACGCCAGGAGTTTCTCGGCCTACCTTTTTTCCTCTTTCCCTGGGGGTTCCATGACAATGCCTGCCTAGTGATACTGGAAGCTGGCTTTCTCAGACTGTGACCGATCCATCCCCATCTTCTTCGCCCAATTTCATTCTCTGCTGTTATCTGCTCTGTTCTCTCCCAGAGTCTGACGTTGCTGATCTTCTCTGGCCAGTGGATTTTCAAAATTCTTCTAAGGCAACTGTTCATGAAGGTCTGTACTCTGTTGACTGTGGTTTTTGTCAATCTCCATGTCTCTGCTCCATATAGGAGAACTGCTTTTACATTGGAGTTGAAAATCCGGACTTTGGTGTGTTGTGACAGCTCTCTGGAACTCCACACTTTTTTCAACTGGAGAAAGGCTGCTCTGGCTTTACCGATTCGTGCTCTGACATCTGCATCAGTGCCGCCTTTTTTGTCTATGATGCTCCCGAGATAGGTGAAGGACTCCACCTCCTCCAACGGGGTGCCAGCAAGCAAGACTGGTTCTTCCCTGGTTGCTTTCAGCCTCATTGTCTTTGTTTTCTGTTTGTGAAGTTTTGTATTCTAGCTGTGTTTTATTGGCTTGTTAGTGTCTGTCTCCACCGTGCATGTTTCAAGTTTATACAAGGAAAAATGATCTTGAGCTGTCATGGCTGTTTCATTCTTTGCCTGAGCTGGACTGTCGTGTTTGAAATTGAAGCCAAAGCCAAAGGTTTTATTGCTTTTGACTCCAGTCAGAGAAATGACTTGCTGTAATGTCCGGCGCCATGGTCAGTATGTATATAAGTTATTGGTAGCACTAGCAAGGGTTCGCTACACGGACCCTTGTAAACCTGAGGGAGGTCAAAGGAACCATTGTACCCCGAAGGCCTTCGGGGTACAATGGTTCCTTTGATCTGCCGAAAGCCTTACAAGGGACCGTGCAGCAATCCCCTGCTACCAATAACATATTTGTTTTCATTCCTCCACTATTTTCGTAAAAGAAACCAAGCTGAAATCGTCCGACCTGGATCCCGACGGACGTGACTGACGTCATGTATACATGACTTATGACGTAATTTAGGATATTTCACGACGTTGCCGTCTGCATGACAAGCAGCATGGTCTACAAATTGTCAATGGAAGAGATGCGTGACTAAAATTCTTCAATAAAATAGTACATAGGATGCTCATGTGCTTTCGATTCCGCAAAGATTCTTTCTTTAGTTGTCTGTTACATAGCATTGCTGCAGATGTGTGCTACAAACATCTTCAGTAGTGTGCCTACTGTTTTGAACAGCACCAAGTAACTTTGTACTTTAGAACGTTTTGGTGGTCTTGTATACAACAAAACGGCATACAAGACGCGTCAGAAAGACGGCTACAAAAAGTTCGTCATTAATCGCTACAGTGGTTTTTGTTTTCATCCCACGTCACACGACCAATTTTTTTAGCGCAAACTGTACCTCATGACCGAGCTACAAAAACCGTTGTAGCGACAAATGGTGGACTTCTTGTAGTCCTCTTTGTGACGCATCTTGGATATGAGTTTTGTTCTATAAAAGATCACCAAAACGTTCTAAAGTAAAAAGTTACTTAGTGATGTTCGAAACAGCAAGCACACTCAGTACTGGAGATGGCGGCAACTTCATGAAATATTTTAAATTACGTCATAAGTCTATTATGTATAATGCATATTCCTTTGACATCAGTCATGTCTGGTGTGATCCAGGTCCGAAGATGTCTTCTTGATTTCTTTTACGAAAATAGTGGAGGAATGAAAACAAATACGTTATTGATTGCAGGGGGTCCGTGTAGCAAACCCCTGCTACCAATAACTTATATTGTAGCTCGGTCGTGTGGTACAGTTTGCGCTAAAGGGATTGGTCGTGTGACGTAGGGATGAAAACATATATATTATTATATATATGTAACCGAACGGTGGATACAAGAAATTGATTTGGTTGACAGGCCACAGAGGCATGTGACGGAGGAGTCAACAAAGAGGTCGCTATGACATTTGTTTATTGTACCAAGTACTAAAAGCAGTGCCTAAAAACAAAACAAAATGAAAAACATTAAATTTACAGTTTACAAAATCAATTAGATATACAGAATAAACCAAACTTAAGCACAAATACTCACACCTGACAAAGTCATAAGTGGCTAAACAAATCTTCACAATGTACTAACATTACATCAGCTGCATCTCAACACACACATCAGTCTGAAACCAAAAAAAAAAAACAACATTTCTTGCATGAGGTCATTCGCATAATTAAGCCGATGTCCCATAATCAACATTGATCCTATCGCTAATCGTTAAACCAAAATGAAAACAAAGATACAAGCATTCATAACCACATGCAGACAAACAGAGGGCACAAATCATGACAAATATCAACCTTGCAACATGAACATCAAATCCAAACACAGTCTTACTACACACAAAACATGTACCTCAATCGAACACCAACGCGTACATTTTAACAGGAAAACAAAACACGTATCTGGTACGTCAGCACATTCCGCTACAAACATGACATTCGAACACCAAATTACAACATGAGACAAAGCAACTTCTCCAGGAATCCACAGTACAACAACCAACATAACAAGATACTCACATCGCCAGTACTCAGACAAAGGAACAGCCACAAACATACACAACAGATACACAGCAGCTTGGTTGATCAGCATCACACAATGGAGAAGGGGGGGGGGGGGGTGTAGACAACAAAACAAAGAACACATCAATAAAAAATGCAAACCCTAACCTAAGAATAAGAGCAATGATTTTGCATAATAAAATCTTACCTGACTATATTCGCCAAACTACAGGCTTTCAGCCAAGTGCATCAAACTCAATAGTCATAAGCCAACATGGCAGACACAAAGGAGCCATCAACATGAAAACGATCTCATCAATGATCAAGGCAGTATTAGCAAAGTACATCATCAACAGAGCTTTCATTCCCATGTAAGCTCATCAGACATGAAATAAAACCAAAACAATGAAATCCATGAAATAAACCTAATTACACCTGTACTTACAGGGGCAAAACTCAGCACAAAGGAGTCCTTCACATTATTCAGTCTTGCAAGCGGGATGCAGTTCAAAATTCGCGCACAAACTGAAGGTTCACATAGCACAAGTGGTCTGTGCCTGGCTCAGAGGTGAATGAATGCTACGCTGCGTGCGGGGCTTTATGTAGGGCGCGCGCGGGCCGCAAAGAAAGCACCACTCGCGTGCTTACAGAACTCGGTGCTGTTGGAGCGGAAATGCTGAAATTTGTGTTAGTTTGAGATTGGTTTTCTGATCATAGCTCCGATACCATAGGACCTAGAAACTTGCGGTTTGTTGCTAACGAAAAAGCCGCGAATGTAGTTTCACTAATATCAAACATTGATTTGATTACAGGCAGCTAAAATTAACTATGAATTTTTAAACGACTTTTCTCTATCGACCTGATCGGTGCGAAAGGTGCAAACTCCCAAAATAATGTTTAACCCAAAATCGATCGGACTAGAAATAGATTACAAAATGAAAGAGACTATCATGCTGAATCTTATGGATCTTGGTTTAAAACAATCGGTACAGGCATTGAGGAGATATTCAACTTAGAATGCCTCATCACAAACACAAGCTATCATCGCCATTGTAGGCACCGGATGCTAGAACAAAGCCACGAGGCGGCCGACGCGGTTGCGTCCCCAGAACAGACACTGAATACCTAGTGGTCTAGAAGTAAGCCAGAGGGGTCGGACTAACAGTAACACAGGCATCAATGAAAGCAATACCTTGCGAGACCTTACATTGAAGGAAAACCACTGAATGATAACACACACCACTTTTGCATTGCAACAAACAAAATTACATCAGGTGGGTTATGAGAGCCATTACATCAGGTGGGTTATGAGAGCCATTACATCAGGTGGGTTATGAGAGCCGGGTGTACCCGGTCACATATATATGGTTTCATCCCTACGTCGCACGACCAGCCCCTTTAGCACAAACCTTACCACGCGATCTCGCGACAGAAACCCTTGTAACGACTGAGGGCGGACTTTTTGTGACGCGTCAATACCAATTTTCGACTTTCCGAGTACGAGTTTTTTTGGACAAGAAAAGAGAGCAAAACTGCACGCTGAACAACAACGCTTTCTGACATAGTTCGAAACAATGCGCACGCGAGTTATTTTTAGGATGACAGAATCAAATTTCAACAATATTTTCCGTCGAAACACGTGAGACTGAAAATAGAACAGGCCTTCGCCGAATCGAGAGTGGCGCGCCAAGGCCCGTCAATATCACACGCGTCGCGTTAGTGCAATTTTTTTAAATTATTATTTTTTTAAAGAACAAATATCGGAAATCACTCACTGTTAAATCGCTTTACTCTGACAATATTTAGACAGTGCGGTTGAAAACGCGACTGAAATTGACAATCTACTACCAAAAGAGGTGTTTGCGCGTGACCGCTTGTAACTGCAGGGGCGTGGATAGCGGAAGCCACAGCAGTTCGAAGTTTGATCAACTTGCTTACTTTTACGAATATAGTGGAGGAATGAAAACAAATACGTTATTGGTAGTAGGGGTTTGCTGAGTGGACCCTTGCAAGGCCTTCAGGAGATGAAAGTAACCATTTTACAATCGTGGTTACTTTGCCGACTTCCCTCAAGCCTACAAGGGTTCGTGTAGCAAACCCTTGCAACCAGTAACTCAGTTTTATATCACTACGCTGTGAAAGAGACTCGCGTGGATATGATCACGCCAATTTTTGTTCTGTTGCAGTTCTTTTAGAATGCCTGTCCGGTTGTAAAAAGAACATCATTGCTTTTAGTTGGTTGTGGGATTATTTCTGGCTTTGCCAAGCGAGCGTTACGTGCACTCCAGGGCGGGAGATCGGGGAGATAGATTCAGTTTTGTCAATTAGCTTTGCGCGTGTAATGGTGCGTGGCGGCAACCAACCCTACGGCGGTAGGCGCTTTCCAGAGATCTGCAAGAGGCACTGAGTCTCCTGAGCCTTTAACCCTGCAAGGGCTCGTGAGGGTTAGCACCTCTTGCAGTATTGATAGTGCTTTTCGTTATATGTTTCTCAAAAGATCAGACAGAGGATCGACGTAAAGTCAAGGCAACCTGAGGCGTTTCCCTTCTTTCGCCATAGTAGTTTTCCCGTCAAGAACCGATTCGATCAGCAAGAATCAACGATCCACACGACTCGCCGTTTGCAGGGATTTTCTCTTGCTAGCAAGTATTAGTATCACTTGCATGGATGTGTATTTCTTAAACGGAGGGGACCAAGAGGGCTTTGGTCTTGTTCAGGACTAGTTTTACACGCTGTGGCGCCTTTGTGTTGATGGTTATTTACACTAGATGCGTGTGATGCCTGGTCGGAAAGCAGACAATTGATGACAATATCAGGCGTGTCTGTCTGCGGCAGTGGCTGAGGATGAGGTAGGAGGCCCCCCCCCCCCCCCCTCTCTCTCTCTCTCCTCCTTTCTTTATCCCCCTTCCTTTTCAAGAGCCAGCAGAACACATTTTGAATTCTCTGCAGTGGTATCCACAGCTCTGTTATATTCAATTTGAAATGAAAATACCCCCGTTTTACTTTACAAAAAGAAAAGGATTTGAGACAGCTCGATACATCAGTGCTGTGTTTCGCGAAGTGCAGGCACCGTTCATGACAACCAATCAGGGTTCTGACAGCAAATCAGTTTCAAAAGATGTCGCGCCCGTTGGCAGCATGTGCTTTGTGCTGTTTTCTGATAAATTCAGTGAGGTTGTGATGCTTGTGTTGCACGGTAAAATCCCGTCACCCGCGCAGTTCTTATAATTAACTCCTTCAAGCAAAACTGAGTTGCGATAGGTAGACGGGCATTTTTGTCACGGCACGATTTTCGTCTAAATTTGAACCTAAACTGCTGTACATAGCCTTGGATGTCCCCAGGGAGTAGCCATTCTTAGACACTTGCTTAGAGAACTCAGCGACAGTCCGTAGGCAGGAAAGGGTGAACGCTGGGCGGTTTGGGAATTGCTGTGGTTTTCCATACCATCAAAGGTCTATTTGTCACCGATTCCAAGCACGCATAGCGGATATCTATCTGCACCGAAGAGGCGTAGATAACTCCCGCAAGTTGCGGGGCCAGGCTCTTGGCCATCCATATTATTCCGAATTTCTCCGTGGAGATCCTTTGTAAATGGGGAAAGTACTCGATCTTGCATCAGCATGTCAGTTCCGTCCGTCAGCAAGAGGCATAAATTCTAATGAGCGCCTGCAAATGTAGGCGCTCATTAGAATGTATGCCGCTCGCAGGCGGACGGAATGAGATGTGCCTCTTGTTGGTGAAGATCGGCGAAACGAATCGTCTTGATCAAGCAATGATCTGCGACTGTCCGTGTCCCAGAAGCCTTCATTGACGCAGGTGTGATGAGCAGTTGTTTTATTTATCATCTGGGCGGCTAGAATCGGCGACAAATGATGATGCAACGACTGATAATAATTACATAACATCTTTGTGAAATGAAGGTTAACGGTGTGTAGAACTCTTGTTTCAGGTGATGTGGTTTATGCGTGCGGACAAGGGGCCAGTTGCATGAGTGAGCTTAGTCTTGCGCCAGGAAATTAAGCAAGGCGCTTCGCTAGTGCCTGGTGCAGGACTAAGCCCACGCATGCAACTGACCGCAGGTCTTTCCGATCTCGTCGGTCTGTACATACGGTATATTTCAGCTGCCCCTGCATGTTTAGCCATGTGGTATAATACCACCACTATCACACCACAATCAAATACAACCCCACCCGGGCCTGCCCTGGGGGACTTGGGTGGGGTTGACTACTTTTTAGTTCCCAGGGTCACCCTGGTCAGCCCCACAGGTTGGGTTTCCCTTCTACTCTGGGGCATGTGTTTCTGTCTACCCTTGGTCCATTCACCTGTATTTTGCCTTTTTAAACTCTCCCATCTGTCTGCACTGCCTGTAGCGCTTGATATTGGATGTGTGTTGCTAAATGGTCTTAGCTTTATTTAGGCCCCATGGCGTAGGTTTATTTAACGTATTGGACCGGCTGGCGACATACATTCAATATTCTGTTTATTTTTTTTTTTTTTTCAGAAGCAGTGCAGGCACGTCCTGAGAAAGCCTTGTTTGCTGTCGGGACGTTAAGCAATGTACAATCAATCAATCAATCAATCACAATCAAATACATTATTGCAGGAATGTCAGAAATGCTGGGTTCCTTATTGCAGGTAGTATTCAAACGATGACATAAAATTACAATAAGTTACTTAATACGAAATATTTCAAGGAAGAAGTGTAACTAACTTAAATGTAGTTTTTCTTGAGTTTTTGTTTTCCCCTTTACCCTTCTTAACCTTTTGCGTGTCGGTAGCTGTTTTTGTCACGATAATATATATCCCTTTGCGTGTCGGCAGCTGTTTTTGTCGCGATGATTCCTACAGGAATCGTCGCAACAAAACCCGCTACAGACGCAAAAGGTTAATTTCCTAGTTCGCTTGTAGTGGGACAACTTGTCTTCAATCTCCAAGAAACGGGTTCAGGCCCAGAAATGGAACTTAAAAGCTGCAGTAACGGTTTTAAACCAGTTTTTGACACGAAAGAGGTATCTTAGTCTGATTACCCGAAAAGCTAATTACCAAAATTGAAGTTTGTGCGTTATTCTGATTACTTTTTCATCCGCCAGGGATTCGTGGTTACTTTAACTGATTAAGGCCTACGACAATACAGCGGGAAATTGGTCGATCAAGGGTGGTGCATGATAAGCATGGTGCTTGGGAAAGACCCTTGATCTATCAAAATGTATCTGTCCTCCGCAGCTGTTAGTGTTACGTAGTCGTTACAAATACGAAAGGTCTATACATTTGAATACAACTACACTGTCTCTAAAAATGGTAAGGGAATTTTTTTTACCCTATAGGAATCACCGCGACTAAAACCGCTACCGACACTCAAAGGGTTAAAAGGAGCAAAGGCGGAACAGAAGTGCCTCCTTAATCGGACTAAATTTCTTTATACAGTTAATATATATTTGTTATTTTGTATGTACCATTTATTGTCACTGTCTTGGATAATACACCCTCTGCTGTTTACTGGAAAGGAAAATTTAAAGAAAATAATAATGTGGGTTTGAGCGTGTAAATCGTGTTAACACATTTACTTCACTATTCAATTCCATCTGCAAGAGGCGTAAATTCTACTGCAACAGGGGCGTATGAGAATCTGCGCCTCTTGCTGACCAAGATGAGCTGCGGCTGTTCGTCGAAATGAGGACGTACTCTTGTCATATGCAGTTACGCGTCAAAAAGTACATATTACACAAGCAAATGTGACAACCATGCGCCTTGCCCGCCATTTGCTTGCTCGTTTGACATGTGTGCGAGCCTGTGCTTTTGGACCTTGCGAAATCGCGCCGTAAGGTCCAAAATCACAGACCAGTACACATGTACATGCATTGTCCGTTACGTTCTGCTTAGTACTTTTATGATATGTCGCTCTTTTTATATTCGTTGTTTTTTTGTGTTTTTTTTTTATTTTTTTTTTACCGTGTATATAATACGCCAAAAGGTGGAGATGCTTGCAGTAATCATTATGCACAATATTTTACAACTATAAACATATAAAGTTGTGAAAAGGACATATCGGCAGTGAGGAATCTGAAGAACATGTTGCTTCATATTGTAGTGTAGTCCCAAAAACACAGATGGCCCACACAAAAAGGGGCGAAGAGGGGGGGGGGGGGGGGGGCGCTCACAGCACACACACGGTGTTTGGGGAGGGGAGAGGAGGGGGGAGTGTTTGTACCCTTGAGATTATTATTTTTTTTTTTTTACAAATAGGCGGCACTCGCTGCAGGACTTCCGTCATAAGTTATACATGCATGTGCAGATAGGCTATGGGCGTGCTTTTTGCAGGGTCTTGTAACCCTAAAGCTGTGTTTCTATATTGCGATGCGACAGAGACACGAAAGCGGTGGCGACAGCGACAAAAATCGAAAACATAAAACATAGAAATTAAAAAAAGAGAAGTGTTAACATACGTACAACAAGAAAGCACGGTGACAAACGATAGCAGCGCGACATTTTATTGCTCAGCGACGTAAAGGCAATTTTTCATTGAGAGGGGTTTTCATTACGCGCCAAACTGGAACGATGTTTCCAATTCAAAACAAAGGCGCGAAATCGCTTTGTCGCGCCAGTACATTGAACACACAATGCGATTTTCCGCTTGCCGCCCAGCTACTTTTTGTCGGGTCGCTGTCACGTCGTGATATGGAAACACAGCTTAACAGTGTCTGAAACCACCATGATTTTCACTGACTGAAGAGTAGCTAATGCAGCCTTTCTCCAGTTGAAAAAAGTGTGGCGTTCCAGAGAGCTGTCACAACACACCAAAGTCCGGATTTTCAACTCCAATGTAAAAGCAGTTCTCCTATATGGAGCAGAGACATGGAGATTGACAAAAACCACAGTCAACAGAGTACAGACCTTCATGAACAGTTGCCTTAGAAGAATTTTGAAAATCCACTGGCCAGAGAAGATCAGCAACGTCAGACTCTGGGAGAGAACAGAGCAGATAACAGCAGAGAATGAAATTGGGCGAAGAAGATGGGGATGGATCGGTCACAGTCTGAGAAAGCCAGCTTCCTGTATCAATAGGCAGGCATTGTCATGGAACCCCCAGGGAAAGAGGAAAAGAGGTAGGCCGAGAAACTCCTGGCGTCGAGACCTCCAAGCAGACATCAAGAGACTGGGAACCACCTGGAGTAGAATCGAAGGAGAAGCACAGGACAGGAGTTGCTGGAGGTCTCTCGTCGACGGCCTATACCCGGGTAGGGGTGACAGGCGTAAGTAAGTAAGAAGAGTAGCTATAGAAGGAACTTTATGACATCCATCAGAAATCAAGAGGAGTAGATTCTCGTGTGTCCCTGCGGGGCTAATGGTAGTCTATGTCTCTTGCATGTGACATGGGCTGGGCTTATAGTGCACCCAGCAAGTGTGTCGTCGCAGTTTTGGTTTTAATGATGCCGCCAAAGGGTTTTTATTTCTGCATCGTTAACGTTTAATTCTTTTTTCCAGGTTCAATTATATTTTTAATATGTGTAGAAAACTTGCCGTTTCAGGCTTTTGACCAAAAAACGGTCCAGGGGATATTATGTGGTGGTTTGGACTTAGAGTAATTATGGTCTTTGGTTTAATCCTTATCATTCGGAATACACCAGTGTGTGAAATAAGTTTGACTAAAATAGTTCAAGGGTAATGCCAGAATAGCCTCTTGGCTCCTCTAGGCGCTAAGCTATTCTGGCCATCCTAGACGCCCATTTAAGCTCCGCCTCCCTGACCATTCCTCTGTATTTAGTGCAGAACTGCAGGCAATTCTGCTGGCACTCAGGCATGCCTATCAGTCTCGGGAAAGGAACTTCCTGATTCTGTCTGACTCTCTTTCTGCGCTGCAGGCTCTTCAGGGCGCGGGAACAGACCACCCACTGCTGGTGCAGATTAGAGAGCTCTACGCAGACTTGAAGAAGGAATATTATGACATCATTTTTATTTGGGTCCCGGGCCATGTGGGCATCGAAGGCAACAGGATCGCAGATTCTGCTGCCAACAGTGCCCGCAATGACCCTGTCCCTGACACACAGACTGTTTATAGTGATTTTAAACCTTTGATTAGTGCGTACATAGCCCGCGAGTGCCAGTCCGAGTGGGACAAAGAGGAAGGGAACAAGCTGCATGAAGCTCTTTCTACGGTGTCCGACAGTCTGCCTTACCGCTGCGGCAGCCGCCGTGAGGAGACTGTCCTTACTCGGCTCCACATCGGGCACACGTATGTTACGCAATCTTACATACTTAAACAGGATGAGCGTCCGTGGTGTTTTGCCTGTGATGAGCAGTTTTCTGTTCGACACTTTTTGCTGTATTGTGCCGATCTAATTGACACGAGATATAAACACTTCACAGCAGACTCCTTGAAGGTTTTGTTTCGGGATGTTCCCCCGGACAAAATCTTTTATTTCTTAAGAGAATGCAATATTTTTCACAAGATCTGAGCATTCATAGACTATGTGAATTTCTTTATTTTGCCTTTTTTTGAGAGTCTGTAGACGTTTCTTTTAAAGATTTGTGCGACATTTTAGCCTGACATTTTTAAGATTTATTACATCTTGTCTTAAAACCTTGATTTTAGTCTGGCTGCCCAGATTTTTACCCATCCCGCCGTGAGATGGCCTTAGTTGCCTGCTCGGCGTTAAACCCAAATAAATAAATAAAAACACCCTTGAACTAAAGCCATTGGTCTATATCCTCAACTGTAAGTACTATAATGTAGCTTGCACATGGCAGTGTACAAATTCGAAGTTTTTAGCCTCAGTATGATATGGGTTAATGATGGTGGTGTAGGTGGTGGCGATCAGTGTTAAACATGAAGGTTAGAAAACGGTATTGTATGCTGGGATGTGATTTCGGATTTTACGGCCATTCACCGTGCAGGTCCAGTATTTTAGACCAGCACACATAATGATTGTTGAGGATTATTAAAGAGACCTACCTCAGGCAGTAAAGGGTTGATAGTTCATAATGTCTCCTAATGTTTTAGTAAGTGTTACGACAATAATAATAAAATAATAATAATAATAATAATATAAACTGTAATAAAGAGGATTTATGAGGCGCCTGTGCATGGTAATATAGTCTAAGTGCTGTACAAATAACAATAGAATACTGCAGAATACTGTACAGAAAATAGACTGACCAAATACATGAACGCTGTCAATCATCACAGTTAGCAGGAATGAACAAGGGACGTTTTAAGGCTGCGTTCGAAACTGACACTAGAATCGCTGTATTTCAGTACTGCTGGACAAACTATGATGTATCAGTGTTCTTCTCCTTTGAACACAGGAGAGCTCTACCGTTATGCTGAAAAGGCAGTGGGAATTCTCTGGTACGCGTGCCTCCGCACATGGCTTGTTAAAATATGGGTATTGAAAGTCATAGTTGAGGCAAGACAACATTGATCATCCGTCGTATCTGCGAATTTTATCAATCAAAGCCTGCTATGGAGCAGATCGCTTTCAGGATGGTGTCACAGAAGTGGAGTCGGCTTATGAATGCTTTCCAATAAAGGGGATGGCTGCCAAGCATGTCAGCAGCCAGGAAATAACGAAGCAACAGGCTTGTCATCACGAACAGATTAATTCCTTACAATCGCATGTCCGCTTTGACAAAAAATTAATTTAGTTGAGTAATTAGAGACGAACTGCATCCGGATACGTGACTTAAGCCACGTATCCGGATGCAGATCGTCTTGAATGAGTGAAAGCCCGTCGTAAGCCGTGTCTTGTCTTGTCTTGCCGTATACGCCCACAATCAAACGTGTTGATCATTATGGCACTTATTGAGAGGAAAGTTTTGTATGCATGTCAAGTACGAATGCGGAGCTAATAATAAAACATGTCGCTACATGAATCAGGCCATGGAAAATGTGAGTGAAGGGGGGAAATGCTGGGGATGGCGGGTGGTGTGGGGGGGAGGAGGGGGGAACTGGAGGGCTTTATTGGGAGACTCCTGACACCAAGGTGTCATCAGTCAGAGCCTCCAGCGCCTCACTGTTGAGGGCATTCCAGTCCTTTATGGTTCGTGGCAGGAAAGAGGCGGCTCTATATTGGGTCCTGCACGAGACTTGCTTGTACTGCTTGTTGTGGCTGCGACGTTGGCGCGATATCGCCTGTTCCACTTTCCCATTGATGATGGGGCAGTTCGCAGCGCCACTAGTGATCTTGCGCAGCATCTGAAGGCGTGCAGTGCGACGTCGATCCTCCAGGGACGGCCACCCCAGTGACTCTAGCATGTCCCTAACACTCGATGTGTCGTGGTAGCGGTTAGTAGCAAACCGGGCGGCGCGTCTCTGAACTGCTTCCAGCCGGTCGATGCCTTTCTGGGTGTGAGGGTCCCAAACAGATGCTGCGTATTCCAGGATAGGACGGACGTAGGCCATGTAAGCTCGCTCCTTGATGGCGTTCATAGTGGTTTCAGTGATGGCCTGTACACAGTGTTCGGTGGGCTCATAACGATTTTGTTCGTGTTACTTCGATGCTTTTTTTTTTTTTTTTTTTTTTATTATTATTATTTTTGGATTATTTGCTAAAATTTCTTTAACTTGTTATTGTGTCTTTTCAGGCCCAGCTGCTGGACATGAGGTCAGAGCTGGTAGAAGAGCGAGCCGCAAAGGAAGCGGTACAAGCGGAGCTCCACACCATGTTACTACAGCTTCACTCAACACAGCTACAAATCCACAACCTCAGAGGCCTTGAAGTCGACTCAGACGACATCAAAAAAAAACTGGTGCGTGTTGAGTTTGACTGTCCGTCCGTCAGTCAGTCTGTCCTGTGCTAAGCAGCCTGTATAAAATAAGACAGTTGTGTGCTGTTGTTGGGTCCTAATCACAGACGGTACATTTTAAGAAAAAGTACTGGGTATTTGTTTCTTTTCTATCGATTTATTAGCACTGCAAGAGGCATAGATCCTCGAGCCCCTGCAAATGTCCAGAGGCGCCAAGTTATTCTGGCACCACGCTTGAACTATCATGATTGATCCTTCTCTGGAACTGTCGTGATCAGAGGACAAATCTAACATTGGAAATTAAACAGTCTCGGGGCTCCGAGTTAGGAAAGCATCCGGGTTACAGACAGAGGGCGGGAGAGAAAGAGAGAGATGATGATGATGTAATTTTATTAGGCTTTAAATTGCCCATCTTCCAACCAGTGCAGCTGCTAACTACACAACATATTAAACATGAGAGAGAAAAAAACGTTTAGGGCTTAACGTCTTTTGTCCACCACGAAGGTGATTTCAAAGATGGGGCACCGAAACCGAATAGGGTCTGAATAATTTTTTTAACCTAGCTGGATTCGAACCCTCACGGCCGAGAGTCGAACGCTCTACCACCGAGCCACCCAGCTCCTCCATGAGAGAGAGAGAGAGAGAGAGATAAGACTTTAGTTTCTTCATTCTGTTGGAATGGTCTGACAAGATTTCATTATGTGGGCGGAGTGTTCGACAGTGAAAGGAAAGAGAAACCTATTTAGAGTAATGAATGGCGGATATATCGTGGGAGTATTGAATCCTTTTCCTGCTGCTACCACACTCGGCATTTGCTTCCTCTAGTATTAACGGCCTCAAGACAGAAACTGCCTTGCAGTCGTGCTTTATGCTTAGATGTACATTTCCGAACACCGTTAGGTTCACAGATCATCTACAGCTTTAACCCATTTATCTCCGACGCCCAACAGCAGGAGATTGACCATGATAATCCAAGGGTAGTGCCAGATTAGCTTGGCGCCTGAAGGCACCAAAGTGCATCTCCTGCAACTGGTGCATGGTCGTTGGGTGACACCTCCAAAATGTGGGAAATGCGGCCGTTGGGGTTAAATAAGTTAAATAGGTTGCACCAGTGAGGGAATCACAAAGTCGGGCCAACAATCAGTTGCTTTTTGTCTATGTGGTAAGAAAAACATTGAACAGCTAGAATACAATAAACACCTGCGTTTGAGAATCGTGATGTTTGTGTTCCAGACAAACGTTGTTTTTGGGAGAGGGACCATGTGATGACTGTGGGGGGAGGGGTTGGGGGGGGGGGGGACAAACCTGAAGGACTTTTCATGGGACATTGATATAAAATTGTACAGGTTAATCCTGAATTATCATACAGCTAGTTGTTGGCTCACATCTGTCCACCGTCGTCCGGTGTAAACTTTAACGTTGGCATTTTCTCAGAGATTATTCAAGCCACATTCTTCAAACTTGGCTCAAGGATACTTTGTGGTAAGACCTGTCTAAACATACCAATTTGAATGTCCTCTCACAAAGGTCAAGGTCACAGGGGATCAGAAAATAGGCCCAAAATAGCTATATTTTGACATAATATATTTTTTCTCAAATACTATTCACAACTTCAAACCCAAACTTGGTACAAAGATACCTGATGGCAAGACCTTTCTATGCATACTAATTTGGTTGATCCCTGGGAAAGGGCAAGGGTCACAAGAGCTCAGGAAATAGGTGGAAAATAGCCATATTTTGACAAAAGTTGTTTATGCTATTCACAACTTCAAACCCAAACTTGGTACAGAGATACCTGATGGTAAGACCTATCTATGCATACTAATTTGGATGACCCATCAGAAAGGTCAAGGGTCACAAGAGCTCAGGAAATAGGTCCCAAATAGCCATATTTTGATAAAAGATGTTTTTTTCTCAAATACCCAAAGGTCAAGGGTAACAAGAGCTCAGGAAATAGGTCTAAAATAGCCATATTTGACAAAAGATGTTTTTTTCTCAAATACTATTCACAACTTAAAACCCAAATTTGGTACAGAGATACCTGACGGTAAGACCTATCTGTGCATACTAATTAGGATGACCCCTTGGAGAGGTCAAGGGTCACTAGAGCCTGGCAAATGTGTGTAAAATGCTGATTTTTTATAAAATAGTAGGTATTCCCAAATTTTTGCAAATTTTTCAACCAAATTTGGTATAAAGATAGCTGATGATAAGGCCTTCCTATGCATACTAATTTAGTCGACTCATCACAAAGGTTAAGGGTCCCGGGGGGTTGACAGATGTGTGAAAAATGTTTACATTTTTACAAAACATGGATTTTGCTGGTGCAGAAGCCAGCCCTTGTCACAAAGGTCACACATGTGTAAATCGGTCATACATATGAACCATAATGGCTTTGCCTTTCTTGTTAACTGTTCTGGGGCTGTTTTCACTTTTGGAATGCATTATAAAACAAGAATAACGGCTTTAAACTTGAACGAGTCCCTTTGAATGAGGACATGAATGAATGTGGCGGATCTGTGTCAGCGTGATGTGTCCGCAGGGGCTCATGATTGATTGATTGATTGTACATTGCTTAACGTCCCGACAGCAACAAGGCTTTCTCAGGACGTGCCTGCACTGCTTGTGAAAAAAAAATAAACAGAACATTGAATGTATGTCGCCAGCCGGTCAAATACATTAAATAAACCTAACACATGGGGCCTAAATAAAGCTAAGACCATTTAGCAACACACATCCAATATCAAGAGCTACAGGCAGTGCAGACAGTAGGGAGAGTTTTAAAAAGGCAAATACAGGTGAATGGACCAAGGGTAGACAGAAACACATGCCCCAGAATAGAGAGAAAAACTCACCCTGTGGGGCTGACCAGGGTGACCCTGGGAACTAAAAAGTACCTAACCCCACCCAAGTCCCCCAGGGCAGACCCGGGTGGGGGAGCAGGGGCTCATGAGATTCTGTGCACCTTGCAGATAAAATTGGGCTGTTGGGACGAGATAATGATGACCTGAAGACATACCGTTCAGCCTTTGACAAAAAGTTAACTAGTATAGGGGCATGCGACCATCAGATGTAGCCTTAAGGCTTCCCTACACAGAGAAACGAAATGCACAAGAAACGAAACATTTTCATTGCATCGAAATGCCTTCTCCGCACACGCAGAAACGCGGTGAAAATTCATTTTGCCTGAGAGAAATACAATAGGAGATCCGTAAGGCAATGAATTCAATAAAGCCACATCAGTCATTAAATTACGTCATTTTTAATAATAAAATTTTTGACACCATTACGCCCCCGTTATTACCCAATCAACCCTTTGATTTTTAAAAAGTGACGAGCATGACCGATGCGGCCTCATTGATCTGATTATCTTACGGATCTCCTATTGTATTTCTCTATAACTATTATCTCTGTCAACACCTAACCATTTACCTGTCTAAGTGATTTCAGTGGAACTTTATATGTTACTAATAAGTTACATCTAACTTTTAGGAACCTGCAGAGGTAACCTTTAAGTTAGTTATCATAAGAACTTATTAATTACTTACCATAAGAACTTATTAATTTCCTACTGTAAGTTCTTCTTATAAGTTCTTACAACAACTTGACTTAAGTCACAACTTACTCGGTCAGATTTGTCAAGATACAAGGACAATAAAAAAACTTTTTTTTCTCAGTAGTACTCTGGTGGTGGTGCTGATGGGGCTAAATAATCAGGCCTAAACTGTGTAAGTGGCATGACATCTCTCTGTGAAGTGTATGACATTATTAAACGATTACCAAATCTGATTTTTATTTGTTTAACCCTTTGAACCCTGAGTAAATAAGAAGTCTATATACCCTTCAGCCCTGACTTTATTTGAGAAATTTCTGTTGAAAATGGGTGTGTACAGTAAAATATTTGTAAATAATACTTTACAACAGATATCCCCATAAAGGTATATATGTACAGATTTGCCATTGGATGGACTACCGTTTTATGGATTTGACCACACTGTGTCACCTGTGTCATAATACCTGGTGACAAAAATAGTGACAGGTGACAATAAACTTGAATAAAAATGTCTTTCTTGCATGACAGGTCGCTGGTACTTAACATGCATCCCTAAATAGGGTGTCTGTTAGTGTGACACATAAGTGTCCATGCATTTCCAGCATGCCGATACAACGTAAGGCACCAGATGTCAATGTTTACACCTGCCACTGATAAGGTATATCCATGGTCTAGACAACATGTAATAAGCGGCATCGATTGATGATCAGTGTGTCAGTGTTGTGTTTCGTACACGATCGGATGGAAATACCAGTGTCGTAAAGACTATACACGTACTACACATGTGACCAGTGTGTGTCGTTGGTGTCCACAGACTTACCTACAGGTGCACCAAGGTGTGGCATCAAAAAAACGGAATATGAATTACAACCTCCGAATTCAGCATTAGAATCAAGCTGTAAGTCATTGCCGTTGTCAGTGACTCAAACGGCGATCGCTCCAGCTGACACTGCCAACACGTGGTTATGCTGCCTCGCGATAGCGGGCACACATGTCCCTATACATCTATGCTATCTGCTTTTGAAACCATGTCTCCAAACACAAAATTGTATCACTCCTAATATCTACACATCCACTCGCGATTCCGACCGTAATTCCCACGCTAGCGCATCAAAACTGACCGCATACCACAGACGAACGTACGTGCCGTGTACCGAGTGTAAACAGGAAATGTCAGTGCAAAGGGCGAGGTCACCACACATGCAGCGAGGCTAGCGCGTCACCGGGCGCGCGATACGAAACACCTGACACCGCTGTAACGGTTTGTCGGGTTCAACGGTATACAAGGCCGCCAACCGCTACAGCGGTTTGCCGGGTTCAAAGGGTTAAAAGATTGTGTAGCTTTTCTGTGGTTTCCTGTACCCCTATCCTTTTTCCCTCTGCTAAAAAACTAGCCTTCAGTTCTTCAACATTCACGGGAGACTGACTACGCATTTTATTTTGTATTTCAGATTTCATTTGTTTGTAGTTATTTAAATCATCCTGGACTCGCTTAAATTCTTCGTCACTAATAAAATTGTCCTGCAACGCTTTACTTATAATAAGTTTAAGACTACTCAGTTTTGCACTTGCCAGCGTACTCAATGCTTCATGTTTTTCTAACTTTGTGTGAAACCTCTTGTTTATGGCATCCAAACCAAAGCAAGCCAGTCCTGTGGCAATGCTAACTCCTTCCAGTCCGATTCCAACCAAACTTCCAATTCCAGTTGAAATCAATACAATACCCCCTACAGAACAACCAGCTGAAAAAGCGCCAACAGCCATAGATGTATTTTGTACAGAACTGAAAATGGTCTGATACCTCCTTTTGCATCTGGAGTACCTCACCTCTTCACTTTCCAAATATGTAATTGCTTCTGTAATATTATTTAATCTGAATGCGTCTGCCGGTAATGTTTTATCTGATGCAATTGGCATATGTGGATCAAGCGCAAACGACGACACAGTCTCAGGCGCAAGCGTCGTTGGTAGTTGTGGATAGAAGTTTACCATATTTTTTTTATTGACAAATATTTTTTATTTAATCAGCAATTACATTTTGCAACTCATCAAAAGTATACAATTTGCTGGCATAATAAAATGAAACAAGATCAATGTGTTCAAGGTTTATGTAACTTAGACGAACAAAAGTTGTTTTGTCAACCACCACCTTGACAGCGGGAATACTGCTCGAAACATTAATAACATCACCATTTTTTGTAATAGCAATAAAGACCTTTGTTGATTCTGATACTGTTTCATCCCATGTAAGTTTTATTCCCTGTGCAATATTTGCCTCTTTCACAGAAGCTATAGATCTCAAGATAATTTCAAATACTATTGTCGCTTCTCTAGCCACGACTAAGCTTGCTGGCATAAACACAACAGAAGTATCTGATCTTCCCTTTCTAGTTGTAAGAAGATACCGTCGTTTCTCATAATTTTCAACTTTCAGTTTATCTCTGCTATTGTTGTCTGGGGCAAAACTTGGAACAAGGCTTGCAATCAGCGGCCCAGAATTAACAACCTTCCTAAACACTAAGGCGCCTTCGTCATCAGTGTATACATAAGGACTAATAAATTCAATCTTTATGTCCCAGTCAATTGTTGGTGCTGGTGCCGGCACATGTGGAACAACCCACTTATTAGCTACATGTATTAAGTTGTAGGGCACATTATTGACAAGATTAGGCGCAACTGGTACAGTAACATCACGCAGCTGACCAAGTTTAGGAATCTGTCTTTCACCGTCTTTCATGTCGACAATTACTTTCTGCTTGTACATACCAGTTGAATCAAGTTCAAAACCATATATTTCTCCAATTTCCCCTTCCTTCTCAAAATCCTGTACGTCTGCCAAATCTTTCAACTCTGTTACTGGACATGCAACTGGTATGATTCTCGGCTTTGGACCACCACTCATTTTTATAAACAAAAATAAAATTATTTAATTTCCAACACAACACTAAAATCATGCATAACAACTGGTTTGTTATCCTGATTAGTTACAGATATACTCAGTGACTCAAAAAAACTAGAACCTAATTTCTTAAACTGCGCAGGAAATCTAACAACCACACTTTCGCAATAGGGAGCAGTTCCAGCTGGTAAGCATTTCAACAAAGTTGAAGGCTTTCCATTGTGAACATTCTCAGTTGTGTTTAGTTCTTTTAAATACACATTTAGTACTGTATGTACTGACAAATGAACAGGATATTTTCCAGTTAATTTTCCATCAATCATCTCTATTTTCCAAAGCTTTGTTTTAGCTTCAGTTTCATTTATTAAACCAAGTAATAATAGAAGATCATCTGAAAATGTTATCCTACGCTCAGAAGAAAATTCTAATGTAACAAGTAAGTTAGCTGGATTTAAAGTTGCTTTAATTTTTATTTTACTTTGAAACCAGTTAGCTAATCTACAAAAGTCATAATACCCAGATGTTATTTTATGGTTCTCAATAGGAGAGGATTCATTACTAACAGATACATAATAATTTTTATCATCTGTTACATTAAACCATTTTACTGTAAAGAACATTTTATGGATAGCTACAGCCTTGCTACCATCACGATTATCAATCCCATTAGTTAACCACACTGGTTTGCTAGTATCAAGATTTGTTAAGGTAATAAACATTTTTATTATCTCATAAAAATGAAGGATGGAATTTAAATCACCAACAAGCGTTACTACAAATGCATTTCAATTTAATGTGAATGCCAAATATAATGTTGCACCTACTTATGAACAGAAAATAATTCAATTAAACCAGCTTGATATAGCTGTAAACGAACAAGATTTATTTAAAGTGAAAGTACCCAACCCGTTTGACCATTATATAAACCCTCCAATAACAGATGACTCTACTGCAAGAAAGTGGTCCTCAAGTCCACTACAGATGTTTCAAAACCAACTCAACTTTGCCATACTATGTTCAACTACAGGCTGTGGTGTTTCATTTACAGACCACTTGAATCACTCAAACAAACTGATTAGGTCTGTGTATCGTTTTCATGTTTATTACCAGCTTAGACGTATACTGTCAGAATTTCATACACCACTGCCCACTGAATCCAGTTTCAACAGGTATAACAACCCCATGGATATGAAAGCATTTGAACGGATTTGTAATGAATTTAACATAAGCCCTAAGTATGACTTCACACAAAAACTTGATGATCACAATGGTATGGGTACATTGTATTATGCTATGAGTCACAGACAATACCCACAAGATTACTGGCCTCCCTACTCTTCATTCTCGTCAAAATCACAAGTCTGGATAGGTTCCATTGAGCAGAAACAGTCTAATGCGTGGACCACATTTATTTTAGACAAGAGTGACGGGTTTACTCAAGCGGGAGTCGAGCGCGTCAATGAGTCAATCAGAACATATGTCTGGTGTTTACTAGGAGCACAATCATTAACAAAATCGAATATTTTGAATGGAAGTGGTAAATTTGAAGCACAAAAACAGTTTCTTGCAAATCTTGAAGATTCAATTAATTCAGTGGTTGATCTCCCATCAAGCATACAGCATTACCAAGACGTTCTCAGATATGCGAGATCAAAAGTTGACTTTGTAGTTGGCATCGGGTTATACATGTTGCCATCTGACCTTCAACTCCAAATGGGGACAATCACAAATTATAATAATGAAATCATTGTTGCAGGTCGTGATCAAAAATTAAGACTCAATCAATCTGTAAACTTAGGAGCAACAACCACACATGTTCAGTCATTAAAACCATTACAGATGGTAACACCCCCGGCCCCGGCCCCAACACCGGCACCCATACAACCAATACAGTCAACCCCTGACACACATGAGTCAGAGAGAACTGCATTGGTAATAGGCCTAACGGGGTTACGGGTTTTACTTCTTTATCTGTTTCATTAAATAACCCACCATCAACCCTCCTACTGTAACCAAAAAGACCCACACATGTTCTGCCATAAACCCTACTACCTTCGCTGCTGTAGTAATAAGCCAACTGACAATTGTGCCTATTATGCCAGGCAAAGCGTCCATTGCTTTAAGAGCCAATTTCTTAAGCAGATCTGATATGTGAGACAGTTGTTTCTTTACCCATGACTGTAAATCTTTTGGGTCAGTTGGAGGTGTTGGTGGGCCCGGGGCTGGTGGACCTGGAGGTGCCTGGGTTGGACCACCCCCAGCACCAGAGACAGCTAACACTACAGTACTGATAATAAATCCAAGAGCAGTAATTAAACTAGCAATTGTGATACCCTGTTTTCTGAAAAGTGTTTTCAATCTCTCAGCCAGAGTAGTGTCTTCGTGAAGTATTTTCTGAATAGTTTCTCTAATTCTGTTGACCTGTGATTTCAGTTTTTGTCTTCCAATACTAATTGTTTCTAACTGTCCTGATCTTTCTATCTGCAAATCATTTAATCTGTGTTGTATTCTTTCTTTCATTTCTGTGTCAAGATTCCCATTGTCTGCGGTATCCAGTTTATCTTTTTCACGTTCTATGTGTTTATCAAGCTCACCCAGTTTGGCCACCCCACCCGGGTCTGCCCTGGGGGACTTGGGTGGGGTTAGGTATTTTTTAGTTCCCAGGGTCACCCTGGTCGCCCCACAGGGTGGGGTTTTCTCTCTATTCTGGGGCATGTGTTTCTGTCTACCCGAGGTCCATTCACCTGTATTTGCCTTTTTTAAACTCTCCCTACTGTCTGCACTGCCTGTAGCTCTTGATATTGGATGTGTGTTGCTAAATGGTCTTAGCTTTATTTAGGCCCCATGTGTTAGGTTTATTTAATGTGTTTGACCGGCTGGCGACATACATTCAATGTTCTGTTTAGTTGGTTGTTTTTTTTCACAAGCAGTGCAGGCACATCCTGGGAGGGCCTTGTTGCTGTCGGGACGTTAAGCAATGTACAATCAATCACCCAGTTTGGCAACATTGTTTACCATCTCACCTCTTATTGTCTGTAATGATTTATCCAAGCCAATTATCTCTCTCATTGACAAAGGTGGGTCATCTATTGTTTTCATAGCATCGTTTATTTGTCCTTCAGTAAATGAGGTTTCTTGTATCACTGTGTTTGCTATTTCTGGTAGACTTGTTACTGGTGCCATTTCAATTTGTTGCCCTGTTGGCAACTTTGTTTGTGCGTCATGGAGGGCACTAACCAGTCTTGGCGTGACAGGAGACCCACCAATACCAAGTTGACGCAAGGCACCAACACCGCCTTCATTTTTGATTGTACTTAAAGCCCTAAACTTACCAGGGTCTTTTTTATTAGTCAATAGTACTTTTCCTTTGTCAACAGTATTTAAATATAAATGACCCTTGCCATCAAGTTCAAACTGATTAGGATCTATGTTGTCTGGGCGGCCACCAACATGATCATAAAACGAGTTCACTTTGGTTTCTAAAAGTTCGTGATGTAAACTGTAAGTATTTCTTGTACCAGTCATATCTGTCATATCTGACATATCTGTTGTATTACCAAAATCATACATGCCATCCATTTCAAACTCTTCATGATTAAATCCTCCCGCTGCCATTGTTTTATTAATTTATTATTTTTTATTGTGCATAATAAAAATGACACAGTCTTACGGATCAAAGTTAGACCCATACAGAAAACTACGTGAGCCTCTTGGTGTTAAGGGCATTAGACAATCAATCGTCATCACAAACAATCCAAGTACCATAGATCAGAATCAAACACAGTCAAGTTTCCAAAACTAGGTCCCAGTGACGTTATTGTTCCTGGCACTGCACGCCTAGCATTTAATATTGAACTATCATCAGACGCAGACGTAAACAGAACACTGATTGACAATCTTGGTAGAGCAATTGTTAGAACTATTAAAGTAAAACTTGAAGGACAGGAAGTGCTTAGTCTTGATGATTCTGATGTGTTTTACTGTTACAAAGATTTGTGGCTCACAAGAGAAGAACGAGAAGACCGTATTTATCAAGGCATACAGTCTGATAATATTGGTAAACTTCGAATCGATGCTGCAGACAAAACAACCACAGCAGACAAAGACGTTATTATAGCAGAAACATATGGAACCAGATTTTACATTGCACTTGAGTTTGAAATCCTAACAGCACATTTGCCTTATTATCAAGGGGCACTGAATGACCGTCTGAGTTTTGAACTAACTTTCAATGACTACTCCAAAGTTATAAAATCATCTGCCACAGATGCAACATATAAGATCTCTAACATTTCTTTGGAATATGAAATTGTCACACACACTGAACTAGCCAGACTCATTCAAAATCAGTACCAGTCAAGACTTCCAATTTATTATGACAGGGTGATTAGACATAGTTTAATACCCAAAGACAAGAGTGACCCAATGTGGAATATAAACTTGAACACACCTGCCAGGTCACTGAAAGGTATACTCATGTTGTTTGTTGAACCGGCGGCTCCATACAAAAGAGATTCAGAAAAATTCTACAATCCAAAGATTACACATTTGTCTTGTACAATTGAAGGCCGTCCTAATCAAGTGTACGCTTCAGGTTTGTTACCTTATCAACACTACGATGAGATCACAAAGTTTTTTGCGGGTGGAAGGATTAGAGATAAACCTGCAAACATTGCGTGCAAAGATTTACATCTGTATGACGTAAGGATTGGTCAATACCTTACAAATAAGTATGCTCTTTGGTTAGACCTTCGTAGTACGGACGACGATTACCTTCATGGGTCAGGTCGAACTGTTGAGAACGGCAGTGATGGAATAACAATTCAGATACAAAAGAAGGTTGAAACTGCTGCAGCCATAAACATATATTTGTATTTGATTTATGATGCACAACTCAATATTGCAGAAAGCAGACTGAGTGGACACATATATTAAAATTATATTGTGTATTAAAATGAACCGGAGCTTGATGACCCTTGACCCACACTGTGGATTGTTTTGTGGTGCCACAGGGTGTGGTAAAACTGAATTTGTTCTTAACCTATTACAAACAAGATACATACACCACTTTGAAAACATTGTAATATTTTGTCCTACAATCAAACATGACAAAGCTTATCACAACCGTTTATTCATTTGGACTGACAACAACATTTACTTAGTTGACCCTGAGAAAAAACTGAATGACTACCTACAATATTTTTACAAGCAATTTGAAGGTCAGTCAACTTTGTTTATTGTTGATGACTGTTCTGCAGAGAAAGACATTGCCAAGAAGAGAAACACTCTAGCAGAACTTGCTTTCAGTGGCAGACACGCAAATGTAAGTGTATGGATTCTCACTCAGAAATATAATGCTGTACTGAAAGATTTTCGAGAACAGTTAAAGTTTATCTGTTTGTTTTACTGTAAGGATCGTGACAGCTTTGAAGACTGTCTCAGAGAGAATGATGTCATCCCAAATACGCATGAACGAGATGATGTAAAAAATAAACTGAAATCAACTAAGCATCTAAAGCTCATTTTAAAGACAGATCAGCCCACAGGGTATGGGTTAGTAAATTAATTTATACATTTGTTTGTCCAATAAAAAATGACAGACGGACAAACCCAAGTGTTTGATGTTACAGAATGCTTCAAAGATGTTATGCACTTTACTGACTTAAAATCACATGTGTTTGAACCCAGCTTTAAACTCTCAACACCGACAATAAGAATATACACGACATATAATGTTACTTTGGAATATTCAGATGGATTACCACATTATGATTATGAGACTGTTGATCTTAAGACAAATGCATTTAAAGTTTATAATGCTAACAGTGGCCACTTGCGTTGGTTTGAGGTACTGTGTGAAGACATATTTGATCAATTAAGAAAACTACATTGTTACATTGAAAGTGTTACATTCAATAAAGTGATATTACACCTGCAGGACAAACACCAGGGAAGTAGTTGACTTGTTTATCATAACTACAGATAATACAGTATTACATATGGTGTGTCAGCGGTAATTTTTTTTTCATTTATTATTTTGTCCGACAAATAAAAATGACGGACAATGCTCACAGCCCATCAGGCTCGTCAAGCTTAAGAAACGTGTTTCACACAACAGACTTGCCTATATCAAATACTAATAATGTCTATGAATCGATAGAAAACTCTTTTTCTGTCATACAAGATAATCTTCTTACAGGCAGTGTGAAGATACAGATTGTTGCTAAAATAGAATTTACTAGAGTAGACGGTGAAGTGATTGTATCTTATATCTCAACAAGACAACACACAGTTAACACAAGAAGGGAATTGGAGAACATGTTTAGAGACAGACTATTACCTGACTTCCTCCAGGCAATTGACAGTGCAAGAATGAAGGGGTCTGGTTGGCATGAAGGACATGTACATGAACTACAATTAAAGCAGTCAAGGTATCATCCCATATTAGGTCAATCATGGTTGCCACTGCCAACAGAGGTTGCAAACAAAAAGGCTGTTGTTAACATACAGAACAATGACAACTATTGTCTCATGTGTGTGCTTGCTAAACTACACTTTGTAAAATCAAAGCCTGAACGTGTATCTAACTACTTTAAATTTGTAAATGAACACAACTTCAGTGGCATTGAGTTCCCTGTTAAAATAGAAGACATAGACTTGTTTGAAAAACTAAATCCTGGTATATCTGTAAATGTGTATGTGTGGGATAATGAGTCTGTCGACAAGTTACAACCCATTAGAGCATCACCACTTGCTCCAACCTACGGTCAGTCAGAAGATAAGCATGTTGACATGTTGCTAATAGGCCCTGCCGGTGATAATGATAACTTCCACTACACAATTATCAGAAATATGTCACGTCTAATTCATGGGCATACAACAAAACACAATGGCAAACAGGAAGTGTGTAAGAAATGTTTACAAAGATTTTCCTCTATTGCAGTGGCACATAAACATGTTTTACACTGCAGGTCAGCTGATGATATACAGACTGTACTTAAGTATCCAGATCCTGGTAGTCAAGTATATTTTAAGAACTATGGGAATCAGCAAAAGCTGCCGTTTGTAGTGTATGCTGATTTTGAATCACTGGTAGTACCATATGAAGGTCCTGTTCTAGAGTCATTACCAAAGACTGTAAAGTTGAGTGACCAAGTGGTGTGTTCTTTTGGATACATTATTGTTAGGTCAGACGGTCAGCATACCGAGCCTGTTATCTACAGGGGTGAAAATGCAGCATGTTTATTTTTAACAGAAATGAGACATCTGTATAGTCAGGTAGTACAGTATCTCACAACATGTCAGATGCCTTTGGTAATGACAGAAGAAGACAAACTAAAATTTGATACAGCTGAGACGTGTTGGATTTGTGAACAACCTCTGGGGGGTGATAAAGTTCGTGACCATGATCACATAACTGGGCGTTACAGAGGTGCTGCACATAACAATTGTAACTTACTATTAAAAACAGATCCTAAGACATATAAGTTGCCAATCTTTTTCCACAATCTCAAAGGATATGATTCACACATTATCATGCAGGCTGTAGATGAGTCTTACAAAAACATAAGTTGCATTGCCCAGACAACTGAAAAGTACTTAACTTTTAGGTTAGACAAATTAGCATTTTATGACTCTATGCAACATTTGTCTTTAGGTCTTGCTAGTTTGGCAGATGGACTAACTGAGTATCCAATAACGAGTAAATATTTTGAGAAAGACTTGATTAAGAAAGGTGTTTATCCGTACGAGTACATTGATCACTGGGTTGTGTTTGAGGAAACAAGACTGCCACCAAAAGAGAAATTTTATTCCACACTTAATGGTAAAGGTATTTCTGACTCTGAATACCAGCACGCACTTGATGCGTGGGGGAAGTTAGGGTGTCAGACTATTGGTGACTATCATGACCAGTACTTGAAAGCTGACGTTTGTTTGCTAGCAGACGTATTTGAAAGTTACCGTGAAAAGGGTTTGTTACACTACAAGCTTGACCCTGCTTGTTACATAACTAGTCCTGGCATGACATGGGATGCATTTTTGAAATCCAGTAAGATATTTATAGACCTGTTGTTTGATCGTACGATGGGTGAAATGGTGGAACGTGGATTGAGGGGAGGGATTAGTATTGCAGCGAACAATTATGCCAGAGCCAACAACAAATATATGGACGACCTTGACCAGGGTTTTGACCCCTCAAGGTCAAGGTCATTCATTACGTACTTGGACGCTAATAACCTTTATGGATACATGATGTGTGAGTTATTGCCCTTGAAAAACTTTTGTCTGTATGATTTGTCACAGTATGACATAACAGAGTCAGGGTTAGCAAACAATATTATGAATCTTGATCGAAATGATGCGAAGGGTTGGATCTTTGAAGTCGACCTGGAGTACCCACACCATCTACATGATTACCATAATGATTATCCGTTGGCAGTTAAAAAAATGAGTATGACAGGAAAAAAAGAAGACACTAAACTAGTGCCGAATTTGAATGATAAATTCAATTACGTTTGCCACTACCGCTTGTTACAGTTTTACATCAGACATGGGTTAGTACTAAAGAAAGTTCACAGAGGAATTCAATTTGATCAGAGTGCTTTCATGAAAGATTATATAATGAAGAACACAACATTGCGTGCCAGAGACGGCAACACTGCATTTGACAAAGACTTCTTTAAGCTTATGAACAATGCCTGTTTTGGAAAGACTATGGAAAATCCTCATCACCGCAAAGATGTGAGACTAGTCACAACTGAATCGGGTGCAATTAAACTTACAGGTAAGCCACAGTACACAGGGTACAAAGAGTTTCATTCATCATTGTATGCAGTGTCACTCAATAAAAAGATTGTTAAACTGGACAAGCCAGTATTCATTGGTATGGCAATTCTTGAGTTATCAAAATTGCTGATGCTTGAATTTTATTATGATTACTTAAAACCAAAATATCCTGAGTGTCGTCTGCTATATACTGACACTGACTCTATGATCATTGATGTGTGTACTGAAGACTTTTATGAAGACATGAAAACAGAGTTACATATGTATGACACGTCTGACTACCCAAAAGATCATCCACTGTTTAGCACACAAAACAAGAAAGTGCCTGGGAAATTTAAAGATGAACTGAATGGTGTGCCAATAGTTGAGTATGTTGGTCTGAGATCCAAAATGTATTCTATACTGCACCAAAAAGGCAGTCAGTCCAAAGCCAAAGGTATCAAGAAAACAGCGATTAAAAAATAAAGACATCCGTCATGAACATTATAAACAAGTGTTAGATGGTGCATTAATGCCTGATTATCCAAACAAGTCACTGAGATCAAACAAACATAATCTTGAAATAATCCAAACACATAAGAAGTCACTTGCAGTTGGGGACACGAAATGAGTGTTTCATAGTAAGGAAAAGGCTTATGCACCAGGCCATTACAGGCTTAAGTTATCTGAAGACATAGCCGATGAACTGGTTGATGAACTAATTGATGAGTTAGTTACTGAAATGAGTAACGGTGTCTGGGGGAATAATCTGTAATTCTTCTCTGACAAATGCCCTCTGTGGTGCAGGGTCATACAGATAATAATTATATTGTTGCGTCAGGACCGGGGACTATTTTTCTTATATTGTGTACAGACGTTGACCAGATGGGGTCTGTTGCCCTGCGTCTGTTGTCGTTTTCAGCCTCCCCTGGTTGATATAAATATCTTACCTGTTTAGTAAACAAACTTGTGTCGGGTGCTGGGGTTGGTCCTGTTTTTGGCTCTGCAATTGATTTCAATTTAATAGCATCAACAGGCTTAGGATGACCTTCATTGTTCATTGCTTTTATCACATGTGGTAATCTCTTTACCCACTCTGTGTTCCGGGTGTCATGCATGAGTTCCTTTGAATACTGGTAACTGAAAAGTCTCTCTGATAACTGTTTGTTAAAGTTCTCTACAATTGCCTGTGATCTGTGTACACCTGGAATGCCTCGTCTGACTATTACGCCATGCTTCGCAAATAACTGATTAACAGCACCTTTGAATTCTGACCCGTCATCAACTTGAACAAGTCTGGGGTATCTTAAAGGGCCTCGACTATATATCTTTGATAACGCTGTAGCAACTGTTGTAGCTGTTTTGTCAGATATGGGTTCGGCATCCTTGTATCTTGATGCAATGTCAACAACAGTTAATGCGTACTTGTATCGTTTCTTTCTTATTGTGTCATGGGGTAAAAACAGGAGGTCCATTTGATGTTTGTCATTTGGGGTAGTGTTTTCAAAATGGGGTCTAGATATCTTTCTTGGAGCAGGAAGATATATCTGCCAAATTGCTTGTCTCTGTAACCATTGTTTGACTTAGTGTTATATCTCCGCCCACAGCGGCATGTAATTTCTGAATAGCTGTTGCTCCTTTCCAATAGCCTGATGGGGAGTAATATATTTTTGATAGTTTATTTTCTACCCCGGGGTTCATTTCTTCTAGCAATATAAAGTCCAGTAAAATAAACAAACGTCATTCCCACTAGAACAAAGATTATCTCCCCGTTTCTTTGTTGTGTACTCGGTTTGTAATAGTCACTTAGTTTCGGTTTTGGGATAGACATGTCTTCACCCGTGACAAGAAAATACTCACGGATTGCTTCGTCTGTATTTGAAAACGTATGCTGTGCATGGCCTTCAAGCCTCGATCTTTCATTGATGAAATCAAGTTTTTCAATTCTATTCTTTTCATATTCTTGTTGCGCTTGAACGAGTTTCTCAGACGCTTCATTGTGACGTTTCATTTCTTCTGCAGATTCTTCTCTACCTACTTTTGAAAAGAGATAGTTTGAGCCACTAAATGCCAGGGCGTTGACCATCGCGCCTCCAATTATTACTGCCAAAGTCGCCATATTATTTTTATTTACATAGAAACATTTTCGGGAATAATTCCTTGCTTAACAAGAAAATTTTTTGTCGCAATCGACGCTGTTACAACTACAATTAGCTTAGCGCTGTCTTCGAAATCTAATCTACTGAGGTCTGCTGATTTCATTTTGAGTAGATTCTTTCCTAGCATAGAATATGCTACTGCTAGTCCGCTGATTACGGCAGAATGATACACAAGGTTCATTATGTTCTTTGTGTCGCTCATTTTCTAAGGCAATAAAAATTAAAATAATATTTTTATTTACTGCATATAAAATGGGTCAACGGCTTTGGGTGTTACTGGTAATGTGGCGACTACTGGTTTTGTTTTTGGAGTGTCTGATTTTTTGGTCACTGTACGAGTCTGTGGTTTGTATTTTTTGTATAATTGATACCCTACGTAACCAAATCCGGCAACAAATCCGGCAATTATATATTTTGTTGATTGAGGTTCGGGGTCAGGGTTAGGGTCAGGGTTAGACTTAGTTGTTTGTCTCTCACTTTGTTGTGGGTGTAATAGTAGTGACACTGGTCCTGACGGTCCTGACGGTGGATCAGTTACATGAGTCTTTTCTGTTTGTGTTTGAAGCTGTAATTTTTTCTGCCTGTTCCATTCGGCTAATCTTTTTTCTGCATCAACGCGGCCTGGACTTTTAGCCTTAGTCACAGTTTGAACCTGCGTCAAGACCGGACTGGGGTTCGGTTGTGGAGTCGTCTGGGTTTTGTCCATTTTCTTCTGCAGTAAAATTTATTTTTGAAAAATCAATATGACTCCCAGTAACTAGTAAGGTTACCACAGGTGCAAGGTAATTTCCAAACTTGTAAAACATGATGCATGCTAATTTACCAATTGAACTTGAAACAATAGGATTGCTTTCAAGGTCATGTGATAGGCTGTCACAATCCACAGGTAGAAAGTGACTCACTGCTTTTGTGTATAGGCATACAAGAGATCGGCTTAAATCACGAGTCATTAGTGAAGCGATGTGGTTTTCATATTTAGAATGAAGCTTGATTAGCTCGTCAGCGGTAAGAGATTCAATATCCTCTGTCATGTATTGTTTTCTGAGATAAGTCTTTGACTTGCCTGAGACAATTACAGACAAAAGACACTGTTTTTTCGAGTCTAAGTCTTTGTTCTCTACAGTATTGATATCATTCAATAATAACAATTCATCTGAATTCATTTATAATGTAATTAAAATTTTTTATGTAAAATCAAAATTGCAGGCAACTTTAAAATTGTTATCAAGCAAAATCATGTTTTTCTAGGAAGTTACACTGAACAGTAATTTTATACGTTTACAACACTCAGCAATATTGTCAGTAACGTTTTACGTTTACACTGTGTTACCGCTTCTATGTGAGCTAAATGGATTTATATTCAAACCACAGATACACTCACTCAGGAATAAAACACTATTTTCTGCTCATGGTCAATGTAATAAGGGACTTAATCACTTGGAAGATACAACCACTATACAGAGTTGTCTCCCATAGACTATATATGACATACCCCAAGAAGGCCTTGGCTGTCCCAGTAGGCATAAAGCTGGTTACAGCTGGAATACAGCATGTGCTAAAATCATGCTTTTCCTGCTGCCTTCCTGCTGTATTCCAGTTGTATTCATGCTGGGCTATTAAATGATTTGGGTGGGTTTATGAATGGCTTGCTTCACAGATTTCAATTGCAGTGTCATGTACATTGACCCTGTCCCTTAACCCTTTCGCCGCCGATCTCGCCGATTGGCGAGTACGTGGCTCGCCGCCGATCTCGCCTTTTGGCGAGTAACACAGTAGAGTTCAGTGTACTTGATCATGACTCTAATGTATGAGGTATTTTTGGTCAATAATAGTGCATCATGGGACAGGGAAATTCCCTTTTCATTTCGGCGCCATCTTTGAGTGCATTTGCGAGTTTTGAGCGAAGAAATTGCGAGTTTTTCTGAATGTTTTGGAGCGGTGCTTTTTCGTGATGGCTGAAACTTCAAAAGGGCGAGGTGAGCCACAAAAGAGACTATCTACTGAGGAAGTTTTGCGTCGTTTGAACCTCCTACCATCACAAACTGATGTTGATTCGGACGAGGAGCATCCATGTGGCAATGAAGTTGACAAAGAGCTTTTTAGAAGTTTGCAAGATAGCTCTGATAGCGATCCGACCTACGAGCCAGAACCGAGTACGAGCACTTTCACGAGCAGATCTCGTTCTTCTGCTCGCATTGAACATTTCGTGACGCAAACAAGAGACAGTAGCAGTGATGAAGAACTTCAAGAAGTGAGAAGAAATACACATGGTCGATCAAGAGGAGGTGGGGCAAGAAGGGGGCGAGTGATTCGTGTCCGATCTGCAGGTCGTGGTCCGAGGTCCAGGAGTGGGCGTGGCAGAGAGCCAGTAGCAGACCTGTCATGGAAGATGTACAACATGGATGACTCCTATCATCCTGTTGACTGGTTACCATCTTTTCGTAGGAGAACTGGTAAGTCTTACAATATATAAACTCTAGTGAATACATGTGTGTGGAGGGGGGAGAGGGTGCATGCTAGAGGGGGGAGGGGGTGCATGCTAGCACAAATGAGGGTGCATGTATATGCACCACAACTGCTTATGTGCGGGTATGACTGTGTGCGCGCACGCACGCTTGTGTGTGTGTGTGTGTGTGTGTGTGTGTGTGTGTGTGTGTGTGTGTGATCTATGCATGGATAGAAATTTACAAGTAACCATGCAGGGAGATGGATGTATACGCCACAACTGCTTATGCGGGAATGACTGTGTGTGTGTGCACACGCACGCACACACATGTGTGTGTGTGTTTGTGATCTGTGCATGAATATAAATTTACAAGTTACCATGCAGGGAGATGGATCAGCCATGATAGATAAATAGTCACGTCACCTTCCAAAGCTAACAAGGCAGCTTGAACTATCATGATGATCCATTTACCAAAAGTGTGGGGAATAAAATATGGTTTGATGATGCGAGTACTTATGTCATTCTTGATCTTTTTCAGGCGTACTGGTGGATACAGAGGGGTTCAAGCCAGTGGATTTTTTTCAAACTATTTTTTCCGGATGCTGCCTTTGATCACATAGCTGACCAGACCAACCTATTTGTGCAACAGCTTCTCAACATTGTAGCTGATGTGGACTGCAGATCTCACCTCGGCTACACAAGTAACACATCAGCTGCTGAAATGAAGGCATACTTGGCACTGCAGATTGCCATGGGACTCATGCCATGCCTTGTGCCCCACCACTTGTTTTGAGCTGTATCACAAAGTTTCTGACTTCTGCAGATCTGCAGCTGCACAGATCTATGGAAATCAGTAGATTGTGTGTTGCGGACAAAATCACTTTAGGTGTGTGTGTGTTGCGGACAAATACACTTCAAGGAATGCAATAGAGTGGCTGAAAAACTAAATAACTGTTTTGTGTTTGAAAATTACTGTAACTACCTTTCTTCAGTTGAATTTGGAAGTCTTGCATCTTATATCTGACACTGGTGTTAGGCGTGCAAGTGACTGGTGTGCAGAAGAGTGAACTATTGTGTTTTCTTCTTGGGCTATGCTTGTGAGTTGGTGTGTTATGGATTATCTGTAGAGCTCTGAACTACCAACTATGCTTTCACTGGTGAGTTGACCATTTTCTCAATACATTTCTTGAGATGTTATCATGTACTTGTTACTGTGTTGGTGAATGCCTTGTGTATAAACTGTCTGTTGTATGTGTTGCAAACACAGATTTTTGTTTATTCTTCTTGCATCAGGCTAGATATACAATTTTCAGTAAGTCACATGAAAGAAAAAAAGTGCCAGTGTACAAATGCGTTTTCCCATCTCCATTTAAAAAGAAAAATGAAGTAATTCGGTCCAGTGGTTCAAGAGTTATAGCTTTTTAAAGATAAGAGGTGTTGCGAGACAGTGGTCTGGCAAAACAGCTGCGGCGCTGGGAAATGCAACATTTCAGCACCTGCGGCGGCGAAAGGGTTAAAGGGAACAGACCTGGCACAGTATTGGCGATTATTGGCTTTGCAGTAAATTATAAATCACACTCTGGTCAAGTGAGAGCCAAATGAAACATCAGACGTAACCTACTGGTTACCACACACGGCCTGTGCCGCACCTGTTTTGCTCAAAGACATAACATATGTTGTTTATTATCAAGTGTCGGTTGGCACTCACTTGGCAGTGGGCTTGAAATGCCATATGAATAGATTGCAGTGTCATGCAGTGCCTCACCACACTAGGTGTATAGAAACCGGGCTCACAAAACTTGCTCGGCCAGTCTGGTTGGGTAGCGTTAAGACTAGTCAGGTTGTTCCTCATTTAGATATGTATAACATTTTGGAAAGACCAAGATCTTATTTTAGCTTCAGGTATGACCGGATCAGACTAAGTCTTGCCAGTTAGTGTTAATTTGACCGGATGGTTTTGTTATAATTTATTCATGGGACCATTTACCGGATGAGATGTATGACGTCAGCTCTGTAAACCGGTAAGTTGTGTATGCGTGTCTGTGTTGTTTGAGTGTTAGTGTTAGTGTGTGTGTGTGTGTGTTAGTGAGTGAGTGTGTGTGTGTGTGTGTGTGTGTGTGTGTGTGTGTGTGTACGAGGTTTGACTACATCTTTTTGGGTCTATGGTGTATGTTAAGTATGTATTAAAGCGATCTATGTAAGCAAGTAAATTAATTTTTTCAGTGCACTGGGGTCCTGTTCTTTTTATGTTCAAATGAAGTCGGTAGCAACGGGGACAGTGTAAACAACGCTGCTGGGGCACGTATGGCTTGTTGCCCTGTACTGTCTGTATAGATCATTGTAGTCAAGTTAAGTGTACACAGTGTAGTTATGCGTCTGTTGTAATACTGGGCTCATGTAGATCTGTGAATCTAGCCCTCTATGTACAAGGCCAGATACCATCAATCTAACTTTCAGTGGAAACCAGACTTAAAAGGCCTGTGTTAAAAAAGAGATACTTGTGTCATTTTACATCAGTGACACAGTCAATAAAATAGCTTTTGTTATAACATGCCATTATGCTCGGGCTGTGCCCACACAGGAATTTCTAAAGACCTCTCTTGCCTTGTAAAAGTAGTGTTTGCACAGCGTGGCCTTTGAATGAGCGAGGTGAAAACATGTCCCCAC